>OX493270.1:0-387500 GCA_950370525.1 Bellardia bayeri
TCGTTCAGTTATAGCGGCAATAAGGGCATATATTAAACACGACCAAAGTAATTGGGATACGTATCTAAGCAGCACCAGCTGTGCATTGCGTTCAGCTGTGCACGCTGCGATAGGTACTTCGCCTTATTACATGGCTTTCGGACAGCACATGATTACCAATGCTAAATCCTATGCACTACTACGAAATTTGGAAATGCTGGAGGACAGAACTGTCAATTTTAATCGGGAAGATTCACTCTCAATCATTAGAAAAAAAGCTGCGCAGCAAATTGAACGACAACAGGAGAAGAATAAAAAGGCGTATAACATGCGATCACGTGAGGCTAATTATGAAACTGGTCAGGAAGTATTTAGAAGGAATTTTCGTCAGAGCGATTTGGGAAAGGGTTTTAATGCTAAGCTGGCACCAACATTTGTAAAAGCAAGGATTCGTAAAAAGACAGGCTATTGTTATTACCAGTTGGAGGATTTAAATGGAAAATTAATAGGCGTCTATCACGCAAAGGATATACGAACGTAGGGAACCGTATGATATTCCTTAAAGCTACAAGCGGTATCAGCTTTGGCATTTTTATGAACCCCAAATCTGATTTTGGCGGGGGGGAAAATGTAGAGCGCTTGTAGCCTTGAAAATTTTTTTATTAAATTAAATTTTTAAATAATTCGAAATCTTCTGTTTACCTCGTTTTTTTTTGGAAATTAAGAATATACCACTCAACAAAATTTTAATTACGAAATGGTATATTTTTATATGTATATGTATATGTATATGTATATGTATATGTATATGTATATGTATATGTATATGTATATGTATATGTATATGTATATGTATATGTATATGTATATGTATATGTATATGTATATGTATATGTATATGTATATGTATATGTATATGTATATGTATATGTATATGTATATGTATATGTATATGTATATGTATATGTATATGTATATGTATATGTATATGTATATGTATATGTATATGTATATGTATATGTATATGTATATGTATATGTATATGTATATGTATATGTATATGTATATGTATATGTATATGTATATGTATATGTATATGTATATGTATATGTATATGTATATGTATATGTATATGTATATGTATATGTATATGTATATGTATATGTATATGTATATGTATATGTATATGTATATGTATATGTATATGTATATGTATATGTATATGTATATGTATATGTATATGTATATGTATATGTATATGTATATGTATATGTATATGTATATGTATATGTATATGTATATGTATATGTATATGTATATGTATATGTATATGTATATGTATATGTATATGTATATGTATATGTATATGTATATGTATATGTATATGTATATGTATATGTATATGTATATGTATATGTATATGTATATGTATATGTATATGTATATGTATATGTATATGTATATGTATATGTATATGTATATGTATATGTATATGTATATGTATATGTATATGTATATGTATATGTATATGTATATGTATATGTATATGTATATGTATATGTATATGTATATGTATATGTATATGTATATGTATATGTATATGTATATGTATATGTATATGTATATGTATATGTATATGTATATGTATATGTATATGTATATGTATATGTATATGTATATGTATATGTATATGTATATGTATATGTATATGTATATGTATATGTATATGTATATGTATATGTATATGTATATGTATATGTATATGTATATGTATATGTATATGTATATGTATATGTATATGTATATGTATATGTATATGTATATGTATATGTATATGTATATGTATATGTATATGTATATGTATATGTATATGTATATGTATATGTATATGTATATGTATATGTATATGTATATGTATATGTATATGTATATGTATATGTATATGTATATGTATATGTATATGTATATGTATATGTATATGTATATGTATATGTATATGTATATGTATATGTATATGTATATGTATATGTATATGTATATGTATATGTATATGTATATGTATATGTATATGTATATGTATATGTATATGTATATGTATATGTATATGTATATGTATATGTATATGTATATGTATATGTATATGTATATGTATATGTATATGTATATGTATATGTATATGTATATGTATATGTATATGTATATGTATATGTATATGTATATGTATATGTATATGTATATGTATATGTATATGTATATGTATATGTATATGTATATGTATATGTATATGTATATGTATATGTATATGTATATGTATATGTATATGTATATGTATATGTATATGTATATGTATATGTATATGTATATGTATATGTATATGTATATGTATATGTATATGTATATGTATATGTATATGTATATGTATATGTATATGTATATGTATATGTATATGTATATGTATATGTATATGTATATGTATATGTATATGTATATGTATATGTATATGTATATGTATATGTATATGTATATGTATATGTATATGTATATGTATATGTATATGTATATGTATATGTATATGTATATGTATATGTATATGTATATGTATATGTATATGTATATGTATATGTATATGTATATGTATATGTATATGTATATGTATATGTATATGTATATGTATATGTATATGTATATGTATATGTATATGTATATGTATATGTATATGTATATGTATATGTATATGTATATGTATATGTATATGTATATGTATATGTATATGTATATGTATATGTATATGTATATGTATATGTATATGTATATGTATATGTATATGTATATGTATATGTATATGTATATGTATATGTATATGTATATGTATATGTATATGTATATGTATATGTATATGTATATGTATATGTATATGTATATGTATATGTATATGTATATGTATATGTATATGTATATGTATATGTATATGTATATGTATATGTATATGTATATGTATATGTATATGTATATGTATATGTATATGTATATGTATATGTATATGTATATGTATATGTATATGTATATGTATATGTATATGTATATGTATATGTATATGTATATGTATATGTATATGTATATGTATATGTATATGTATATGTATATGTATATGTATATGTATATGTATATGTATATGTATATGTATATGTATATGTATATGTATATGTATATGTATAGTATATGTATATGTATATGTATATGTATATGTATATGTATATGTATATGTATATGTATATGTATATGTATATGTATATGTATATGTATATGTATATGTATATGTATATGTATATGTATATGTATATGTATATGTATATGTATATGTATATGTATATGTATATGTATATGTATATGTATATGTATATGTATATGTATATGTATATGTATATGTATATGTATATGTATATGTATATGTATATGTATATGTATATGTATATGTATATGTATATGTATATGTATATGTATATGTATATGTATATGTATATGTATATGTATATGTATATGTATATGTATATGTATATGTATATGTATATGTATATGTATATGTATATGTATATGTATATGTATATGTATATGTATATGTATATGTATATGTATATGTATATGTATATGTATATGTATATGTATATGTATATGTATATGTATATGTATATGTATATGTATATGTATATGTATATGTATATGTATATGTATATGTATATGTATATGTATATGTATATGTATATGTATATGTATATGTATATGTATATGTATATGTATATGTATATGTATATGTATATGTATATGTATATGTATATGTATATGTATATGTATATGTATATGTATATGTATATGTATATGTATATGTATATGTATATGTATATGTATATGTATATGTATATGTATATGTATATGTATATGTATATGTATATGTATATGTATATGTATATGTATATGTATATGTATATGTATATGTATATGTATATGTATATGTATATGTATATGTATATGTATATGTATATGTATATGTATATGTATATGTATATGTATATGTATATGTATATGTATATGTATATGTATATGTATATGTATATGTATATGTATATGTATATGTATATGTATATGTATATGTATATGTATATGTATATGTATATGTATATGTATATGTATATGTATATGTATATGTATATGTATATGTATATGTATATGTATATGTATATGTATATGTATATGTATATGTATATGTATATGTATATGTATATGTATATGTATATGTATATGTATATGTATATGTATATGTATATGTATATGTATATGTATATGTATATGTATATGTATATGTATATGTATATGTATATGTATATGTATATGTATATGTATATGTATATGTATATGTATATGTATATGTATATGTATATGTATATGTATATGTATATGTATATGTATATGTATATGTATATGTATATGTATATGTATATGTATATGTATATGTATATGTATATGTATATGTATATGTATATGTATATGTATATGTATATGTATATGTATATGTATATGTATATGTATATGTATATGTATATGTATATGTATATGTATATGTATATGTATATGTATATGTATATGTATATGTATATGTATATGTATATGTATATGTATATGTATATGTATATGTATATGTATATGTATATGTATATGTATATGTATATGTATATGTATATGTATATGTATATGTATATGTATATGTATATTATACTGTATATGTATATGTATATGTATATGTATATGTATATGTATATGTATATGTATATGTATATGTATATGTATATGTATATGTATATGTATATGTATATGTATATGTATATGTATATGTATATGTATATGTATATGTATATGTATATGTATATGTATATGTATATGTATATGTATATGTATATGTATATGTATATGTATATGTATATGTATATGTATATGTATATGTATATGTATATGTATATGTATATGTATATGTATATGTATATGTATATGTATATGTATATGTATATGTATATGTATATGTATATGTATATGTATATGTATATGTATATGTATATGTATATGTATATGTATATGTATATGTATATGTATATGTATATGTATATGTATATGTATATGTATATGTATATGTATATGTATATGTATATGTATATGTATATGTATATGTATATGTATATGTATATGTATATGTATATGTATATGTATATGTATATGTATATGTATATGTATATGTATATGTATATGTATATGTATATGTATATGTATATGTATATGTATATGTATATGTATATGTATATGTATATGTATATGTATATGTATATGTATATGTATATGTATATGTATATGTATATGTATATGTATATGTATATGTATATGTATATGTATATGTATATGTATATGTATATGTATATGTATATGTATATGTATATGTATATGTATATGTATATGTATATGTATATGTATATGTATATGTATATGTATATGTATATGTATATGTATATGTATATGTATATGTATATGTATATGTATATGTATATGTATATGTATATGTATATGTATATGTATATGTATATGTATATGTATATGTATATGTATATGTATATGTATATGTATATGTATATGTATATGTATATGTATATGTATATGTATATGTATATGTATATGTATATGTATATGTATATGTATATGTATATGTATATGTATATGTATATGTATATGTATATGTATATGTATATGTATATGTATATGTATATGTATATGTATATGTATATGTATATGTATATGTATATGTATATGTATATGTATATGTATATGTATATGTATATGTATATGTATATGTATATGTATATGTATATGTATATGTATATGTATATGTATATGTATATGTATATGTATATGTATATGTATATGTATATGTATATGTATATGTATATGTATATGTATATGTATATGTATATGTATATGTATATGTATATGTATATGTATATGTATATGTATATGTATATGTATATGTATATGTATATGTATATGTATATGTATATGTATATGTATATGTATATGTATATGTATATGTATATGTATATGTATATGTATATGTATATGTATATGTATATGTATATGTATATGTATATGTATATGTATATGTATATGTATATGTATATGTATATGTATATGTATATGTATATGTATATGTATATGTATATGTATATGTATATGTATATGTATATGTATATGTATATGTATATGTATATGTATATGTATATGTATATGTATATGTATATGTATATGTATATGTATATGTATATGTATATGTATATGTATATGTATATGTATATGTATATGTATATGTATATGTATATGTATATGTATATGTATATGTATATGTATATGTATATGTATATGTATATGTATATGTATATGTATATGTATATGTATATGTATATGTATATGTATATGTATATGTATATGTATATGTATATGTATATGTATATGTATATGTATATGTATATGTATATGTATATGTATATGTATATGTATATGTATATGTATATGTATATGTATATGTATATGTATATGTATATGTATATGTATATGTATATGTATATGTATATGTATATGTATATGTATATGTATATGTATATGTATATGTATATGTATATGTATATGTATATGTATATGTATATGTATATGTATATGTATATGTATATGTATATGTATATGTATATGTATATGTATATGTATATGTATATGTATATGTATATGTATATGTATATGTATATGTATATGTATATGTATATGTATATGTATATGTATATGTATATGTATATGTATATGTATATGTATATGTATATGTATATGTATATGTATATGTATATGTATATGTATATGTATATGTATATGTATATGTATATGTATATGTATATGTATATGTATATGTATATGTATATGTATATGTATATGTATATGTATATGTATATGTATATGTATATGTATATGTATATGTATATGTATATGTATATGTATATGTATATGTATATGTATATGTATATGTATATGTATATGTATATGTATATGTATATGTATATGTATATGTATATGTATATGTATATGTATATGTATATTACTTGTTAAGTTATACCATATAATTCAACCTTGGAAAAAAACGCTAAAAACGCTAAAGCGCTGTAAAATACTCCAGATTTCACGCTAACCGCTAAAAAGCATTTTTTTTCCCGCAATTGGCATTGCAAAAACGTCAGATTTGACGGGAAAAACGTCAAATTGGCAACAATGACCGTTAAACAACAAGTAAATTACTACATAACAATTTGTACATTACAAATTGAGAGCAAGTAATTTTACTCGAATGTAATTAGTAATACAAAATAAGAGCTTGCAATTTAATGCTTTGCGATTAAATATAAAGCAAGAGCTAGTAAACACACTCGTTTGTAAATATGTCTTCATAACTGGTAATTATGCATTTAGTATTTTACACTTCAAACCAATTCGAATAGGTACACAACTATAATATGAAAATAACATTTACGGTAAGAAGCTAAAAGAGAGATTAAATATAATTTAATTTGTGTCAAATAATAATTTGTTAAATAATTTTTTTTGGCAACAGGTTGTGACTAGTGTTGTTACTTATAATCCCCATAGGCTTGCCTGACGTAGTGTATTTAGAAGTACGCGTACTTTTTTTACTAATTGTACTTCTGTCTGCATAAGACCTAAAAAAGTACGCAAATGTACTTTTTTCAGCCACTGTACTTCTTTTTGTACTTTTTTTATTTTTTTTTAAGGAACAATTTCTTATTTGATAGAAAATATTTTGCTTAGTATATAAAAGAAGTCACTTCAGAATATGGTAAAAATGGAATAATTAACCAAGTCCAAAAAAGCGATAAATATTTATTTTTTGATAATTTAGGTAGGCTCGAGTTCATTAAATTTAATTTTCATTAAATTATTTTTACTGAATTCAACAACCCAGGTTCGATCCCCAGTCAAGAAAAATTATCAAAAATTTTTAATAATAAAATTTTCAAGTTGTAATTCCTAACGTCAGTAAAAATAATTTAATGAAAATTAAATTTAATGAACTCGAGCCTAACTAAATTATCAAAAAGTAAAAATTAACAGTTCGATTATGAAATAATAATTATTCGATAAATATTTATAATTTTTTCAAGTTTCCAAAAAATAAGTTGTAGTAAAACATTTAATATAGAATAGAAAAAAATTATTTTATTTTTTAAAAATAAAATCTAATTTTAAGTTATTTTTTATTAAACAAAAATATATACATATGATCTCTTATTTTGTTTTTATTATTTGTTATTTTCTTCATTGAATTGTAATTGTTAATACTGTATTTCCTAGTTCTTATTTTATGATTTCTTTTAAATAAAAAGTCCCGGTATACCTACATTATGAAATTTTTGTCGCTGCGATTCTTGTCGTATCTTTTTTAAAATTGTATTTGCGTCTACATTGTGAGAATATTGTTGCAGCGATTTTTTGTGGATGTATACATGTTTTCATATTTTTTGACAATTCCTTTTTAAAACAAACAAAATAATAATAAATTTGTGGTGAAATTAAAATTTTCTGAAAAATTATAGAAACCATTAAAAATAAAAGCTGGTCGAAACAGCATAACTTGGGGACATAAATATCAGATGTGCCAGCACCACTTTTTTTTTAAACATTTATCATATTATATTTTTTATTTTGTTAATTTAAAATAACGTACATGCATATGTGTACCCCTTTCAATACAACCCAACGCTCTAGCCTACAAAGCAAGAATCGCAGCGACAAAAATTTCATAATGTAAACCGGGACAAAGTGTACTTTTTTTTATTATTTGTACTGCTGTTTTTAGTTTGATTTGATATCTGTACTTTTTTTGTCAATTTTATATCTGGCAACCCTAAATCCCCACAGTGTAATAATTACCAAGTATCACGATTAACAAGTAACTACTATCTAAACAAAGTTTTTTCTCTCTACATTGCTATATTTTTATGAATGAAAACAAAAAGATAATAATAAAAATATAAATAGATAAATAATAGTAATTCTCTTTTAATATTCATTCAACAATAAAAATGTATATTAAATACTCTCATTTTGTCTAAAATCTTATAATATATTATTTACCAAAACAATATATCAATGGATCAATGCTATTGATCTATATTGATGTGAGACTTAAGAGAATATGTTTATATACACCTATGTATATGATTTTAGAAAAATGTTGAAATGTAGAAAGATGAATGATGTTTATACACAAATGGTTATAATATTGTATGTGAAGTACTAAAAAAAATATTGGTAGATTCAATAGGTCTTATGAAAATAAAATAGAATTTATTTCCTGTATTTATTTTATATTTATATTTTGTTGGATCAAATACTAAAATACATATATATTATAAGCGAAATTATTAATAATAAATTTTAAAGAAATTTATATTGTGTTTTTTGTCGAATAATATTTTAAAGGAAAAAAAAATCAGTTTGGTTCGTTTTCGATAAACGGTCATTACACACTATGAAAAAACTCACAACTTTGCCTCGTTTCTTTTTAGGAGAATGAGTTTGGATTGGTTTGTTTGATTGTGTGTTTAAAAAATATTGTTTTTATTTTTGTTTTTTCTTAATATGGAGAATGCGTAGACAGAGATACTCACAAATTAAATTTTTCATTCCACACAGGATTTAATTCCTGGGGCATGGTACGTGTACGCTTTTTCACCTTGCTAACCTGCACCGTCACATATGGATCACTGGTACCGCTTTTATCCTTCGCTATCAGGCCTTGAGCACATATCACTGCTCAGGTTTTTTTTAATAAAGTTATAATAGGTTTGTTTTTATCAATTAATAGATCATTAATTTAAAGTGATGATCGTATAATAGTTTGAATCAGCGCCATAGTTGGTTCATCGGTGTGCGTTTCAATATTATCAAAAAAGGTTGTATGTTGCATGGGTATGCGTTAGTGCATAAGAGGTCACAAAACAAAAGAGAGAACATTTACATAATAAGAGTAATAATAATAATGAACAGCAGAAAAATAATTGGTAAAATCATTAATGTGTTAGTAGTTAGTAAGAAGAGCACATTCACATTCAAATATTTAACGAGGGAGAGTAAGTTGTGAAAGAGAGTGGAGGGGAGTGAGTGCATGTTTTTTGTTATAAATCAAAATATAAAGCATTAATGAAAGAGAGTAAAGGCGAGATAATCAAATTAAGAGAATGAGAGATGTTGGTAAAATGCAACAAAAATTTTTTAAATAATAATTTTAAAAAATAAAAAACATAAATTTAATATCGAAAATGATTTAATAAATAACTAATTTGGTTATTTACAATGTTGTATCCCAACAAAAAATTATTAGGTTTCTGAAAGCAGTAAAAAATGTTCATGCTTTTAGGTTCCGCTGTCTTAAAGCGCTTCCGAGGATGCACAAAAAGAAGGGAGAGATCTCTTGTTTGAAAGCACAAATAATATAATCTCTCCCATATTGCATTTAAGTTAGAGAATAATAGCAATTTACAAGATTTGTTGTTGTTTAATGATTTTTTATAAGCAAGACGATACAATTAGTTGACGAAATAAAAAGAATGCGGCATTCAGTTGTGATTGAATTTCAGAAGTGTAATGGCCTAAAGTGTTTGCGCGGGTGTGAAAATTTAATAGTTTTTTTTTTAATTGTTGACTGTACTATTTTATTATCAGGTTTGTTTATTTATGAATCTATACAAGTTCTGCCTTATACATACATATTTTTTTGTGAATTTTTGTAATAATGATTTTTATTATGAAATGATCTGTTAAAAAAAATACAAAAGAAAATTGAAGCACCGCGTTTATTTGTGTGTTTTTTTTACCTATGTATATGTATTAAGATCTCTTATTTGACGTTTCCCTTTATTTTTGTTATTGTTCTTTTTTTCACCCGGAGTTCTAGGAAATTATATATATGTATATATATATATATATATATGTATATTTTTTTTTCAAATAGTGTAGGTATCTTGAGAATGGTCGGTAAAAGGCAAAGGAACAGGTTAATTAATAAGGAAAAGTCTATTAATATATTGAAGTTAACAGAATCACAAAATATTGAAGAAAATAATAAAAATTCTAATAACAATTAGATTTACTGAATCTGAATCTGATAATGATCTATTTAATGATGTTAATAAGGTTTCGCTAAGGTATGAATTAAGGGACTGGTTTATTAAGTACATGTCATGGGTAGCAAGTACAACTGCATTATTAAAAATTATGAATTTAAGCAACTCCGATATTCCTTTGAGTGTTCCTGGTCTAATAGGAGAAAAAAAGTTAGTTTTTAAAAGATCTGTTGCACCGGGATCCTACTTCCACTTGGCTATTGAGAAAAATTTACAAAAAATATATGAAAGCATTAAATTTGAAAATGTCGAAGAAGTCATACTAGACATAGGAATAGATGGGCCTAATCTCTATAAAAGCAGTGAAGTTGGTCTTTGGCCAATATTAGGGCGAGTCGTGAATTTGCCGATGTTTAATGTATTTTTAATTGGAAGCTACGTAGGAAAGAAAAAAACTTTACATATAAATTTATTTCTTCACGACTTGGTTTACGATTTAAAGAAATTAAGCGAGGAAGGCTTTGAGGTGGGCAATAAAAAATAAATTTTAGAATGCGAGCCAGATCTTTAGTGTGTGGGATACGAGGTCACAATTATTTAAGCGGGTGCTGCAAGTGTGACCAAAAAGGTAAAAGCGTAGCTAAAGTCACAACTTATAGTACCACTATAGAAAATCTTCGTACAGACAAAATAGAACAGACAATGATTTCCATCACCAAAAATTCTATGATAACCAAATGTTGCTGGAGAGTGTGGGCACACAGATGATAACGCAGTTCCCGCTGGATATAACGCTTTTGGTTGATTTGGGTGTTGTAAAAAAATGCTTGTATTACTCTTTCAAGGGAAAACAAAAGAGCGTCTTTCTGCAAACTCTAAGTATTGAATGTCATTCATGTTGACATCTTTTTCGCCATTCATTCCACGAGAGTTTGCAAGAAAACCTCGGAGTTTTGCAGAAATTTCGAGATTGAAGGCCGTCGAATTTCGCCGATTTATTCTCTACACCGGTCTTATAGTGGTTGAAGTATTCAAGAACTATTTAAGCATTTTCTTTTGCTAACATCTGCCTATCGAATTTTTCTAAGTCCGAATCTTTCTGCGGAAAAAATAAATATTGCGCACGACTTGTTAAAAAAATTTGTTGAACAGTTTTCAGATATTTTCGGTAAAACCAGCTTAACTTACAACGTTTACAATCTTTTACATTTAAGAGAAACAGCACAAAAATTTGGCTGCTTTCAAATCTTACAGCATATCCTTTTGAAAATATGATGAAAAGCATAAAAAAGGCAGTCAAAAAACCATAGAAAATAGAAGAACAGCTGCATAATACTTTTATTGATTTACCACTTATAAAAATACCAAAAATCAAAGGGCTTAAAAGGAATTCTGAAGGCAAAATTAAATCCTTTGCATCAGAAATAGGACTTTTTACAAGAAACTGCCCAGATAGCTATTGCTTAACTGATGATGAGTTTTTTGTGCAAATAACTTATTTTAACGGTAATGATTATTTTCAAGCCAAAGTTTTTATAAATTCCAAAGACATTTTCTTAGAACCAATAAAATCGAAAGAACTTGGCATATGTATAGCCAATACGGAAACTTTTATTGAAACATAGTTTCAAATTAGATCAAATATCAGCCAAACTTGTGTCCTTGCCCTATAAGAATGATCTATTATTAATTACTTTAGTACATAATCATAAACTAAAACTCCAAAAAAATTAAAAATAACATCAGTCTAAATTTAAATAAATAAATAAGTCTTTTCAGTAATATGGCTCCCAAGAAACAACATCTTCAGCACAGGATCAAACCGGCACAACATCATCAGCTACCAATATTATATTACAAAAACTCGATGAAATCAATAACAAACTCAAAGAGAAATTTACAGGTAACATAATATGCAATAAATTACAAATAAATTATTTTCTTACAAAACCTTATATTTTTTAAAATTTTAAAATGTGATAGAAGAACTCAACGAAGTAAGGAAAGAAGTTAAACAGCTGCAAGGTAATATTAAATTGTAATATATATATATTGCATATATTTTTGTATATATATATATACATACATATATTATAAATTTTTTTACTTTTCAATTATAGAAACTGTTTGTAACCAAAATAAAGTTATGGTGGAATTGAGCACCAGAATCAAATTCATCGAAATACTCAAGCTATTTTCCACTTTGTTCGAGCGCAGAATTAGATGATGTAGAAATGGAAATAGATGAAGATTCGAAGGAAGATTTTTTCTTTTCCTGTAAAGTAAGGGAAATGTTAGTTAGGGCTTTTCTATATTAAAGTAACGACATGTGCATGAACTTCTCCTTCTATATCAATATAATCAATTTTCTTTTTTGTTTTCAGATTGCAACAATTAAAAAACTTTTAAACGGTGGTGGAATAAAAAAAAATATTCTGAACATATTTGATATGTCTCTTCTCCTACATTACAATGTTGACGGAAGACAGAAAAAGAAAAGACTATTGGATTATCCAAAATTAATGAATGTTATTTAGCGTAAGTATTTTTTATTCAGTTTTTATTAAAACTTGTATTTCAAATAAAAAAAAAATTATTTTATAGGCTCTATTGATACTGATTGCATATCTAAAAATTTACCTTTTGAACAGTTACGAAAATCAATTAGATTGGCCAAAAACCGATACTATAAACTAAAAAATGGCACAGAGAAAGAAAATGCAGAAAAAGGAAACATGTTTTTCAATGAATAATATTTTTTTTTTATAACCAAAGTTTTGTTTTTATTTCCAAAAATATCATATTATTAACTTTTAAAGTTATTTTATTTATTAGCTTCATAGATAAATGCATGGATTACAAACATTTTTAAAACTTTGGTTTTGTAGAATTTAAAATTAGAATTGATCTCTTTTATGTTCTAAATTTATGTATATTTTGTAATTTTAAGCCGTCTTATATTGAAATATGAATTAAACTGTTTTTTTTTTTTTTAATTTAAGTAAATAAATTACAATATGTATATACATATGTATACATAAGATTTAAAAAAAAAATCTTTCTTTCTACATGTCTAGTTATAGGAAATAAAAGAACAAAATGCGTGCAGAGCATCCTTGACGCTCTTCTAGAACAGTATCAAACAGTCATGATATATGCGCATTTTTATGCTTTAAAGAAGCACAGAAAAAAAGCATGATTTCAGCTTCGAGACTTCGAGTGACCTGCATATATGCTGAAAGAGAAATTGTACAAACTTAGATTTAAGTTATAATAACAATACTATTAATAATGTAGATAGCTGTAAAATTCTTGGATTACATTTTGATTGTAAATACAACTGTTGGGGGGTTGAGTGGGGTAAAACAAATAAAATAATTTTTAAATTGAGGTGTAGAAAGTACAAAAATGGGGTTTTAGATTTTCTATAATATTTGGGGTTTAGTTATTAAAATAAAACACGTACCGTCGGGTTTAGGGGGTTGATCGCAATAATAATTTCGTTTCATTGTAATACAATATTATTATCATTCACAATAATGACAGAGTTGTAATATACACTTAAACACTATAATTCATTTTACTTAAAACTAGGGTGACCAGCGTAAACATCCCGCCCCCCTTGCAAGATTGCAACAAGGAGAACGACCGCTAGGTAGACAGAGATCAGGGAGTAACAATTCATTAAAAAGAATTCAAAAGAGAAAAAAATGAGTTAAAAATAAAACTAATTAGTTTTTTGCCATCACATTTATAACGATTGTGGCCGGAGTTGATGGTGGTAACTTGTCAACCTTCTTACTCCCTTTCTAGTTTGGATGTGGGTTGCGCCTTTCTGGGAGTCCTTTTTTCTTGACGTTTGTTATTGTTGATAGTTGATTTCTTTGTGCATTTGCTGGGTTTATTGTTGTTGTTGACTTCTTTGTGGAAGTGTAGCATAGTGTGATGCTCCTCCAAGCATTCCATGCATCTATCCCTACTGCGACAGTTCTTTACAAAATGAGAATGGGCTAGGCAGTTTATACAATATTTAAGACATTTCACCACACTTAATCGCCGATAGGGATTCATTTTGCGAAATGCTGGGCACTTCCTAAGGGGCTGGTCCTTTTTACATAGACGACATAGGGTTCCGGCTGTAGCGATGACGTCATCTAGGCTTTTATTCTCAGCACGTTCAGCGGTGAGCCTTCGGGGGCTTCTGACATCTATTGGAGAAGAATGAGAGAAGATAGCAAACAAAGAGTAGAATTAGTTTTGATCGGGATTTGGAAGCAGTACGAGTTTAACAATTGGCCTAGTTAACACGCCATTTGCTATTCGAATATCAGCCACTCGTACTTTCGAATCAGAGCCGAGATAAACTCGTTCGATCCGACCTAGCTTCCATTCGTTTGGGGGCAGATTATCATGCCGAATGACAACAAAGGATTAATCGCGAAATCTCTTTGAGGGTATTTCCATTTATTACGTTTATGTAGTTCGACCAAATATTCATCCTTCCAACGACGTGCAAAATAATGTTGCAAATTCTTAACTTTCGCCATCTGTTTGCATATGTCAATGACTCCGTAGACAAATCAGGTTCAGGGGGAGAAAGTAGTGTGCTACCAACTATAAAATGACCAGGGGTCAAAGGGTTAATGTCCCATAAATTATCCGTCATTGAACTAAGTGGGCGTGAATTCAAACATGACTATCCTTGCCAGCATTGTACAAAATTACACAAACGTGAAACGCTGAGCATTAGAAATCTTCTTCAAATGACTTTTAAAACTTTTAACACCCGCCTCCCATAGACCACCCATGTGTGGAGCCCCAGGGGGAATAAAGTGACAATCGACTAATTGAAAATCGTTTCGACCTATAAGTTGGTGTTTCAAGTCAATCAAAAATTGGTTTCGAACCTTTTGTAAAACCAGTTCCATTATCCGATTAAATGTGAGCTGGACAACCGCGTCGTGAGAAGAAACGAGCAAATGCCGATAAGAAGCAGTCAGTTGACATGTCATTTGTGGCTTCCAAATGTATGGCTTTCGTTGCAAAACAAACAAACACCAAAACATATCCTTTTGTTATACGACATCCGCGACCAATATAAGATTTAATTTCAAAAGGGCCTGCAAAATCAAGTCCTGTGTGTGTAAAAGGGCGAGTTAGAGTCGTTCTTTCCGGGGGTAGAGCAGCCATTATTTGCTAACCCAATTTTTTTTTTATTTTATTTAGGGTGCAGATTTTACAGTTATGGATAACCGTACGCACCAAAATTTTAAGTTTAGGAATCCAAAACTCTAGCCTCGCTAATCGTAGCGTTAACGAATTCCCTCCGAGAAGTGAATATTTATGAACGTATTCCAAATAGGGACGGGTAAATCGACCACTATAGGGTAACAGTTTTGGAAAACGTTCTTCATACGTCAAAGTAGGAGACTGTGAAAGTCTACCATGAATTCGCAAAAACCCATTTGAGTTAATAAAGAGGTTAAAAACTAGTATGGAGCTTTTACGTCATAGATTAGATCCGCATTTTAAAGTGGAATATTCGGGGAAAAGAGCATCTTGACATAAAACAATTAGACGATCCTTCAGATATATAATTTCACGTCGACTTATAGGGTTCGATAAATTCTGACGTTCTTGTTTATGTTTTGGGTGTACAGAGTGAAAAAAGCGAAAAACATAAGTTAACACTCGCAATGCTTGGGCTAAAACAGAAAACCGACTTAAAACATCCTCTGAGATCATTGTTTGGGTAGTGTTTACGTCAATAGCGCGAGTTTCCAAATGTGTTGATATGTGGAATATTGTTTTTGCCAATCAGATTCATTTCGTCTTAGCCAGCCAGGTCCTTTCCACCAAATATCAGATATAGCAATTTCGTTTGCCGTTATGCCGCGACTTGCTACATCGGCGGGGTTATCGTGAGAGTCTATATGATTCCAATTATCAGTACCTATTTTGTCCAAAATAAATGATACTCGGTTTGCAACAAAGGTTGGCCAATGGCACGGGGGTTTTTGAAGCCAGGACTGTACGATAGTCGAATCAGTCCAATAGAAGGCTTCCGACATGGTAAGATTCAGCTCCGTACAAAGTGAATGCACCATTTTTGCCAAAAGAGTAGCACCACAAAGCTCTAGATGGTGTAAAGTTTGCACTTTAATTGGGGCAACCTTTGTTTTCGCAGCGAGCAAATTTGTGATAAATTTACCTGATGGGGTTTGGACTCTAATGTATAGAGAGGCAGCATATGATTTCTCTGAAGCATCACAAAAGGCATGAAGTTGCACTTCACACTGTGGATTATAATTCACCCACCAGGATATGTTAATATTCTGAATATTGGGGTAATCATCGATAAATGCTCGCCATCTATTTAACGTCATGGGTTTCAAACATTCGTCCCAATCCGTATTGTCTTTCCAAATTTGCTGCATAATAATTTTAGCAACAATTACCTTTGGTGCTAACCAACTAACGGGGTCAAATAGCCGAAATTCACAAAATTTTGTGGGATGATTTTTGTATATATGTAAATGATCTGCGCAAAGTTTTGAGTCAGTACTGATATTTATACAATATATATAGGGATAAATGTCTTTTTCAGGTGTGGTCCTTGTATGGTAGTTATGACCAATTCTGGGCCGACCACCATAAAATTTATTACAACAATTTATTTGCCTATAAAGATTATTCATGTCAAATTTTAGCCGTTTAACATTGTTTATATCTGTTTTATACGTATTTAAGTGAATTTTGGAAGTGGACTTTATATGGGGGCTATGGTCAAACATGGACCGAACTAAAAAAAAATTCGTTTTGCGATTTATTTTTGCATAAAACTTATTTTTGGTAAATTTTGTCTTGATATTCTAATTTTATAGACATTTATGTATAATTGAGCAATATTTCGGGAAGATTTTTGTATGGGGGCTATGAGAAATCATGGACTGATTCATACTATTTTCCGCACACTTCTTCTTTTATCATAAAAACAACGTATACAAAACTTCATGGTATTATCTGCAATATATTTCAAAATACTGCAATAAAATGGACAAAAAATATCAAACTTGTATGGAGGTTGTCTCACATATTGGTCCATAACTCTGGTTGGCCTAAACCGAATGACAAACTTATATATACCCTTCTCATGAAGGTGAAGAGTATAAAAAGGGACTTATTCCCACATATCATTATTATGTTATTCTATTAAGAAATACCGTTAAGAAAATTAATTAACGTTGTTAGGATTTTATTTATACTTTTTTTCGTAACATTTATTAATAATTAATTGCTTTTTCTCTCAAAAATATCTTTTCTTTAATTTGTTTTTTGAAAAGTGAATAAATAAGGATATTTAAAATGGATCTTTAAAACAAAATATTTGATTTCTTACGAATGTGATATGGCTACGGGATAGATAGATTTTTTTTTTTTTGGGATTTAGCATACCTCACCTAGGCTAAATCATTGGAAGGGAGGGTTACGAGGCAATGGCCCCGTAAACATATAGGGTGTCCATAAATTCTGTTTCGCATGACTTCATCGATTTTCCGTTTGTTTTTCAGTTTTCAGTTCTTGTTTAAGTTTTTCTTTGCACTTTTTGTTTGATTTCGTTTATTAATTTAAAACCGAGGAAAGGGAGTCTATAAAATAGTATGACATTTAGTACAAATTGATAGTGAATATTATGATATATGTAAGACACGAACCCACCCCAACAGACTGAAAGCTAGCAGTACTAAGGCTTCCAAAAACGTCTATACTCATATCTAAAATAAATTGATAGATTTTATTTTTACAAAATATACCTAAAACATACCTACCTAAATTTTCTTTCGGATACGTCGCTGAAAGGGTTAGTCATATGGCCCCTGACAGAGACCGTGTTTTGTACATTACATAATTTGGCGCCCAACGTGGGGCCGATAGGATTTCATATCATATAGGTCCAATTTACTAACTTAATTTCTATTTACATTTCGCGTGATTGCTGAAATATAATAGATTTATTAATTTTAATAATAAAATAAATTTTAAAATTTTTCTGGATCTTCGCCTATTTGAGATTATTAATCGAATATGACGACCGAAAATTTCCCTTAAAGTTCATTTTTATTAATAATGGATATTAATCTATTAAAGTTTTGCATTGCTGGAAAGTTTACTACAGCTGTTTGGTTTTGCTAGTATTATTCTTAGATATCGGTATCCTAATGAGTGTGGAAATATATAAATTTTGCTGCTTGCATTTTTATATCCCACTTATTAGTTCAATTGAAAAAGTTAAGAAAACATATGCATACCGGTTTGATTTTAATAACAAAACCTAATATTTTAAGTAAACTCAATAGTTATTTTTTTATACCTTCGAACTTAGTAACATAGCGATACTATATAATATTCCCGTTTCCATTCACATCAAGATCGTAAGAAATCGTAAATCATAAAATTATTTGTTTCATAAAACAAAAAGTTACAAATTGTGCTTATAAATTATATTTTTTTTTTAAATATTCATTGTTAGTACACAAATTGAGTAAATATTCAATTAGTTTTTTATTTTATTATCAGTTTTGTCAAATTTTATTTATTACCTAAAATGACGTTAGACCATACTCCTCCACCCCTGTCCAAGCTCTAAACCCAATGGAAAATGTTCCTAACATTTCTAACGGGGCTACTAACCCAACAACAAATTGTATAGTTTATAGAGAAATAATGTCAGCAACACAAGAATGTTTAATTTTGACTAACTGTAGTCACGTTTTTCACCGAATGTGTATTGAAAATGCTCTTTCCCAGACTTCAGAATGTCCGGAATGCTACGAACCTTGCGATTTGGCTGATTTGAAGAAAATTTCATTATATAATATATCTAAACCAAACCCTAATTTGAAAGGCAATTATAATGTTAGAGGCAAAGATCGTGGTGCTGTGAGCAAAAGATACAATACAAGAAATGTTAGCAAAAATTTATTTCAAGAAAATGCACAATTAGATTCTTGTAACATTCCTTCCTTCTGTTCTTTTACAGCCAATCACGTTCCTCAAAACATACAAAATCCTTTTCCCAACGTTCAGCAAATATATCCTAATAGAAATCTTGAATAAAATAATTTCAATATAGACCCTTCTCAACTTGCACAACTTATTGAGACAAGTGTTGTCAAAATTTTACAAAATTTAATTACTACTCCAAACATTGTTTAAAATTCTAATTCTCAAACACGTAATAATCAACCAACACCAACTTTGCAACCACCTCCTAATGTTCAAAATAACATAAATCGAATTCCATCTTCTTTTTCTCATAATAGAGACGATTTTAATGTTCGAGCCGACAAAGTAACGTCGATTCTACAAAACTGGAATTTGAAATTTGACGGATCGACAAATGGATTACCGGTTGATGATTTTCTATATAGAATTCGTTCATTAGCAGCTGATAATTTCAATAATGATTTTTCTTTTATTTGCAAGAACCTACACATCCTATTATCAGGAAAAGCTCGTGACTGGTATTGGCGCTACCACAAACAGGTAGAAAATATCCAATGGTAAGAATTTCAAATCAAATTTCGATTTACGCGAAAAATAGAGAAACATGAAAATGAAATCTGGCAAATCTTTTGATACCTTTTTTGAAGCCATTTCTATCATTATTGATCGACCCATTCCTGTATGTGAATTAATAGAAATTTTGACTAAAAATCTGAGACCAAATATACGTCTTGAGTTACTCTATGTCCCCATTTACTCTATTGCCCACTTAAGAAAGTTAGAGCAGATTATGGAAAACATAATGACTGATATTTAAACAACCTTATCCTCAACGTAATGTTGCTGAATTGGATCTGACAGAAACTAATAAAAACTTTGAATCCACTGATTCTAAACTACTTGTTGATTCGATACAGCAAACAACTAGTGGAATTGTGATGGCCTAGGTCATCATTGGCAAAATTACCTGAGTGATATATCGATTTTTTGCTACGGCTGTGGAGACAAAAATATGTATAAACCTCAGTGCCAAAAATGGAATTTTAAAAATACAAAAAACTTTCAACGCCCAATTCCACCCCCAAACAAACCATAAACTTATCTCAACACCCAAATAAAACCTATGATTCTACCTTAAATGACAATGATATTAAAGAAAATGTACAAATTATTAAAAACTCTAATTTACATGAACCAGTAAAAAAAAATCGTGTTTTTTCAGCGCTTCAATAAAAACGCTCTTTTGAAGCAGTAAATGCTTAGGAATAAAATATACAAAAATAATGCAAAAATGAAATTATAGCATATAGATTTACATATGACAACGAAAGTCAATTACAAAACGAATATCGCGCTTCTCAGTTACTATGAATTTTTCTTAAGCAAAAACATTCAGATAGAATTAAAAAAACACTTTAGGAAAGTGCTTTATTTGCATGTTTGATTAGGTTAAGAGAAGCGCTTATTGTCAGCAGAAAGTAGTCCTCCAAACCGGGAACACCTCATACAAAAATCATGCATTCCATCAGCAGGTTTGAAGCGATTTGAGGTATGAATTCATACATAAAACCTGCTCCTCTTGGAGCACATTTTTTACTAGGGAATTATCAACAGAACAAATTTTATACCCAATACGCCCATATCATGAACGATGCAGACAATATATTTTAAAAAGAAATGAAATATTTAACATCTCTTCTATAACATCTCATCATAAGATGAAAAGCAAACCTTCAACAATTCAACTTAGACTATATTACGTTACACAATTTCTACTGTAGTAAATAGTTGTGACGATATGGGATTTTATGCGAGAGTTTCCTTATTAAATTATTCCCAATTAGGCCTTTTAGATACTGGTGCCAATATCAACTGTATTGGTGGTGTTTTTGCGCAAAAAGATTTTTCTGTTCTGACACAATTTAGTAAAATTAAATCCTATGTTAAAACCGCAGATGGCAAACTACAAAAAGTATTAGGATTTCTTCAAGTTGATGTTTGCTTCAAAAATAAGATTAGGCCAATGAAGTTATGGATTGTCCCATCACTGTCCCAAAATTTGATTTTAGGTTTAGATTTTTGGAAGTTATTCGAGTTAGCTCCGAATAATTAGCTGTCCGTCGGATTTCCTATCCTCTTTCGAGTATCAAGGGCATTTTTTCGAAACTTCCAAGGGCAAACCTAATTTCAAATTTGGATTTAAAAGATGCATATTGGCAGATCGGCCTAGCCGATCGTGCAAAACCTATTACGGCGTTTACAGTTCCTGGCAGGCTTCTCTACAAGTTTAAGGTAGTGCCTTTTGGGCTCTGTAACGCGCCGCAAACAATGTGTCGTCTGATGGACGAACTTATACCGCCGGATCTTAAACAGTGCATCTTGTGTCTTGTGATTGTCTCAGAAGATTTTCCCACCCACCTGTCCGGTCTAGTAAGAATCTCTCAAAATCTCTTTTTTGCGTCACTGAAACTAAATACTTGGGTTATGTCATTGGAAATAGGGTTATAAAAACAGACCCAGACAAAGTTGAGGCAATTCATGCATGGCCTGTCCCCAAAAATATAAAGTAGGTGCGAGGATTCCAGGGCATAGCTGGCTGGTATAGACGGTTTGTTCCAAATTTTTCGTCAATAGTTTTCCACTAAAAAAGAAATGAAAATGCAGTAAACACCGACACTTCTTCTTTAAAAAAGCGAACAACAATGCTGATATGAATCAAGTTAATTCACATCCTTCTACTCCATCTGATTCTACTGTTTTAATTTCATCGCAACCGCCGCCTCAAGTAGCTGAAAATCAAATATTTCTTCCTACTGCTTCTACCTCTACTACATTAATTTCACCACAACCACAACATCAAGTAGCTTTAAAACAAACGTTACCTTCTTCATCAGACTCTTTGTCTTACCCGTCAGCCTTTTGATTACCAAGCCCAAAAAATTCCCAGAGTAGTCAGTTTATGTTATCGAACACTACCTTATCACAAACTAGTTCAATACCTTGCATTAAAAATGAATCTATTCCAATTAAGCAAAATTCTAACGCTTTTGCTCCTAAAGCCGTAAACAGTTCAACTGTCCTTAAAGTTGTATCACCAAAAAAGACGATTTTTGCTGCTCGCTTTGCACCTCAAACTACGACTGATGCTGTTATTAACTATGTTAAACAAAAGATTGGTCGAGATATTGATATTTTAGTTTTCAAATTTAAATATTCAGAACAAAAAAGCAAATCTTCTTTTAAAATTATCAGAAATAACCCCCATTCGATAATTGCCTATTTACCTACAGAAAATAATGGCTCAAAAAACTAAAATGTTTCTCGACAGATAACACCATCAATATAATTTCTCAAAATGTACGAGGTCTAAATTCAAACATAACATCCCTTTATGCCAATAGCTTTGGTTTTACACAAAGTATTATTGTTTTCACGGAATCCTGGTTGAATAAAAACATCCATAATGCTGAAATATTATGCTCGAAATATCAAATATTCAAATATGATCGTTCTTACAAACGTGGTGGTGGAGTTCTTATTGCCGTTATAAACTCATATTCTTGTGAACAACTTTTAGATATAGATCTTTGTGGAGTTCAGTCAGTCTCGCATCAGACGCGTCTCCAGGTGGCGGATAGGGGGTGCCGACCATTGCGACTGTGATACAATTGCTCACTAGTGGCGATGGCGGCTGAAGTGATGTAAATATGATAATGATACATTCCCTGACAAATGGTCATGAACATATCTACATAGCCAGGTTGTAAGTAGAAGATAGGAGAGCCGGTTTGCTGCGCCTTTACGATACATTGTAAACGAATGGTCGCAAAGGGGGAACAAACTGGTTACACTGGAAATTTGTTAAGGCTAGCGACACACTGGATAAAAGTGGTCATAAGTGTTAATAAATCCCCTCCTAAAATCTAATTACAACACGCGGACCAAAACTGACTCCACTTGTAAGGTTAACGTGGTTGGTAGCAGTGCCGAAAACTTGAATGGCTAGTCAGTGGTAAAAGAAGACTAGTTGTTAACAGCTCCCCTCCGATGCCAAGGCACGGGTCGGTTGTAATCAGAATTTAGCCTAGTCCATGTACGCCGTAAATGCATGAATGGTCTATCCCCATACGTGCATACTCGTGGGACCAAAATCGAAGAAAAAAAAATAATATAAAAAATGAGGCAACTCTAGAAGTTGGTGTGGGGAATGTCTCTGACAACTCAGCAGGTTCAATGTCAAATCCAGACTCCGACTGGCAGAGTATTCAAAGAGATATTCTGCTGCAAGGAGGGGCCTCTGAAGGACTCGTTGGTCTAACTCTGAGTTCTGATGATGAGCATGAAATCACAGTGATTCAAGCTCATGATCAGGACTGGGGAGTTAGAACTTCGGTCTCGGAGGACACACTCGGATTAGAGAGCGGGCTGGCGGGTGCATTAAAACCCGTCTTTCCGCAGGATGCGACAGAACAGGTCACATCATGTCAAACGAGCCTTGAAAAAGCCAAGAGTGGTGTGAGAGTCTCCTTAGCCTTTCTAGCAAAGATAGCTAACAAATACCCCTCACTGCACGACGGGCGGGATAGGCATTTACTGAGGAAGCACCGGAAGAACGTTTCGAGATTCGAACGAATCCACGGATCTATCGTTGCTATCCTAGGTATTCCCTATCCTGCGGGATACACAACAAAGACTACTGTGGACTCAGATGTTATCATTAAAGGCAACGAATCCTCAGCAGCCTCTGCTGATGAATCCTTAAAGAAGGTAACGGGTAAGGCGCAATGGAAGCTGATAGCTTCAATGGGCTGTAATGAGAATCAAGGGAGGGACTTCAGGTTCACAGTATACCAGGAGTCTCTCAAGACGTTGAAATCGATGGGAGGGGTTGCAGTTTTCGGGTTGGAGTCTATCAAATTTAGGTTTCCTAAAAATGATAGATCCTAAGAGGCTGAAAGTGGTGCAAATAAACTTGCATCACTGTGAAGCAGCCTCAACCGAACTAGTAACCCAACTCATTGATAACAACGTGGATGTGGCTCTATTCCAAGAGCCCTGGATTAACAAAAACCGGGTAGTTGGATTGAATGCCCCGTGGCACTGTTTGTACCCCATACCGATGAGAAGGTACGAACATGTATATTGGCAAGAAATTAACATAAATTTATTATGTCTAATTCTTTCAGTGGTGGAGACCTCACGGTCGTGACAGGAGAAGCCAAGGACAGAACGGTCCTGGAACTAGCATCGGTCTACTTGACATACGAGGCTACCAATCCACCTGGTGACAAAATAAGAGAGTTGGTGGAGAATTCGGGCAGAACCGGCTCGAAGCTGTTACTGGGGTGTGACGCGAACGCACACCATACCCAATGGGGAAGTGCCGACATCAATAAAAGATGTGAGTCTATGTTTGATTTTATTATTGCTAATAATCTCTATATCTGTAATAAGGGGAATACGCCAACATTCAGAAATAGGCACAGGGAGGCAGTAATAGATATTACGTTGACGAACTGTAGGGAATTCTCTGACCATAGTCGTCAACGGAGGGGTTGAAGACTCAAAGACCCACTGTAAGAAAGTTGTTCAACAGAGCGAAATATACGCGTAGGGAAGAGGATTGGAATAAGTTTAGATTGGGTTACAATAGGTATAAGAAGGACATTACAAGATCGAAAAGGGACTCGTGGATCAAGTTTAGCGAGTCAGTTGAATCTGTAAATGAGATGTCCAGGTTCAGAAGAATCTTATCCAAGGACCCAGCGGTCCCGGGATTTATTCAGAGACCGGATGACTCATGGACAGAATCTAGCTCTGAAATCTTATGCCTTCTTATGGAGACTCACTTTCCGTGGTGGGGGAGCAGGTTGTGAATGAAAACCACTTCCCGGAGCCGGGCTCAGGTGATGAGGCAATGGAGTCAGTGGAAGACATGATCTCCTTGGATAAAGTAACATGGGCGGTCAATACATTTGGGTCTTACAAATCGGCAGGACCAGATGGTATCTTTCCGGCGATGTTACAAAATATCGGGAGATCATCACTCTAAACCATCACCGGTCACTCTAAACCCAAGGATTTTAGACCGATCAGCTGGTCGTCTATTCTTTTGAAGGCATTGGAAAGTCTGATCGATCTATATCTGAGAACAAAGATTGACGCCGGCATCATCAGTGGCGCTCAACATGAGTGTGCTTAATGATGTGGTGAGAGATATAGAGAGAGGATTGCGAAACAAGGAATACACCTTGGCGACATTCCTTGATATAGAGGGCGCCTTTAACAATTTAAAGATAGAGGCTGTTAGTCAGACACTATGTGACCTAAGTGTTCCGTCGTTCCTGGTCGAATGGAAAACTATGATGCAGCAGGGTCATTCACTCAGACTGGGGAAACGAACGTTTAAGGAAACTGGTGACCACAGAGGGGTGTTCTCTCCCCCTTACTGTGGCTCTTGGCTGTCAATGTCGTTCTGAGACTTTTCGACAGAATGGGTCAGAAGGTCGTGGCCTACGCGGATGCCGACAATTAGCGAAGTCATGCAAGGGGCACTGGGCGAACTGTCAGCTTGGGCTAGTGAGAAGGGCTGGGGAGTCAATCCAAAGAAGACAGAGTTAGTTCTGTTTATTAGGAAGTACAGGGTGGAAATTTTCAGGCTGCCGGTACTGGGAGGAGTAGAGCTTAGGCTATCAGATAGTGCTAAGTATCTGGGAGTTTTCCTGGACAGAAAGCTGTCATGGGGAAGGAACACTCAGGAGAGGCTGAAAAACGGTCTCAATGCCTACTATTCTTGCAGATCATCGATAGGTAAGAGCTGGGGGCTTAGGCCGTCAGTGGTGGGATGGCTATACACTTCGGTGGTTAGGCCCATTTTTACGTATGGATGCTGTGTTTGGTGGGAGGCTATGAGACTAGCTAATCGAAGAAACCTTCTGTCTAAGGCTCAGAGGTGTGCTTCAATCGGCATAACAGGGGCCATCCTCAAGTTGCTCTGGATGTCATTCTTCATCTTTTGCCCATAGATCAGTATGTGATGGGAATGGCAGCTAGAAGCATTCTTAGACTGAGGGAGCTGGGACTGTTAAAGGGTCACTGTGTGAGATTGAGGCAGGTGGATATTGCCTAGGATCGCCTGGCTCTACAGACTATATGAGCACTAGGGTAGATTTTAGGCGGATGCCGGAGGTGATATTACCGTCAAGGGAGAGCTGGTCTGGAAGGGGCAAATTATATGATGAATTTTCTATTTTCACGGACGGCTCGAAGATGAGCGGTATGGGCGCTGGGGTTATATTGAGGATCTGGACATCAGAATGTCATATAGTATTCCTGCCGACTGTAGCGTTTTTCAGGCGGAAGTTCTGGCGATCTTGAAGGCCGTGGAACTAATGAAGGACAACATTGACAGATGTGTTGCGGTCACGATATATGTGGACAGCCAGGCGGCCCTTTTGGCCATACGGGGCTGTTATGTGAACTCCAAGCTAGTTGATAGTTGTAGGAGGGTTCTAGAGGGAGCCTTAGGGTGGTATACGGTTAGGCTGTTCTGTGTACCGGGTTATTTAGACATCGTCGGCAATGAGTTGGTAAGAATGGACTCAGACATATAGGGGAATAACCGAATGGAGGTAGTTGGACCTCCAATAGGCTTCTATTACGGAAGAATTAGGGAATGGATCCTAGGTGCAACCAATCAAGCCTGGAAGAACCGAACGGACTGCCAAGTGTCACGGACGCTGTGGCCGGTGCGTAGGAAGTCCGATTCGGAATCGCTAATGGGCAGGAGTAGGGTCTGCGTAAGGACCATGACGGGCCACTGCATGATAGGCAGGATGGTGAGAATGGGATCCGAATTGTCGGATATGTGCAGACTATGCGAGGACCCGGATGAGCTGAAGACAGTTGAGTTCTGTGTCAATGTCCAGGGATGTCTCGAGCTGTGGGCTGGAGAGTCTAATAAGATTCGTAATGGGAATGGCCTGGCTACGCGACAATAGACGGAGTGCTAGTGCATGTCTAAATAGGTTTTTGGTCAGGTATCTTGCTTTTCTATTCAAGGCATCACAGTCGACCATATTGGTCACTGGGTGAAGGTGTGAGGTGACTCACATCCGCCTTTCTACCTACCTAGATCTTTGTTTGGTACAAGTCCCCCCAAATTCTTCATCTGATGTATATGATAATCACTTCTCTAGAGTTTCATCTATTTTGCAACGATCTAATTCAACCGACCTACTTATCGCAATTTGAGACTTTAACCTTCCTACCGTATTATGGAACAATCCGTTAAAAATAAATTCCTTAATCCCGTCATGCTCAATTGAATTTATTAAAACAATGGTGGCCAGATCTATTCCAAATTAACAACGTTTATAATATTTTTGGTAGACTTCTGGACCTTGCGTTTGTTACGCAGCCTATGGACATACATATTCGAAGTTCACTCCCTTTAACTCTTCCAGAAGATAAATATCACCCTACACTTTATATTGAAATCTACTCTCATGCTAATAATTTGTCATCGTCACCAAATGAGATCAAGCACAAATCTAATAGGTTTGCTGGTTTCAGCGTACAGATTATATAAAACTTTATTATTTGTTCCATAGTTGCTAATAACAATCTCGAAGATATTGTTTCTAACTTTTATTCCGTACTACATGAGCTTATCTTGGAGGCTGCCACAAAAATAACAAGTCATACTAATAAAGGTCCACCTTGGAATAATAAAGTATTAGCAAAGGCCAAAAATAAGAAAAACAAACTTTACAAAAAATTTAAAAGATCTGGCTCTACAGTAGCTTTTATAAATTACTCCCTTGCACGTTCTGAATATAATATTACGAATAAACTTGCATATGATAATTATATTTCTCACAAGGCTGAAATCTAATCCGAAATCATTTTATAAATTTATTAACTCTAAACGTCGAACTTGTGATTATCCAAAGTATCTGAAGTTTGGTTCCTGTAGTGCTAATGATGATATCTCAAGTAGTAACATGTTTGCTGACTTTTTTTGCAACAACGTATTTAAAAACTCCTTACAACAACACCGCCCCGAATTCATTTAATATTAAGTATTCATCGAATATAAACTTTTCATCTATTGACATTGAAACCGTTTCATCAAACCTTAAATCATTAAAATCCGGAAGGAATTCACAGTTGTCTTCTCAAAAACTGTGCCGAAACATTATGTGGCCCCCTAACTGCAATTTTTAACAAATCTGTTGAACTCTGTTATTTGCCACAATTATGGAAAAAATCGTATATTATTCCTTTGTTTAAAAGTGGAAGCAAAATTGAAGTATCAAACTACCGTGGAATCGCTAAATTAAATGCTATCCCTAAATTATTAGAGAAAATCCTTAATGATATCCTATCGCATTAACCATCCTCTTTATTGTCTACTCGTCAACATGGTTTCTGCAAATTGCGTTCTACAACAACAAACTTACTTGAATTTACTACTTTAATAAATAATGGTTTTGTAAATAAACTGACGTAATATACACAGATTTTAGTAAGGTATTTGACAAAGTAAACCACGTTATTTTACTTCAAAAATTATCGCTGATGGGTTTTAGCATTCCGGCTTTAAAATGGTTGAGTTCTTACTTATCCAATAGAACTCAACAAGTAAAGTTTAGAGAAGCTGTTTCAAATGTAATTAAAGTTACTTCAGGAGAACCTCAGGGCAGTCACCTTGCTCCTGTTCTATTTACACTTTTTATAAATGATCTTCCCAATGTCATCCATTCTAAAATGCTAATGTATGCCGATGATGTCAAGATTTTTAAGAGTTTGGAAAATTCTATTGATATACGTCTTCTACAGGAAGATTTAGACATGTTTTCTCAATGGCGCAGAATCCATTTAATGGAACTTAATATTAAAAAATCCAAACACATGTCGTTTTACAGAAATAACAAAATTAAGTCGAAATATATTATTTATTTCTGGAAGAAGTTAACACTATTGTTGATCTTGGAATTTGGCTAGATCACAGACTAAACTTCTGTGATCATATTGCGAGAACAGACACAACCTTATAAAGCTTCCAACTTTAAAAAGGCGTCGTATAATGCTGGGTATTACATTTCTGCTTGAATTAATTCGTAAATTCCCAGTTCCTTCTTGGCCAAATAAATTTTAATATTTCAGCTAGAATAACTCGCAATTTTCAACTTCTGAGACTGTCGCATAACGGATCTGTCTATGCTAATAATGATTCGTTCTGCCGCATTTGCAAAAAATTTAATGATTGTTATAATGTTATTGATATATCATATCCTATTAATGTTTCAAAGAGAAATATTATTCTATTTTGTAAATCTATAGACCAAATAAATAAATAAAAAAAAAAAAGAAGTTCTGTTAGACTGATGAGGCACAAAAAGCATTTTAGCACATAAAATCTCTCCTGATTTCTGCCCCAAATTCTTTCAAATCCCGATTTTAGCAAAAAGTTCTACATACATTGTGATGCTAGTGATTTCGGTATTGGTGCTGATTTGGTTCAGCTAGACAACGAAGGACAAAAAAATCAATCGCGTTTATGTCAAAAAAGCTGAACACAGCACAACGCAATTACAGTCTAAGCGAAAGAGAGTGTCTGGCAGCACTAGAGGCAATAAAAAGATTCAGATGCTACATCGAGATGCAAGAATTTGAGGTCTTTACAGACCATGCTAGTCTCGTATGTCTAAAAATGATCTGAGTGAAAGACTTGCTCGCTGGATGTTGAAGCTACAACGCTTCAGGAAAGGTAAAGACCATATTGTACCAGATGCCCTCTCTCGGATACACTGTAATGAAGTCTCTGGAGTTGAACTTGCTGATCCCGAAATAGACCTCGTTTCTGAACATTTTCCAGATCAAGATTATGTAGATCTTAATGCTGAAGTGATAGAAAATTATGTGTATATTAGAACACATCATTATACGGGAGATGAAATACAACAAGAAAATGCCTGGAAGCTATGGGTTTCAAAACAATTACGGGAGTCCGTTATATCTAGAGCACATTACTTTGCACATTACTTTTGGTGTGGGTAAAACCCTCGAAGTTACGGAGTTATATTCGTCATTGTGAGGATTGTAAAACCACGAAATCGCCCAATTTTATTACCAAACCAGAAATGGGAAAACCAGCAACCTCTACTCGTCCCTTTCAACGTCTATATATAGACATATTAGGTAATTACCCGAGAAGTAAGAGAGGAAATATAGGTATACTAATAGTACTGAATCATCTAACCAAATTCCATTATGGTTATGTCCAATGAAAAAAATTACATTACAGTTTGTACATGATTAAATTTTTAATATCTATGGTATTCCAGAGCACATAATAAGTGATAACGGTTCTCAGTTCAAGTCAAATGAACTGAACGCATTTTTTACAGAACTGATTATCAGCCACATTTACATTGCTGTGTACTCACCGCAATCCAACGCATCCGAACGTGTAAATCGGTCGTTAATAGCTGGTATGCGTGCATTATTGACAAAGGATCAAACTTTATGGGATGAAAATTTGAGCTTCATAAGTTGCGCTTTACGATACACCACACACCAAGCTATTAAAACTTCACCAAACCATGCAGTGTTTGGCCAGGACATGATCACCATGGGTATTCATACAGACTTTTGAAAAATATTAGTATGCTTAATGAACCTTTATCACCACTTTCACGAGATGATAGTTTATCGATTATAAGAAAAAAATTTCAAAAACACATTGCCGATGCCTACAAGATAAATCAAAAACAATATAATCTTCGAACGCGTCCCATTTCATGTTCTGCTGGGCAATTTGTATATCGCAAAAATTTCGCACAAAGCAATTTTGAAAAAAAAATTTAACTAGCCAAACTAGCACCTTTATATATTAAGGCAAAAAGTAAAGAGAAAGTGGGTCAAAACTACTACATTTTAAAAGATTTAGACGGCAAAGTCATTGGTACTTTTCACGCAAAAGATCTAAGAGAGTAATGTTCTTTTCCTCATAATACTTTCGCATAAAATGAAAGTATTACGCGGTTTTGTAGTGATCATTTGTGTTACACATACTTTCAAATATTATTAAACTTTTATTTTTTTCTATCAGTCATTTATTGTACGTATTCTATTATAAACTAAATTTAGAATTATATAACTCTCTTTATAAATACCTACAGAATTACAAATAAATAAAACTATCAACTATTAAAATAAATACCAAATATTAAATTCTATAAAATGTTTAAATATACGAGATGCAAATATCAAGAATTATTTATTTTTATTTATTTATAAAATTAACTTAAATTTAAAAATTATAAGCTAATTGTTTAATACGGAGCTATAGCTACTTAGGCTTTAAGCTCGACTTCATTATAATGATGTAGTTATATTAAATAAAGTTATAAATGTTAGCTTTTTTTAGGAATTTAATTATTGTCTTAATGTTATCTATGGATATTAATGATATTGGGTTTTTGTTAATAAACACATCTTGTCGTATATTTTGAAAATCAGGGCAGATGGAAAGGAAGTGCTCAGGTGATGGGTCATGGGTAATATTGCAATTACAACCGGGTATATAGGACATCTTTATTAAATGCCCGTGGGAATATTTTGTGTGGCCTAGGCGGATTCTTAAGAATTTAATAACGTCATTTCTGTGAAGGTTGTTAGTATAGTTATTGGAATAAATCTTTATATCAGTTTTGTCGCTATTTATGGTTTTATACCAATGGGATATTTGGGAGAATGTGTTATCACGATCCTTATAATAGTGCTTGATATATTTAAGGATATCATTGGGGTTGTAGTTAGCAGTACTCAGTAGGGGCATTCTCAGTGTATTCTTTGCAGCAGTATCTTCATATTCATTTCCTTCTATGTTACAGTGACCAGGGGTCCATATTAGTGTTACATTGTTACCCTTATGGATCAAGCTATTTCTTATGTAGGAAGCGTAGGGATTGTTATTTGATATATTCATTATCATTTTCAATGAAGATAGCGACTCGGAACAAATAGCGTATTTGGCTCTCTTAGGTTCGATATACTTAATTGCTTGATATATGGCAATTAATTCGGCAGATAATATGGAACTGTATGGTGGTAAGATTGAGGTTTTTATGATTTTTTTATTTAGAGTTACACTATATCCTACAGCGTCGTTGGATTTAGATCCATCGGTAAAAATGAATTGGTGTTGGGGGTATTGTTCTTGAATGCTCTTAAATAGTATTTTAAGGTGAGACAGATTATGTTGGTGTTTATTAAGTTTATGGAGTAAAATATTGATGTGGTTTGTGCCAAGGAACCAAGGGGGATACTTTATTGTATTTAATCTAAAAGGTTTTTAATCTATTGATTTTTTTTATTATATCATTTAGTAATGTATTAGGATTTGTGCGGAAAGAAAATGCTAATTTAGTTGTATTAATATTAAGCAGTGTTTCCAAGGATGGAGTATTTGATTCGTAAAACATGTTCATACATGGAGTTGTCCGGAAGGCTCTCAGAAAGTTACGGACAGCTGAGTTCAATATTGTGTTTAATTTGATGAGTTCGGATTACGGGGAGAATCCAAAAAATGGTAAAGAATATCTTATTTTTGATATGATTAAAGCATTTGCTATTGAAAGCAACATTTGTACATTTCAGTTATATTTGTGGCTAGATAGACATTTTATTATGTTTAGGGGGTTATTTAAAGATTTGGCTAGATTATCTACATGGGTATCCCAGGTGTATCTCTTGTTTAAGTGTAATCCAAGAATCTTCAGGTTATTAACTTCAATTAGTTGAAAATTTGACGCGTTTATGGTACAGTTGCATACTTTTTTACGACATATATGTATAAATTTGCATTTATTTGTAGAGAGGGTTGCCCCCGAGTATTTGTACCATTCACTTATATTGACAAATAAGGCATTTAGATTGATGACAGGGTTTTTGTTTTTGTCCGAGTTAATTATTAAGTTAAAGTCGTCGGCGTATGCCGTGAACTCTATTTCCTTATTTAACTCAATAATAGAGCAGAGCTTGTTGTACGCTATTAGAAATAATATGACAGATAAGGGTGACCCCTGGGGGATACCGTTTTGGAGGGGGTATAGGGCAGATAGTTGATTGCGAATTCTAACCGAAGTTTTCCTATTGGTCATGAACCTAATAATGTAATTTATAATTCTAGGACCTATTCCCCAATGTATTAATTGGTCGACAATTGTATGTAAACCGATTTTGTCGAAGGCTTTCTCAAAATTCAATTTAAAATTAATATTTTTCTTACATTTGAAAATTTATTTTAATTGTAATAGTTTTGTGCATTAAAAACATTCATTTTGTTCGTCATTTTTTAATAAATTATTTTTGATAAAAATTTAAAAATTTTGTGTTTGAGTTTGATTTATTCTATTTAACCCAGATATGCCGACGAGCATACTAGTGCAACAATCTTCGTAGTTTTCCAAAATAGTTTTATTCTGACACATTATATTACATAACTAATATAATATAAAAATAATAATAATAAAAAAAATATTATTTAACTTGGATTTTGAGCCCGTACTACATGTAGTACGCTCGGCAGATATAGAAGCAAAAGACAGTAATTTCTTGTGATTTAATTAAAGTCGTTTATTATTCAGCAACTTTTATGCATGTGAATACCATAGTATGGAACCATCTGTACGGCCACTGAATGCTGTATGGTTTTCGGAGCATTACTTTGAAAACTCTTGTTCAAAGTGGTTTAACTTTTGCGAACTTGTCTGTTTTATCCAGACTGTTTTTGATTGCAAGATCGTCTTCACTATCCGAATGAGTAGAATGACAATTTCGAAAAAGCTCAGCCTCAGCATTTAATAATAGGGGTGGTAAGTTTTCAAAATTTACTTCATCTTCTTCTCCAGAATCTTCATCTGTGACGTAGTTGCTCGCACTTTGAGTAGGCACAATACAGATGTTGTAAGAATTTTGCAAAAACTCTTCATCAGTTTCCTCTAAGACATTTATTATCTCATTTAATATTAAAAATCCGGAAAAAATAAAGTTTTTGTTTTCACCATTTTGCACACTAATGGCGAACGTACTACATGTAGTACGTCAGAAAATACATCAAAAAAATCACATAAATTTTATTTTTCAAATATACTTTTGCCATGTAGTCGTTTTTACAACTATTATAATTAACAAAAAACTTAGAAACGCAACAAAAATAATATCTATATGAATATAAAACTTTTTTTAAACGTGACATCTTCATATTTTTGCCAACTTCACAAAACTGAAATCTCTAATCCAAAAAAATACACATAAGCAATCACCCTTTACAAAACTTATCAAGGCATGTTTTGTTGACCGTTACATTCTGTATCACAGCATCAAGTATACTAGAAAGTTTTAATCACAGTAAACGCAGAAAACTGAAGATAAAAGGTTTACTACATGTACTACGGCCGGCACATCTGGGTTAACTCATAACCCACTAAAATAGGAATGCACCATGACACGAAAGCATGTTTTAGGAACCCAGAACCCTAGAGAATTGATTGTTCTAAGATCTTAAACACAAATTACATACTATGCCAGAAGTCGAATATACGACTTCTGGTCTTGACAATGTCGATAAAATTTTAAGCAGCGCCATCATAAAGGCATTTCATTTTCTGATTTCTTTCCTTGACCTCAGACAAAGGCTAAGAAGAGCTATCCATCGTGGTGGAACAAGGAGCTCTCAAGACTACTCAAGGAATCACGTAGAGTCTTCAATACTGAGAGATAAGGAATGGCAACCTTATCGAGACAAACTCAACGCATATAAGAATGCTATATAAATCGCAAAAAGGAATTCATGGAGGAATTTCTGCGAATCCATTGAGAATACTAGGGACTCCGCAAGACTAAGCAAGGTTTTGGGAAAGGAACACTCCAATCCGATATATATCAAAAGATTGGATGACTTGTGGTCGGAATCTATATCAGAGTCACTAGATATTCTCCTTAAAACACACTTTCCAGGCTGCAAAGATGTAGCTGCTGATGAAGTGACTCATAGAGCTTCAATTTCTGAAATTTATGTAAATATTATCTCTCACGACAGAATCCTGCCGCAGATGCTGCAGAGTGCAAAGGAGTCTATCATCCTATGGCTGCATAGAATATTTACACCAAGTCTCTCTCTTAACAATGTTCCTCTTGATAAAATAAGTCATGAAGGTGCAAAAGACTTGTTGACAAGAGAGTCATTACTGCATGTCTTGGTAACAGCGAAAAGTCGAAGCACGTTAAACGAGGAACATCTCAATGTGGGTTGAAATCTCTCTATTCTGGCTAACTCTATTCTTGTCAAATTTGAAGATCGGGGTATTAAAGCCGTGGTTTATGCGGACGATGTGGTACTGTTAATATCTGACGTGTTCTAAAACGTGATTAGTAATATCCTGACCAACGCTTTGGCATTTCTCAGTAACTGGGCCAACGAAAATGGACTAGTAGTAAACACAAGCAAAACAGAGCAGGTTTTATTTACCACAAAGACCAAGATAACACGCTTCAGACTACCACGGTTACTGGACTGTGAGCTACCCCTATCGGACAATGCGAAATATCTAGATATTATACTCAAAACTCTCCTGAAAACTGAATGTGAAGAGAGCAACGGTTGCTTATTACACCTGCCGCAAATACGTCTTGAGCTTTTCAGAAGCTATGAATACTATTCTACACCCAACAGCAATAGACAAATATTCAATGCCCATTTCTACAAGTAGTGCGGTGAGACTACCTGCCTCTGATTGTTGGAGATCAAGAGAGCATGGACATGCAAAGATTCTAAATTTGCTTCCCCTTTCATTACAGTTTCATAAGAGGTTAAATTCACTATTCCATCCAGTCGTAATTGAGGAATACGACATAAGAGTATACACTGATGGTTCCAAGATGGAGTGTGGCGTCTTCTGCGATGAACTCAGTTTAAAACTCTCGCTATGACTCTCTGACAAATATAGTATGTTTCAGGCTGAGATACTAGCGATTGGGGAAGAATTTTATGTGAAAAAGAAATATTTGCGTCAGCATAGCTATTTTTGTCGACAGTCAAGCGGCACTCATGTCACTCAAATCCCATATTACAACATCTATTCTAGTCAGGCAATGCAAAGAAGAGCTGTCACGGCTAGGTCGTCTACCTGAAATTACTGCAGTTTAGGTACCTGTGCATAGGGACTACTACGATAATAAGAGAGTTGACGAACTGACCAAAGACGGATCCACTTTAGATGTATCAACTGGCGTATCAGTCGCAATACCACTTAAGACTATTAAAAGTGAAATCTTCAGACACTACTTTCATAAATCTGGATTTAGTTAGCGTAATCTGGACACCTGCAGAACCACTAGAAGTATATGGCCGGAATATAATGGGAAGCGCAGTATGTAGCTCCTGAAAATGAAACGAAAGGACATTTCGAGAATCATACTGGTTCTAACCGGTCACTGGACGATTGGTAAGCATCCAAGCAGACTCAGACTTCCCTTAAATGATCACTGCAGTTACCAGGGCCGGGAAAAAGAAGAAACAGTATTTCATCATCTCTGTGAATGTCCGGCTCTTCACAACTGTAGACTGAAGTTTTTCATCAATAATATACTAACCAACCTAGCAGAGGCATCAAATATTAGACGGTGCAATTTCATCGGATACCTGAACGCAACAGGCTGGATAGTACCTATTTAATACTAGCATCTGAGAAAGATCTATTTCTATCATAGAGCAATTCCATATGAAAACGATCAAAATTGGCAAATTTTTGGACGACCCCTCTCCGATTTTAAAATAAATAGTCTCAATCGATTGTCCAGCAAAAAATAATGTACTTACATATATTTTATAGTTTTTATAGTTTTTAAAAAAAACTACTAAAGCGATCGCAACGAGTTATAGCTCGTTGGAAAGGTATTGAATCAGGCTTTAATTGAAAAGTAAAATTTTCCTAATTTTTCTTAGAAAGTTACCTTTAAATTTTCCCATGAAAATTAAATTTTCCGATTTTTCACAGAAGCTCCTAAATTTTCCGGCTAATTTTTTTTTTTTTTGGATTCCTCCTAATTTTTGCTTTAAGAATCAGCAATAAAAAAATGGGCCTCGACTCCTTGTTTGGACACGAGAAGAGCATTTAAGAGACCACCTTGTTAAATATACATTTTAAAAATTATTTTACAGTTAAAAATACATTTATGAAGAAAAAATCAATTTTTTTTTAAGAGCCCCAAGTTGAGTGTGTAGTGAATATGGTCTGCCTGCCATCACAAGATCGGCCATAAATCCATGGATAATAGCAGCAGTGGCATGTAATGGCACACCAAACCCGACTGAGGCTACAGGTCATAAAATGTTTTGTAAATTTTTTAAATTATTTTTTAAATATTTCGCCTAAAATGACACGTGCAGAAGCAAGTCATAAAACACGGATTTTCCATAAATATGGGGAAATATTTATTACCTGGTAATTTAAAAAATTTACAAAACATTTTATGACCTGTGGTCGGCTTATTGGCAGTAACCAATTAAGACCTTCTTTAAAAAACATTTTATGACCAGTAGTTCACGCAAATTTTCCTATTAAAGAAAAGCAAATATCGCTTATTTTTTTTACCTATTTTTTAACAAAAAATAAATATAAATACTTCACACACTCTGAGTCAAATTTCAGTTGAATACTAAACGTGAAAGTGTTAAAGTGTTTTTTTTTTCTAAAGTAAAGAGTGAAGCTGTAAAGACAATTTAAAGTAAAATGAATAAATTTTGGTGCAATCCGTTTAATAAGAGTGGAAAAAGATAAAAGTATTAAAATTAACTGGTGAAGAAGCAGAATTCATTTGCCCCAAGTGTAAAATCGATTTGTCTCAACAAGCAAATGCATTGAAACAAATGCAGCCACAATCCGAGAGTGAAATGACAAGTGAACAAAATTTTTCATCTGATAGTGAGGCAGACATTCCGATTGTCAATATGTCTTTGAGTCCTTTGAATGAGGCTATTACCACTTTAGGTGAAACGCCTATTAGAAAAAGAAAGTTGCGAAGTGAAACATACAGGAAAGAGAAAAAAGGCAAGGTTGTGAGTGCAATCGCGACAATATTTGATGAAGGCTCTGATAACGAATGCAGTTAAGCAGATGACGTTGGTGACGGCAAACAAATGATTGAGTAGTTGAAAAGAAAATTCAATTTAGCGACCACTTTTCCGAAGAAATATCTCATTTTATCTGTGCTGCCTCAATCATGGTCTATACGCAAGATTTCTGAACAGTTTCAAACATCTTTTTACATCGCGAGAAGAAGCAAAGAATTAGTTCGACAGAAGGGCATATTGGCGACTCCCACCAAGAAATTTGGCTCAAGGACCCTCAGCGAAGCAACGGTGAAATTGATTCAAGATTTTTACTGCAATGATGACAACAGCCGCGCCTGCCCAGGTACACGTGACTATGTTATCACACGTGAAGATGGAGAAAAAGTACACAAGCAGCGCAGATTATTATTATGTAATCTATCTGAAGCATACCATCAGTTCAATGAGAAATACTCAGCAGAAAAAGTGGGATTTTCTAAGTTTGCCATCCTACGACCAAAAGAATGCGTGCTGGCATTAGACAGGCACGGAACGCATTCAGTCTGCGTTTGCATGTTTCATCAAAACATCACATTAATTTTCTTTCCATGCAAGAAATTGAAAGTATTTCACGGTGAAATTGAAACATATAGGGACCGTTTTTCTCAGACGGCGCGGCTTCTCAGTACAAGAATAAAAAAAAATTTTACAATCTTTGCATAATTGAAGAAGAACAAAACTGCAAGGTCGAGTGGCACTTTTTCGCGACGTCCCACGGTAAGGGCCCATGCGATGCGTTAGGGGGAACCCTAAAACACATGGCGACTAAGGCAAGTTTGCAAAGGCCATATACTGACCAGATCTTAAATGTACAACATTTGTTTTCGTGGATTCAAAGCAAGGAAATTGCCATTAACACAGTTTTATGCACTCAAAAAGAACACTATGCCATGGAGCGACGAATTCAAAATAGATATAATGATGTCAAAACTATAACTGGAACGCAAAAGTTTCATTGCTTCATACCAAATATTTCTGATATGTCAATTAATGTAAAGCGGTACTCTTCGTCTGCCGACGTGCTAAATTTAAAGTTACTTTAATTTATAATGATGCCAAGACAATTGAAATTTTTAATAAATATTGTAATTAAGTATAAGCAGCAAAATAAGAAAGATTTTTTCTTCATAAATGTATTTTTAACTGTAAAATAATTTTTAAAATGTATTTTTAACAAGGTGGTCTCTTAAATGCTCTTCTCCTGTCCAAACAAGGAGTCGGTGCCCCTTTTTTTATTGCTGATTCTTAAAGCAAAAATTATGAGGAATCCAAAAAAAAAAATTAGCCGGAAAATTTAGGAGCTTCTGTGGAAAATCGGAAAATTTAATTTTCATGGGATAATTTAAAGGTCAATTTCTAAGAAAAATAAGGAAAATTTTATTTTTCAATTAAAGCCTGATTCAATACCGTTCCAACGAGCTATCACTCGTTGCGATCGCTTTAGTAGTTTTTTTTTAAAACAACTTTCAATGAGGTCCCTTATGAAGAATTCTTCAATTTTCTCACATGACAGTGGTGTCACCACCACTAAACCAGTCACTATAAAAAAAAAAAAAATATGTAGGTACATTAATTTTTGCTGGGCAATCGATTGAGACTATTTATTTTAAAATCGGAGAGGGGTCGTCCAAAAGGTGATCGCTTTCATATGGAATTGCTCCATATGATCAACGAGTGGTGTGGTCGTTTTCCAAACGGAATCAAAAGATTCTATTTAAATGTTTTAAGGCAGCAGGCAAATACCAAAGTCTATAAACAACCCAAAAAGAAAAGTACCATAGTGGCATACACAAAAGGATTTATGCTTATCATAATTTTTACAAAAAATTCAAGTGTTAACATACCACAAACGGTAATCTGAGTAATTTAGTCTTTGGACTTTCTTTATGCATTTTTAAAAATAAACTGACGTTGTTATATAGCACAAAACTTAAAAAGGGGCTTCATAAAACAAGTCTCGCAAGTTTTCTCAATTGCACAAACGGCAATTTTAAGCAATATCATAAGTACCTTTTATATGTTTACCAAAGTTTTATTGAATTTTGTTACTATGTACATATGTATATAGTAAAATTAATTTTTCGTTTTCGATTGACCAAACTGCTGCGTAAAATAAACCTCATATATGTTTGCTCTTCAGTCGTAATTCAGCTCTGGGTGGAGAAAGTACTCACGCGTCATTCTCACTATCGCTTAAGGGCAATCAGACCGTCCTTTTTTCGCTGTCTTCGAGAGAATTGCGTCTCACTTTTGAATTGGTTAATGCTTGGCATCGTTTAATTGTAACGCATTACGGTTTTTCGAAGTTGTGCATTAGTTACATTCTATAATTTTTTTTAGTACGAGATTTAAGCGTTCCAGCTATAGAAAGCTGAAGGTATAGGTCGACTTGGGACTTACTTGAATCGATCGTGGGATAACCTGGCAATTTGAGGGATTAATTCTGCGCCAACCAAATTCATATTCAAAAAAAAAAATATATTTGCCCTATGGTCACTATAACATACCCTTTCATAAAATTTTATCAAATAGTTATTACAAAACTTCACAATTTTTATTTCTCAGTTTTAAGATTTCAATGTTTCTTCTATATTTGTTACTTTATCTGAAAATGCAATTATGACAATTAATTGACATCAAAAAATATACAATTTAGCATGAACAGCTGATTTCTTAATATCTACAATATAGTGTTGCCATTTAAATTGTATTATGAATATATAATTGACTTAGTGGTAACACTGTTGACAGTACAACAATATTTTATTGTAAACAATACAGTCAACGCTATTGGTGTTAGTAGGCAAATACGAAAATATTACACATTAAACTAATTTTTAATTCAAATACTCGAAAATGTTAGTTTTTATGGTGTAAAAAATTCGAAAATATTACTTTGTTCGTTTACTTTTATACTATGTATATCTACAGCTTTGAATATAAAGGTATCATTAGGTGATTAATAAATGTTATCAAATATGTTAATAGGTAATAGTCGTTTTCGGATCGAAGGTCATATTAAATTCATTATTAGCAGCCATTAAAAGCCCTCGCAATATTAATTATATTATTATATTAAGCATTTAGAAACAATTTATTTTTTGTATTATAAGTTTGATTTAAAAACACACACACTAAATATTAATATAAAGAGGGTTTTTGGAAAAGGAATACCATTGAATTACAATACATGTTGTTAGTAGTAGGTTTTAGTAGTACTATTTATTATTATTAGTAGTAGTACAAAGTAGTTGTAGTAGAGGAGTAGTAGTTAGTTGAGATTCAAACCTGTTATTGCTATTTTAGCGGACCATTTGCTGGTGCCATCGAGGACGCTTTGTTTCACAGCTTTCATATGACCTGTATGACTTTTTTCCTCTACGTTGAATACCATTCTAAATATGATTATGATGAGTGATTACACAATTATATGCATATTTTGTAAACATATGTAAATGTAAATATTTATTTCTAAAAAAGCGTTGAAATTTAATTATGTAATTCATATTTTCAGGAAGTGGTAGTATTTCTAATATTGACTTCAATTCGCTTATAAAGCCGAGATTCCCTACTCTACACCAAACAATGCTTTAATGAATCAGAAGTTACTTAAGTTCTCATTAACTTTATTTTAAGTATGTCAGTGTCGTATCGTAGGATTTTTGCGAAAAATATGAGCCGAATTCCATTCAAATTCATATATTTACTTTGATAATTATTAATTTCAGTGCAAAGCTACCAACACACAAAGACGAATTTTGAGACAATAGACACCAACAATGTTAACATTTAATCAATTCTTTGCAAACAAGAGTTACATTTTATTTGACTGTGTTAAACAGTTTATGACATATTCTTAAGAATTTTCTTAAACATAAAATTATTTTCTACAATTGATTTAATTATCCAAAAGGGGATTTTTGGAATAGAACATGCTTAAAATTGTCGGAAGATGTCGCTGGTGAATATAAATAGCGGAGTTCGAATAAACGTACCTTATTCGTACAGTACATTTAAAGAACACATACGGCTTATACATATGTATTTCTACATAATCAAAAATAATACACTACGATTGTGAGATGATGTTTACAAACACTACTTTCTACACAAACACTACTCCGTTATATTCATATACTTTTCAAAGCTTTCACCACGATAGTGGTGAGGATATATTGGATTTGTGTTAATGTTTGTAACGCCCAAAACTTTTACCACCTTTAAAAATTCCGATCAACAGAGAATCTATTTGTGTCGATTAAACGATATCCGTCCGTCCTTCTGGCTGGCTGGTTGTCCACGTAAACCTTGTGTACAGAGTGCCGATTGCAATTTTAAAGATTTTTATTTTGTTAAAACCTAGTTTGAGAATTTTGCTCGTCCCAAGGACGTTTGGGATTGAATTTCGTTGAAATTGGTCCATTATATCAGCTAGCCACCATACAAATGTTGTCTTGAAACAGGGCTTTATTGGTCACAAACGAATCCAAGCAATCCATTTCTGAAAAACTATTTTTGCACATACTCGTATAATGGATGTAGGCTTGACCGACAATAGTTTCTTATTTGTTTTTGTTGCACACATAGTGATCTTCTTAGGGTATGGTATTTATGGATGTGTTTTTCGTTTATCTGCTTCATTTGCTTGTATTGTTTGTTAAGCTATGTACAGACGGTTATCAGATTGTACAATGTTTTCTGAAAAATTTTTAGGAAATGTCTATCAACAATGTGAACTTAAAGATTTTGTCTTCCTACGTTGTCAGAAAACGCATTGTCAGTATATTGTAAGACAAAATATTGTTATTTATTACATCTTCATAAAAAATGAACTAACAATAAATTAGTTACAGCCAAAAAACATCGGACGTTTACTTTTACGCCACCTTGTATATCAAATCTTATATCTAAAAAAATTTTAATTATTAGTCCAGCCAATGTCGAACGAAAATTGTGTGACCATTGTTTATTTTATGTATTAAGTTGGCATTCTTCCTTCTTATGTTCGGCTCAGATCCGCTAATTCCTTCTTCTTAGCCGAATATAGCCACTATTATTTAATATGTTGCGGGCTAATGGGTTTCGGTATACTTTAAGCTTTTTTAAGTATTTTTCTGCATTTTATTGGATCTTAGTTTTTAACAAAGGAACGTTTATGGATATTCGATTTTTTTATATATCGGGGGACAATTGTGATCATTCGGTGCAATTTGTTTTGGCGTCTTCGTAATCATTCAGCATTTGAAGCTGAGGCTGTTACATATAGCTGTATTTCATAACACCAAACTGGTTTTATGATTGAGTTGTAAAGAGTTTTCAATCTAAACTTAATTTAGAGTTTCTGCCAAATAGCCAATTAATTTAGATCAATTTCATTTGAGTCAATTTTGCATCTATTGGGATTTCCATGTAAGGCGATGATCGAAGTGTATACCAAGGATTGTTGTGTTATTGCTTGATTATTGATATAAATAGGAGAGCATGATTCTCTACGCAATGTAAAAATTATGTGTGTGCATTTCTGTTAATTAACTTTTATCCTCCACTTCTTTAACCAGTTTTCTAATTCAAATATATGATATTGTAGGTAGCGAGATGCTTCTTCAGGGTTTTTATGAATGCTTAGTATAGCACTATCAATCAGCAAATGTATATGTGTAAGTACAATTGTTTGTTGGCATATCAGATGTGTATATCAAGGATAAGAAGGTTACCATGATGCTTCCTTGAGGTACCCCTGCTTCAATTGGTTGTGCGGAGCTTAAGAAATCTCCTTCTATAAGCTTAAATGTTCGACCAGTTAAGTAGCTTTCCAATAGCTTATGTGTGTTTACGGGTAAATTTAGTTTCCACTTGTATAAGTTAAGGAATTGGTGAAATAATTATTTATTTTACTTTTTCTGTTCTCTTTTTTTTTTTTTTTTGATAAGTTTATTTATTGATCAATTAATAACAAATTCGGCTTAAAATAAACAAATAGTTTAGTATACAAGTATTAGTATTACACACTGGTCCATAATCGAACTCTCTAGCGTATTTGATAAAACATTATACAGATTTCTTTTTTTGAACTTATTAAATTAGGATGTAAAGTAATATACTAGATTATACATATTTCATATGCAATGAAAAACTATAGAAAAAACATCGCTTATTTTTTTTTATTTTTAAAATATATTTAAATTTGTCAAAAAAAAAATAAAAGAAAAAAAAGGAAATTTAGGAAAAATGCTGGTATCATATCTCAATTCATTGTTATTAGTATTGCTAATATCAAATGATTTATTATTAGCCCTTCTATACAGGTGATAGAATATTGGGATTCCGTGCTCGTTTTGTATGTAACGATTTTTGTCTAAATATAAGAATGCTTCAGGGGGTACATACCCAGATATTAATGTATTTGTAATATATGAGTCATCCGTATAGTAAGGAGCAAATATTAGATTATTGTTTGGATATTCTGTGCATCTCAATATGTGTTTTCTTATAAGTTTAATTATAAAATTGTCTATACGGCTAATGTTTGCCGAGTTATATAATTTCTTGTTGGAGATAAACTTCCTATAATTGCTATAAGAAGATTTATTGAGTGAAGTACACGATCTTAGACATTTTCTTTCAAATTTTCTGAGTCTTTCCATATATGACGATGAAATGTTAAACCAAATGCTGCATCCATAGGTTAAAATAGGTCGAATTAATGTCTTATATAATAAAATTTTTACGTCACTTTTAACGTATTTTGAATAGAATATATTTTTATAACTTAGAAAGGCTTTTCTTGTCTTTTCTATTTGTGTATTTACATGAAAGTTAAAATATAAAAATTTGTCAATGTAGATACCTAAGTATCTCACACTATCTTTTGTAGGAATTTTCTTTTCATTAATTACAGATTTAATTTCGAATTTTTTCCATTTGGTTCTAACGTTATAGTTACATTTGTTAACTGGCGGGCGAAAAAGAATGGACTCACACTTCTCAACGTAAATTTTCATATTGCAGTCGTAAGCATACTTTTCGATTATATTAAAGGTTTTTTGTAATTGTTTATTGATTTCCTCTATCTTGTCATGGGAATGATAAATTATAATATCATCCGCAAAACCAATTATTTTTTCAACTTGCATAAGTAGATCATGAATATATATGCTGAATAAAATTGGGGCATTTACGGTTCCTTGTTGCAGTCCGTTAACCATTTTGAATATTTTAGAACTTTGTTTACGATTGTTACATACGACAAAATTTCTTTCGATTAACATTTCGTATAATAGAAATATTAAATGTGTGGGGAAGTTGTAATTCGACAATTTATAAATTAATGCAGGCAACCAAATATTATCAAATGCCTTTTCGAAATCTATAAGGCAAGCACCAGTGCAGTATTTTTTGTTTAAGTTCCAATTAACATTGGAAACTAATAAATTTACTGCGTGTACAGTAGAGTGTCTAAACTTGAACCCAAATTGTTTCTCACATAATATTTTCAACTTTTCACAATTCTTCATTAAAATATTATTTGTGCAAATTTCGAAGACTTTGCTTATGTTCGGCAGCAAGCTAATGGCTCTAAAATTTTTTGGGTCAGTGTTGTCTTTTCCCTTTTTTGGAATTATGACAATTTTTGCTAGTTTCCAAACTTCCGGAAAATATTCGTTATTGATCATGTTATTAAACAGTGTTAAATATTCCGAAATTAAACTATTTGGGATATTTTTTAAAATTATATTTAATATGTTATCAATACCTGCTGATAATTTTGGCCTTAATTTTGAGAATATGTAGGAAAGTTCGTCTCGTGTGACAAAATAGTCCTGAGCAGTGGATAAACTCAGCTCATTAGCTTTTGTATATTCACTGAACTGTATAGGAGTTGTCCGACTATTTACATATGTGTTTTTAGATGCTAAAAATGAAAGGAAATAGTCCTTGACCTGTGCCTGCAAGTTAATATTTGGGTCAATATCCTTTGATGCATACACCGATTCAAAATATGAACCAGTAACATTAAGAATATTTTCATCATTTCTTATTAGATACATATTATTTCGATCTTTCTCTAACAATAAGGGGTTAATATTAGCACCTTCTAGTAGGTCTACGTTACAGGGTGCGATTTTTAGAAGTTCTATAGATTTCTGTTTTTGAAATTGCTTTTTAACCATGGAAAACATGTGTGAGGAATTATTTTTACTCAATTCTGAAAGTTTGCGCTTAAAAATGTCATTAACTGAATTTATAAAGTTGTCCTTCAATAATTTTCTAATAAGTTTTAACCTTTTTTTTGCGAAAAAAAGTTCGTTTAAGGAAAGAGGGCATTCTAATCTATTATGTCTTTTAATTGCTGTTAAAATTTTACTTTTCTCCCACTGTAGTTTTTTGATAATTGGAGTAACAATGTAATGTAGATTGCTTACATTATCATATTTTGGAACCGTTCTCTTAATTGCATCTATCAGTAAATGGTTGATTCTCTCTAAATGAAATGTGATCTCTGTATTCGAAAGGTTTCTGTCGTTCGGTGTTAATGGATCTCTTTGAATTAAATCGCTTATAACTCTTGCAAATTTGTCCCATTTCGTTTTCTTAAAGTCGTAGATAGGTTCAAAATCTGCTGTCAGAAAGTCACAGGGCTCAAAATGTGCATTCTTAAAGATTTGTATTTGTATAGCGCAATGATCACTATCAAAATCCAGTATTTTTAGACAATTTGTAGTTTGATTTTCCCTGAGAACAAAAATCCTATTATCTGCCAAACACAAATCTAAATAAGAATGACTTCGTGGGTAAGATGGTAAAACAGATGCATATAAAGTGCACCTAAATCGAATCTCGTTATCTAATAGCCAGTTGTTTAATGCCACACCTTTAGGATTATTTGTTGTATTTCCCCAATTAGTATGTTTGCTATTTAAGTCCCCTGCCAGTAAATAAAAATTATTTTCATTATCAAGTTGTAAACTTTCAAAAAGAGATTGAAGTTCAATTTTAAGGTTACTATTGTTGTTGCCGGATGGGTAGTATGCAGATATAACAAACATACTCTTATTTGATGCTAAAGGAATTTTAACAATGCATGTCTCTAAGGTCTTAAATGAGTTAACTATCTCGTTATTATACTCTTTAAACTTTAAATCTTCCCTAATAAGAATACCGGTACCACCTCCTCTAGATGCTTCACTCCTGTCTTTTCTTATAAACTTATAATTATCAAATTTAATTCTATGTTTTACGTTAAGCTTGGTTTCATTTAGCATAATTATGTCTGCGTTAGTTTTGTTAATGAAGTTTTGTAATTCATATCGTCTATTTAACCTTACTATTGAATTAACATTAATATGAATAATGTTTAGTTTTCTTGCCGTTATATTTACATTGTTATGACTATTGTTCATTAGGCTTGTAAAAGTGAGTAAAGAGCATCTATTCTTGATGCTTGAATTTGTAATTGTTTTTGAAAATTAAGTATTTGGATGGATAAATTTTGAATTGAATTTTGAAGTTCAGCAAAAAAATTGTTATTTAAGGATGAATCAGTATTATTAAACCTTACATTATTATTATTTTTAACAACATTAGCGAAACTTAAATTATTGTTAGTATTCATAAATGTTTGAGATCGTCTTTGTGTAATTTCTATTTTTTTTGATTTGATCTTTTTCTGTAATTCCTTATATTTTTCGCAGCCTTTGTAAGAACCTGGGTGGCCGTATTTGCTGCAGAGTACACAGAATATTTTTTCCCGTTCATTTATGTTGACGTTGGGAAGATCGCATTTTCCAATTTCATGTGATTTATTACATTTGACACATTTTGGCTCCATGAAGCAGTTAGAGGCGCTGTGAAAAAAACCTTGGCATCTTCTGCACTGTGGGATTTCGTCTTTTTTTATTGCTTCCCATTTCACACATCGATACCTGAACTAAAAAGATTGGAAGTTTATAACCTTCCTTCTTTGATTTCGCAGTTGAAAAGTTGTTTACTTTGATAAACTTTAAGTTTGCCGATTCAAAGTTCAGAAGTTCCAATAATATTTCTTCCGGATCTGTATCAGCAGGTAGTCCCTTTAGGAGGAGTGTTTTATTTTTTGCGCATTTGGGAGTATATGTAACAAATTTGGTGTTTGTTTTTTCGAGATGTGTTTTAACACGTATGTAGTTATCAATTGTATTAAGTATAACAGTATTTTTATTCTTGTATCTAGACTCTTTTATTTTGAAGTCATCTATTTTTAAACAATGTTTTATACATTTTATAAGTTCTGCCGACCCTATGTCAGAGATATGAATTGGTGGGACCTTTTGTTTTGTATTTTGTGTGTTTGCATTCATGTTCTCACTAGCTGTATTTTGAGTTGAGTTTTTGCTTGTTGATGGTACATTGAGAGCATCGTTTGGAGAGTTTATCTCACTTACTGAGTTATCATTATTTATTTCTTTTGTTTTATTATTAAATGTTTGTACATGTTTCTTAAATTTTTGTAATTCCACTTCATCACATTGAAAGTCATCTTCAAGGTCAAGAATTGAGTAGTAATTACTCTTTGATTGTTTATTTAGACTTTCCATAGTGTCACTATTTTTTCTTTTTCTTTGATTGTTCGGTATAATTGTTTTTGTTATTAATAAATCTGAGTTTAGAGCAGAGCTCACACTCATTTTATTAAAAAATAGAAATTGATTGTCTTTCTTTTTTTATTAAATTTTTTAGTTTTAATGGTCACTGAATAAATGTCTCTAATTAAAGAGTTTTTAACAAAAAAGCAATTCTGGATTATCGAATACACTTCAAAATCGTTACTGCCACTTTTTGTACGTCTGTACTTCATGACAGTATCTTTTGCTGTTCTCTTTTCATTATTTGTTTGTTGTAAAGTAAAAATACTTTAATGTTTTGTTACCTGTAAAACTGTTTCATTATTTTTGATTTTCTCTTCATTCATATTTTCATTATTTGTTTGTTGTGTTTCATTGTTTTTGATCTTCTGTTCATTGATATTCGTTTACTAACTTTTGTTGGTGTAAAAGTTAATAAAACAGTTATTTGACTGATATTTTTGATTTGATGCAAACAGCCATGTCACAGAGCTTAATTCCGTTCGGAAGTGGAATTAATTCCGTAGTTTGCATCTGTGGAAAAAGTAAAACGAAAAATTTTTCGGAATGAAAGTACTTTTAATTATAAGTTATTTAATTATTAATTTAATTTTAAGTGATTTCATTCCGAAAAAATGTTTCGTTATACTTTTTCTAGAGAAGTCAAATACGGAAATAATGCCACTTCCGAACGGAATTAAACTCTGTGACATGGCTGAAAATATAGTTAGTCGGTCACAGACCACGCGCAAGAGAAGAAGTAGCAGTAAAAAACAAAAAAGCAGTAAAAATAAAAATGTAGTGTAGTGTAAAATAAGTTAAGTTTATGTTAAATTAATTTAAGTGTGAAATTAGTGATATAAGAATAGAATTTAAGACTACGGACAAATCTACATAGTAGAGAAATGATATTGACAAGTCTATGGATTTGTTCGATAGTAATGTGCTTTGTTCTAAATCCAAATTGATGATTTGGAATACAATTGTTTTCACTTAAAATCGGGTACAACTTGTTCATGAGCATTTTCTCGAATAGCTTCGATATATTTGACAATAAGCTGATGGGAATATAAGATTTTACTCTTGTGTTTCTTTTCCCATCTTTGTTATCATGGTAACCAGTGAAACCTTCCATTCTGATGGATAATATTGAAGGCGTAATATAGCGTTGAAAACAAAAAGTATTATTTACTTCCAGGGTAGCTCCATCAACATCTTGTTACTGATTTTGTCAATGCCAGGCGCTTTCTTAGAGTTTAAATCAATAAACGCCTTTTCGATCTCTCGAATTTAAAAACGAAGGTGGTAACGCTAGTCCTAAATGGTGTGTGGCAAATCTATTGATTCATTTGATGGATTTGGGGTAAATACTTTTTTGAAATGATTTACAAATATATTGCCTTTTTTAGTGTCATTTCTTTCCCAACCACAACTTAAGTTTAGCAAGAGTGGCTTACATAAGACAGGTCTTTTAAGATTTTTAGTGGCTCGCCAAAGTGTGTAATCTGATTGCGGAGTTGCTCCCAGATTTCCTAAATATTTATTTCGAGTTATTTTTTTTTCATTTAAGAGACGGTCGACATCTATAAACTAAATTCTGTTATATCTAGTTAGACGGGGAGTTTGGGCAGCCAAAAAGTTGAGAGTCAGTTTAAGATCATTACTCAAATTAATAAGAAGATAATCGATATTTTCTGGTGTTCTTAGCGGTATGTTTTCAGAACAATGTATACTATACTATCTGTCATATATACTATCAGGGGGCTCGATATAGTAACAATTGTGGGCGAGTGATCTGACGATAATTCTAACGAAGATTCGACGTGAATTACATCTTTTGGGATATTTTTTATTACCCCAAAATCAATAAGATCTGGTATCTTCTGTGTTTCCGCTCGAAATTACATTTAATCCCATGTTAGAAATTGTATTGAATAAAATACGACCTTTCGGAGTAATCAGTCTTGATCCTCAGAATGTGTGCTTATCCTTACAGTCGCCAGCTGCCAGAAAACAGGGGGCTAGTGATTAAAAAAAATGGTTGTATTGACTTTCCGTTATTTGCAATCTAGGGGGAGAATATGTATATAGACGAAATCACTATATTTCGATAACAATCTTCGATACAGATAGTTGCGGCTTGAAGATACTCTTCATAAAGATCACTCATTAAATAGTGTTTAATTCGAGTTTTTATTAAAATTGCCGTGCCTCCACATGCTCTTCCACTAGGGTCCTTAGTATCATACTAGAGATAACAATTTATGCGAAATAAACTTCTAGACGTCAAATATATATCAATTTTTTGATTTTTTAGGATATATTCAAGTTCGTTTTTGTGTTGGCTGTTTGCGTTCCACAAACATATTTTCAAACAGTTTATGTGTATTTAATAGGCCACAATAGCATGGATTGCATTTTAAGTATTTCCTGCATCATGTTATTCATATAATTCGTAAAATTATTAACCGATTAAACAAGGGTTTTCACTGTAGCTTCTAGCCGGCTAAAGCAGCAGAAGTATTCCCTGCCACTTTTAATATTGGAAAATTCAAGTCAAATGTTCACAAACACTACTCCCTCTATCCTCCCTCCTATAACCTATTTTCCTAGTTTCAACACAATGCATTGCATAAGTAGGGGTCATCCCCTGAGTGCTGGTCCACGAAAAAAAAAAAGTTAAAAGATGGGGTTTGATTGTTTAGCTTCATGTTGACATTATAATTGGATAACGGGTTCTGAACATTTTGGTTGTTTTTTAAAACATTAGCGTAGGATAAATTTTTGGTTGTCGGCTCCTCATATTGTCGGCAAGTGACGTTTCGAAGGTTCGGTACTTTGTTTCTAAGTGTTAGAGAGCTCTTTACAATAGAAAATACTGGGCAGCCTCTAAGCAGTCTCTGGCGGTTGCTATACACGCATGTATGGGAACAAAATTCTATATATATATATATATTATAACCTGTTTCGCTATCTAATCTCGCGGCACATTTTTTTGGGAAAATGATTTTTTTTATATAAAACATGGATGGCGAATGAATGAATATTGTTTTTGTTATTATTATTATTAAATATTATCATAAAAAGTGTTGTCGAAAAAAAATTCAAATCAAATAAAAATACTGAAACCACAAAAATGTCTTTAATTTCGGCTACTGACAAATTATTTGAGTACAATTATTTGCGGTTGTTTGTTTTTTGCTGCTTCCAACACTAGCACATATGAGTTAGTATGTGTGTGCCCGAGATTGCTCTATAGTTAGCAGTATGATTTCTTCCATAATTACTACATTTTTTTATGTTCGAATCATTTCTGGGTTTATAATGAACAATGTAGTTCATCACATGCAACACAAACTGGTGGCAACTTACAATGTGTTCTAGTATGACCATATTCTTTGCAGTTTACACATTGGACGGGGCCAGATCGTTTTTATGGTTCTTCTGCCTTTAATCTTCAGTGCCAATAGATATCTCAGATTGTAAATTGGATGTGTTTCACCTTTCTTTAGTTTAATACCACCACGTTCCAATTCAACTCGAAAATGTGATTGGCGGATTTTTGCACGATTTTTAATGTTTCATTATTATTACCTCTCTTGAATGGGACAACAAAAAATGAATTTTCGCCAATTAAGGTTCATAACATTTTGAACAGGAATAAAGTTCCTCAACCAATGCACCGCATTGAGATATCGTTTGATTCATCGGTTCTCAAAACCAAAAATTCAGTTCATCCCATATACAACTTGCGTTACCTACTCAACAGAAGAATAACTGTTGAGGAGCCATTAAAACGAAAGGGTCCCTCCCAATGCACAAACTGTCAGGAATATGGGCATACAAAAACATATTGTAAATTGCCTCACGTATGTGTTCTAAAGCTGACCCGAATGTTAAGAAATGCAGCAACTGTGGCGAAAATCGCACGGCAAACTATAGGGGTTGTAAAGTCTTCTTGCATTTAAAAAAACCTGCTTGAACCAGCCAAGCCGCTGGCTCTGTTGCTAGTAATACACAAACAAACAAACAAAACCAATCATATGCCCAGGTCTTAAAAGGAAACCCTAATGCGAAAAATCCCCCGTGTACTTCTAACGAAAAGCAGCCTCCATACGCTGATGTTCCTAGGGAAGGTCTACAAATGCCTTCTGGCTCAATTGAAAATTTAATTCAAACTATGAATAACTTTATGGCCACTATGCAGAACATGTTTCAGGAAATGATGCGAAACCAGAACATGCTCCTGCAAGTTCTACTCAACAACAAATGAACCAGTTAAAAATATGTTTCTGGAATGCAAACGCGTTATCCCAACATAAACACGAAGTTGCAAACTTTCTTCATAGGCATGAAATCGACGTACTTCTTGTCTCTGAAACACACTTTACTCATACTGCTTTAGGGTAAATGGATATCTTACGTATGACACAAAACATCCCAGCGGACGGGCTTGTGGTGGCACAGCCATAATTGTGCACAAACAAATCAGACACTTACCATTGTCAGAGTTCGAAGAAGATTGTATCCAGGCCACATCTATAAATCTTACTAATTCCAAACTTACTTTGTCATCCGTTTATTGTCCCCCGAGGCACAATATTGTACACGATAAATTTCTCAACTTCTTCTCCACATTGGGCCAGAAATTCATTGCTGCGAGCGATTGCAACTCTAAACATACATATTGGGGCTCCAGACTTATTACTCCTAGAGGTAATCAGCTATTCAATACCGTAACTGCAAATAATTTTGATGTCGTATCGAGTGGTGAGCCTACCTATTGGCCAACCGACTTCAACAAGCTAGCAGACCTTATTGACTTTGCTGTAATTAAAAACATCATGCGCGATCAAGTACTAGTTAGTTCCTCATATGATCTATCGTCCGATCATTCACCTTCAATCCTCATTTTAAAAGACAACTATGACGCCGGAGCTGAAAATTTTATTTCCTATCCAAACAGAAACACAAAGTCACAGTGCATTCCCCTAAAAAATTCATCTGACATCCAAATAGCTGTCGACCGATTTACAGAAGTCTTGGATTCTGCAGCAAGAAATGCAACCGCAATCAAGCGGACAATTAAACTTGCTCCTTACAATACATCGACGGATATAGAGACCCTTATCAGAGAAAAAAGGAAGTTAAGAAGACAATGGCAAAACAGTCGTTCCCCAACCACCAAGGCCCAACTACAATTATGCCTGACAACTCTTCGCAAAAAATTGAGAGAGAACCACGAGTCTGCAATAGAAGAATATCTAAACAGCCTAGATGCCACAAAAAATTCCAATTACAGCTTATGGAAGGCATATGAAATGCCCTATAACCCAAGAATCTTCACTAAGACTGGAAAAACGCACTTGGGCCAAAAACACAAATGAAAAATTAAACGCTTTCGCGAGCCACCTTGAGAAAGTTTTCACGCCACATGATGCACATACATGTTCCTGTCCAATCATTCCTGATAAAGTAAACCATCCAATAAAATTTAACATAAATCAAGTAAAATCTGCAATAGAAAAAGTAAATATTAGAAAATCTCCCGGACCTGACCGCATCACAGGGTCAATTATAAGGAACTTACCATCGTCTGCTTCCAGAATCTTGCTGCTCATTGTTAACGCGACATTAAGAGTCGGATACTTCCCATCGTCATGGAAGAGGTCTATAATTATTATGATTCCCAAGCCAGGAAAAGATGCTATCCAGGTTACGTCGTACAGACCGATAAGCTTATGATCAATCCTATCGAAGCTTTTCGAAAAAATATTCGTTTTAAGTATAACTCCTCATCTAAATTAACACGAAATCATCGCGGATCACCAATTCGGATTCAGAACGAAACATGGTACAATAGAACAAGTGCATAGAATTGTCACGCTAATTAGATCGGCGTTCGAGAAAAAGCAATACTGCTCTGTTTATAGACATTTCCCAAGCATTTGACAAAGTTTGGCATGATGGGCTACTTATCAAAATAACACGAATGCTTCCTCAAAACACTCACAAGCTTCTGGAGAGCTATCTAACAGGCAGGACATTCATGGTAAGGGCGCAAGATAAATACTCCCCCCTCAAGAAAATTACTGCTGGTGTCCCCCAAGGCAGCATATTAGGACCGCAGACGACACAGCATTTATTAGCGTCAACCATGACCCAAAAGTCGCATCGCAAAATCTCTAGTTCCACATCAATGAACTAGAGGCCTGGCTAGAAAAATGGAGAATAAAGGTTAACCCGACTAAATGTGCTCACTTAACTTTCATGCTCAGAAGACAAACCTGCCCAGCCGTAAAAATAAATAACATCACTGTTCCGGTAGAAAACCATGTTAAGTACTTGGGAATTCATATAGATAGACGCTTGACCTGGTCTCGTCATATTGAAGCGAAAATAACGGCTATGAAACTTAAAGCAGCTCAACTACATTGGCTTCTCGGTCGAAACTCAAACTTGTCGTTAGACCATAAAATACCCTTATACAAGTCCATCAAAAAACCAATATGGACATATGGCATCCAATTATGGCGTACTGCATTCTCATCTAACATCCAAAAGCTTCAAAGAAGACAGTCCAGAATATTACGACAAATTGTCTGCGCCCCATGGTATATACGTAATGATATTATCCACAGAGATCTCAACGTTCCCACTTTCCAGGAGGAAATTAAAAAATATTCAACTAGCTACATCGATAAACTAATGGCCCACCCTAACTACCTCGCTCGGGGTCAGCTTCAGTTCGAAGATCACCAGAGGCTAAAAAGAACCGATACTTTGAGCCTAACTAGAAGACATTTTTAAAATTTGAATACAGCAGTTAGTGGTTATATTGGTAACAACTAACAAACAACAAGTAGAATTAAGATTTGAATACATATTGTAAATTTCGACAAGAAAGATTCAATAATAAAAAAATATATTAAAAAAAAAAAAAATTGTTGTTTTTCTGTATATAATTATACTTTTGTATGTTTTCTTCGTTTGTTTGATTTTTTTTGTTTAAATAATTTATTTTGTTTCTTACTTGTATTTTTATACCCTTCACCTTCATGAGAAGGGTATATATAAGTTTGTCACTCCGTTTGTAATTTCCACAATATAATTTTAAGACCCTATAAAGTATATATATTCTGGATCCTTACAGATAGCGGAGTCTATTAAGCCATGTCCGCCTGTCTGTCTGGATGTTGAAATCAGGTTTCTGAAGTCCCCAGAAATCTTCGGGATCCAAATCTTCAATAATTCTGTCAGACATGCTTTTGGAAAGTTTGCTTTTTAAAATCAGCAATATCGATTTAGGCCAACCAGAGTTATGGACCAATATGTGAGACAACCTCCATAAAAATTTGATATTTTTTGTCCTTTTGATTGCAATATTTTGAAGTATATTGCAGATAATACCACGAAATTTTGTATACGTTGTTTATATGATAAAAGAAGAAAGTGTGCGGAAAATAGTATGAATCGGTCCCTGATTTCTCATAGCTCCCATACAAATATTTTCCCGAAATATTGCTCAATTATTCATGAATGCCTATAAAACTGAAATATCAATACAAAATTCAGCAGGAATAAGTTTCATGCAAAAAGAAATCGTAAAACGAAATTTTTTTTAGTTCGGTCCATGTTTGACTATAGACCCCATATAAAGTCCGCTTCCAAAATTCACTTAAATACGTATAAAACATATATAAATAATGCTAACGACTAAAATTTGACATAAATAATCTCTATAGGCAAATAAATTGTTGTACTAAATTTTATGGTGGTCGGCCCAAAATTGGCCATAGCTCCCATACAAGGACCACATCTAAAAAAGACATTTATCCCTATATATATTGTATAAATATCGGTACCGACTTAAAACGTTGCACAGATAATTCACATATATACAAAAATCATGCCACAAAATTTTGTGAATTTCGGTCTATGCCCCATATAAAGCCCTCTTCCAAAAATCACTTTAATACTCATATATGTATCTCTTATAAATAAGGGTACCAATTAAAAATTTTACACGGATCATTTACATTCATGCCTAAATGCTGGATTTTGAGATTATCGGTCCATATTTGACAATATTCCTCACATAAGGTCCACCCTCGAAACCCACGTTAATACCAGAGTTGTAAATGAATTATTATTTTTTGATTTCCACCACCTGGATAACTATCTTGCCGCGATGTGGTGGCTTAAATGCTGGCTGTAGTGTATGTCTTGAAACTTGAATCGGCAAATTTAGCCGGTACAAGTTAGAAGGCATAAGCTCTAAGGCCAGCATGACCAATGGTTATCCATCCTTCCAACTCCTATCCCATTACCCATTTCCTATCCACATCCCATTTTCCCATATCCCCCACTTTTAAGGTCAAGGTGGTTGATAGCAGTGCCGAAGACCTGAATGGCTAGTTAGTGGTTAAAGAAACTAGTCGCGAACAGCTTCCCTCCGACGCCAGGGCACGGGTCGGTTGTAAACAAAATTTTGCCTAATCCATGTACGCCGTCACTGCATGGATGGTCCATTCCCATACGTGCATACTCGTGGGACCAAAATTGAAGGAAAAAGTAACAAAAAGGAAAGAAATGATGCGACTCTAGAAGTCGTTGCAGAGAATGTCTCTGACAACTCGGCAGTTTCGGGGTCAAATCCAGACTCCGATTGGCTGGGTATCCACAGGGATATTCTGTTGCAAGAGGGTCAGTTACTCACAGAACTGACAGAAGAAGTGGAAGAAATGGAATCCACAGTTGGCTCACCGTCTAGAACTGGGGCCTCTGAAAGACTCGTTGGTCTAACTTTGAGTTCTGATGATGAGCATGAAATCACAGTGATTCAAGCTCATGATCAGAACCAGAAAGCTAGAACTTCGGTTTCGGGGGTCACACTCGGAATGGAGAGCGGACTGGGGAGTCCATTAAAGCCCGTCGTTCGGCAGGATGCGACAGAACAGGTCACATCAGACTGTCGAACAAGTCTTGAAAAAGCCAAGAGTGGTGTGAGAGTCTCCTTAGCCTTTCTAGAAAAGATAGCTAAGAAAGACCCCTCGCTGCACGATGGGCGGGATAGGCATCTACTGAGGAAGCACCGAAAGAACGTGTCGAGATTCGAACGAATCCACGGATCTATCGTTGCTATCCTAGGTATTCCCTATCCTGCGGGATACACAACAAAGACGGCTGTTGATTCAAATGTTGTCAGAAAAGACAATGAATCCTCAGCAGTTTTTGCTGAAAAATCCTTTAAAAAGGCAACGGGTGAGCAGGAGGAGGGTAAAGGCTTAAGGCCTGGCAATCTTAGCCGCGACAAAACAGTCACGGCTGGGGGAGCTAAGCCTGTAAGCGAATTACCCACCAGTAGCCGCGCGATTAGGACTGGGAATGTCTTGATAATCTCCAACAGTCACTCCCAAAAGGGAGTCACTAAAGGTATTATCAGGGCAGACCAGTCAAAATCTGCAGGGAAATTGGGTGATCATCGACCAAACTCTGCTAAGCCCCCCAACAAAGGGGCAGTTAAAAGAGTTCGGTCTGATGATGACCAGAAATCCCCAGAGGCTAAGAGGACTGGTCAGACTGGTGTTGGCCCTCTTGTAGATTCCTGTAAGGAAATCAGCAGGAGGACTGGTTCCAAAGCTGACCAGCCCTCAACGTCAAAGAAGCTAAGGGATTCGTCGGGTAAGGACGGTATTCTGGCAGCTGTCATTGATCGTATGGATCCCGATGGTAGGATCAGCGTTGAGAAATGGCAGGTGCTAGAGAACAAACTTCTCGACGAAATCTTTAGCGTGAAAGGAAGGCCGGACGAGGTATCGTTCAGAGGGGCCGACTGGGCAAGAGGTGTCAAAATTGTCAGTTGCGGTACTCAAAAAACCTTTGAGTTTTTAAAAGCTGCAATTGGCAGGTGTGGCAGCACTTGTCCGGAGGCCAGTCTGGACGTTATACTTGCGTCGGAATTACCACTGAGGCCGGTAGTCACAGTGTGGATACCTCCACCTATAAAACCGGTGGAAGTCATACTGGGACTACTGTCCAATCAGAACGAGGGACTCATTACAGCACAATGGAAGTTGATAGCTTCATTGGGCTGTAATGAGAACCAAGGGAGGGACTTCAGGTTCGCAGTAGACCAGGAGTCTCTCAAGAAGTTGAGATCAATGGGAGGGGTTGCAGTTTTCGGGTTGGGGTCTATCAGGTTTAGGTTTCCTAAAAATGATAAACCCTAAGAGGCTGAAAGTGGTGCAAATAAACTTGCATCACTGTGAAGCAGCCTCAACCGAACTAGTAACCCATCTCATTGACAACAACGTGGATGTGGCTTTAATCCAAGAGCCCTGGATTAACAAAAACAGGGTAGTTGGATTAAAGGCCACGGGGTATACATTGTTTGCACCTCAAACCGATGAGAAGGTACGAACATGTATACTAGCAAGAAATGAACATAAATTTAATTTATCTCATTCTTTCAGTGGTGGAGACCTCACGGTCGTGACGGGAGAAGCCAAGGACAGAACGGTTCTGGCTCTAGCATCGGTATACTTGCCATACGAGGCTACCGATCCTCCTGGTGGAAAGGTAAAGGAGTTGGTGAAGCATTCGGGCAGAACAGGCTCGAAGCTGGTACTGGGGTGTGACGCAAACGCACACCATACCCAGTGGGGAAGTACTGACATCAACAAAAGAGGTGAGTCTTTGTTTGATTTTATTATTGCTAACAATCTCTATATCTGTAATATGGGGAATACGCCAACATTCAGGAATAGGGATAGGGAGGCAGTAATAGATATTACGTTGACGAACTGTAGGGAATTAGTGAAGGATTGGAGGGTGGCTCTGGAATTCTCCTTCTCTGACCATAGTCGTCTATCCTTCAGCCTAGTGTTTGAAAGATCGAAAAGGAGTCCGTATAGGAATCCGAGAAGGACGAATTGGGATTCTTTTTCGGAATTAGTGGTAGATAACCTTAGGGTTACACACGAGTGGAGGTCGACTCCGACCGGAGTGGAACGACTGGTAGGTACCTTTACGGAGGCACTAATCAGTAGTTATGAAAGATCCTGTCCGCTGAACTTCCCGGGCAGACGCGAACAACCACGATGGTGGACGGAGGAGTTGAGGACTCAGAGATCCACTGTGAGAGGGTTGTTCAACAGGGCGAAATATACGCGTAGGGAAGAAGATTGGAGTAACTTTAGGTTGAGTTACAATAAGTACAAGAAAGACATTAGGAGAGCTAAAAGGGACTCGTGGATCAGGTTTAGCGAGTCAGTTGAATCTGTAAATGAGATGTCCAGGTTCAGAAGAATCTTATCCAAGGACCCAGCAGTCCCAGGATTTATTCAGAGACCAGACGACTCTTGGACAGAATCTAGCTCTGAGACCTTATGCCTTCTTATGGAGACTCACTTTCCGGGGTGTGTGGATCCTGGGGCGGGGGAACGGGTTGAGAATGCCGACTCCTTCTCAGGGCCGCGCTCAGGCGACGAGGCAATGGAGCCAGTGGGAGACATGATCACCTTGGATAAGGTAACATGGGCGGTCAATACTTTTGGGTCTTACAAATCGGCAGGACCAGACGGTATCTTTCCGGCGATGCTACAGAATATCGGGAGATCATCTCTCCTACTGTTGGTGGAACTTTTTAGGGTATGTATATTGAACGGATACATCCCTAAAGGATGGAGAGAGGTTAGGGTCGTGTTTATACCCAAAGCAGGGAGAACCGGTCACTCTAAACCTAAGGATTTTAGACCGATTAGCTTGTCGTCTTTTCTTTTGAAGACACTGGAAAGACTGATCGATCTATATCTGAGGACGAGGATAGACGCCGGCATAATCAGTTGCGCTCAGCATGCCTACCTTAAGGGTAGATCTGTGGAGAGTGCGCTGAATGATGTGGTGGGTTTTATAGAGAAGGGACTGCGAAACAAGGAATACACCTTGGCGGCATTCCTTGACATAGAGGGTGCCTTTAACAATTTGAGAGTAGAGGCTGTTAGGCAGGCACTATGTGACCTAATGGTTCCGTCCTTCCTGGTCGAATGGATAACTCTGATGCTTAGCAGTAGAGTCATTCACTCGGACTGGGGAAACGGACGCATGAGGAAACTGGTGACCAGAGGAACCCCGCAGGGGGGTGTTCTCTCTCCCTTACTATGGCTCTTGGCTGTCAATGTCGTTCTGAGACTTTTTGACAGAATGGGTCAGAAGGTCGTGGCCTACGCGGATGATGTAGTTATTTTGGTATCGGGCAAGTTTCTGCCGACAATTAGTGAAGTCATGCAAGGGGCACTGGGCGAACTGTCAACCTGGGCTAGTGAAAAGGGCTTGGGAGTTAATCCGGAGAAGACAGAGTTAGTTCTGTTTACTAGGAAGTACAGGGTGGAAAGTTTCAGGCTGCCGGTACTGGGAGGAGTAGAGCTTAGGCTATCGGATAGTGCTAAGTATCTGGGAGTTTTTCTGGACAGAAAACTGTCTTGGAAAAGAAATACTCAGGAGAGGCTCAAAAGGGGTCTCAATGCCTACTATACTTGTAGATCATCGATAGGTAAGAGTTGGGGACTTCGGCCGTCAGTGGTGGGATGGCTTTACACTTCGGTGGTCAGGCCCATTCTTACATATGGATGCTGTGTTTGGTGGGAGACATTGAGATTGGCTAATCGAAGAAGCCTTCTGTCTAAAGTTCAGAGGTGTGCTTCAATCGGCATAACGGGGGCCATGAGAAGCACTCCTCAAGCGGCTCTGGATGTCATTCTTCATTTATTGCCTATAGAGCAGTATGTGATGGGAATGGCAGCCAGAAGTATTCTTAGACTGAGGGAGCTGGGACTGCTAAAGGGTCACATGCAGGGTCACTCGCGAATCCTGTGTGAGATTGAGGCAGGTGGAAATTGCCTGGGATCGCCTGGCTCTACGGATTATGTGAGCACCTTGGTAGACTTTAGGCGGTTGCCGGAGGTGACATTGCCGTCTAGGGAGAGCTGGTCTGGAAGGGGCAAATTGTATGACGGATTTGCCATCTTCACGGACGGCTCAAAGATGAACGGCACGGGCGCAGGGGTCTATATTGAGGATCTGGACATCAGAATGTCATATAGGCTGTCTGACGACTGTAGTGTCTTTCAGGCGGAAGTTCTAGGGATCTTGAGGGCCGTGGAACTGATGAGGGACAACATCGACAGAGGCTCGGAGGTCACGATATATGTGGACAGCCAGGCGGCCCTTTTGGCCATAAGGGGCTGTTATGTGAACTCCAAGCTAGTCGACAGTTGTAGGAGGGCTCTAGAGGCAGCCTTAGGGTGTTATACGGTCAGGCTGTGCTGGGTACCGGGTCACTCTGGCATCGCCGGTAATGAGGTGGCCGATGAGTTGGCAAGATTGGGCTCAAGCACAGAGATGGATGACCGTATGGAGGTAGTCGGGCCTCCAATAGGCTTCTATTACGGAAGGATTAAGGAATGGATTGTAAACGCAACCAATCAAGCCTGGGGGAACCGAACAGACTGCCAAGTCTCACGGACGTTATGGCCGGTGCTTAGGAGGTCTGAGTCGGAACTGCTGTTGGGCAGAAGTAGGATCTGCGTTAGGACCATGATTGGCATTATCACGGGCCACTGCATGATAGGCAGGATGGCGGTGAGAATGGGATCCGAATTGTCGGATATGTGCAGGCTATGCGAGGACCCGGAAGAACTGGAGACAGTTGAGCACATTCTGTGCCACTGTCCCAGGTTACAGGGCAGTAGAATGAGATGGCTGGGTAATAGATTCTTGAGCGAATTAGGGGATGTCTCGAGCTGTGGGCTTGAGAGTCTGATAGGATTCGTAATGGGAATGGCCTGGTTACGTACCAATATACGGAGTGCGGGTCTCATAAATGGAGGACATACGTCCGAGTAGGTTTTTGGTCAGGTCTTCTTCTTCTTCTTCTTCTCTCTATTCTAAAAATCTAATATTCCTCCTCCTCTTCTTTTCTTTACTTCCTATTTCTATTACTTCCTCTATCAAGGCATCGCAATGGGCCATATTGGTCTCTGGGTGAAGGTGTGAGGTGACTCACACCAGCCTTATTACCTACCTACCTACCTTTTGATTTCAATTCATTACGAATTAGCTAAATTTTTAATTAATTCTTTTCAACAAAAAAAAGAATTGAATTAAATTTGAATCAATTCATTTAAATTTAGCGAACATGAATTGCAATTCATTTCCAATTCAAATGAATTGGGCTAAATGAGTTGCAATTCATTTTTTAATTCAAAAGAATTGGTAAAATGAATCGCAATTCATTTCTAATTCATTTGGATTGAAATGATTTGGAATTAATTCAAATGAATTACAAAAGTAACTTGTAATTCAAATTTATCAAATGAAAAATTAATTGCATTCAATTGAAGTAAACTTGGTGTTTGGAGTTTGGTTCTTCAAGTACTACTTATTTCACTTTTTATATACGATGAATAACAAGACATTCAGTATTTAAAACCTATCAATAATTTATGAACATTAAAAGACAAACACTTTAGTAATGCTTATGTATGTAATATTTCTTTAATATTTAATATTCTATAGCAAACAGTGCAAGTTTAAAATAATATTAAATAGGTTTTTTTTCGTATTTAAAACTTTAAAATAAGCGAATGGACGCTAATTCTTTAATTATATAAAGTTATACAAAACTAAACTGTGGAAAACCAACAAAATAAATAAATAAATAAATAAATAAAAAAAAAACAGAAAAAGAAAACAGTGGTAAATTTATTAAGAGCACATGAATTCTCATTATGAGAGAAGGCTCAGTGTGAACGGCAGAAATGCCGACATATTCCTAAATGGGGAGAGTGATCAAATCAAAAAAATAAATGACCCCAACTACAACAAAAATTATTTACCTGCCAAACCAGCTGAGAGAGCACGCTCTTGTCCCCCCATAATACAATTACATGAACAAAAATTACACAAATAATATCACCATCCAATTTATGTGTAGAACAAAGCATAAAAGAAAATATGAAAAATATAATTCCAAAAACAACTACACCAGTACTGCGATTCATTAACTTTTTTAACGATAATCGTATCGTTAAAATAAATATAACGAAAATGTATCGAATTTGCAATTCAGTAACATTTTTTAAGTTTTTAAGTTTTTCTATCGTTATATTAGCGACAAAAACTTGAATTGTGTTTATTTTATCGATAAAGTGTTTTTATTATATAAAGTGTGTATATAAGTTTATTTTGTGTTTAAAATGGCTTATGAGTATTTGGCATACGAATTAGCAAGGGACGACCCAATTTTTTACGTTCCATCAGTTAATCGTCGTGTTCTTCGGAATTTGAACAATCCTTTTGAGTTGACAGCAAAGGAATTTCAAAAATTATACCGACTAACTCCTAACTTGGCTGAAAATTTAATTTTTGAGCTAGTTGATCAACTAAGTGGATCTAGAATAACATCTACATATATCGACAGAAAAGCAGACATGCCAGCTTCAAGTTAAAATGAAATTTTCTGCTATGTAATCAACTAAATGGCTGAGTAGTTCTGCGGAAGCCCGACTCCTTTTAGAATTAGAATTGGTCGCCATTCTGTTAAATGCCCTTTAAATGTATGTACATATATAAATGCAAATAAAATAACTAAATAAAAACATAATTAAATCACACATTTTTTTACGTTTTACAAAAATAAATAAAAACCCCAAAATTTGCACAATTATATTTGTTTTTGTTTCATTCTCTTTTGTGCTTTTCGCTTATTTTGGCACTTTGTACACAGAGGTACCACAATTTATTAAATTAAATGAGTACAAAAACAGCTGTATACTATCGTTAAAAAAAAGTTACAGAATCACACAATCGTTACTGCAAACGAATATTTATGTTGACAAATGTTACGATTGTCGGATCGTTAAAAGTTAGTGAATCGCAGTACAGTTTTAAAAACACAAACAAATACTGTTAACAAGCAAGCTAGTGATCCACTAACAAAGAATAGTGAGAGGTTGAATGTTTTTAACACTAAACAAACCACAATAAATAATGATGGCACACTGAAGGGAGCTATTCCAAAAAAAGATAAGCACATTAAAATCACCAGTACTATCAGGTATGCTTAGATATATAAGTATTAATAAAAGAAATTTAAGTCCCCAAAATAATGGAAAGGCTGTCAAGAAACAGAAGATAGCTGAAAATCCCTTGATCGTTTAGCACTCTTGAGTGAGGAAGATAATAATAAGAGTGGAAAGGATGGTCACCACCAATATATTTGCGTGAGTCCAGCTCGAATGATTTGGTCAAAACATTTGCTGAACCCATTGGAAAAAATAATTTCCATATTGTTCCAATAAAAAAAGGCGGTATGCAAGAGACGAAAATAGTCGTATACACTAAGGATTTTTATAGAAAAATCTGTCAACATCTAAATGATAAAAGATAATTTTTATACCTATCAACTGAAAAGTAGTAAAGGGTTGACAGTTGTCATTAAAGACATAGAGTCCAGTGTTGAGACTAATGATATCAAGGAAGCCCGGCAAGAATTGGGCTACGAAATAAGGATAAAATTCCTCAGCCAGTGTTTAGAGTCGAGTTGGAGCCAGAGAAAAATAAACTGAGAGGAAACGAAACTCACCCAATTTACTCAACACGATACCTGTTAAATCGTAGATTAACCATTGAAGAACCTCTTAAAAGAAATAATGCTGTTCAATGTGCCAATTGTCAAGAGTTTAGACATACTAAAAATTACTGTACCTTGCGAACAGTGTGTGTGGCATGTGGAGACCTTCATTCTCGATCACAATTTGATATTCAAAAGAATGGTCTCAGTAGAAAATGTGGTAACTGTGGTGGCGATCATTCAGCCAACTACCGAGGGTGCCCAGTTTATAAGGAGCTACTGAACAGATTAAGAGAGAGGCAAAAGCTAATAAGAGGGAAAACTTCTTAAGTACCAGCCTACAAATTTGTAAACACCTATACACCAGTCAATTCTGAAGTTCCGTTATTGAACAAAAATGCAGCTTCAACTCAATTAAATCTACAATCCACTCAAATTGAACAGCCTAAAAATGGAGCAGGTTCCTATGCCAATTTTTTGAGAATGGGTTACCAGCAACCTAGTGTTCCCCAAAAAACGAGAGGGTTGGAAGCACTTATGCAGACGCTTACCCAGAATATTACCACTCTTAATCAAAATATAACAAACTTTATGTCATCCATGCAAAACACAATACAAGAGCTTTTAAGAGCGCAGAACCAATTGATACAAATCCTCTTAACAAAAAAATGAGTTATTTGAGAATATGTTTCTGGAATGCAAACGGTTTAAACCAACACAAAGCAGAGGTATCCCATTTCATGCAGAATAAAAACATCGACGTGCTATTGATTTCGGAAACTCATTCATTCATTCTACGGTACAAATCATCCAGATGGTAAAGCACATGGTGGTACTGGTATTTTAATTATAAATCGTTTGAAACATTATCCCCTAGATGAATTCTCAAAAGACTATATGGAGACAACATTCATTCATCTGGATAGTTTTGCTGGAGATTTACATATAAGCGCGATATATTGCCCGCCACGCTTTTCAATGACAAAAGAGAAGTTTGAAGAATTCTTTAGCACGCTAGGAGGTTGCTTTCTGGCATGTGGCGACTATAATGCCAAACACACTTACTGGGGCCCTCAACTAATGAATCCCAGAGGTAGACAGCTTTATAAAGCATTAGTTGATCGTAAAAATTTTTTTTTTTTTTTTTTTTTTTTTTTTTTTTTTTTTATATTTATTTATTGAATCTTCAGATATTGAAATGACAATAAGTTTTCGAATCTTAATACTAAAAGAAAATAATAAGTCCAGCCAGTGCTAGACAAAATATTATGATACTACAAAAAAATTTACATCCACTGATCCAGTCATCTGTTTTGCGTTTGAGTTAAAGCAAGGGTATCCCTCCTTCTCAACCGAACATGGCCACTAAAGTTAAGGATGTCTCGTGCAAGTGGGTTTGGATGGTGTTCAAGTTTGCTGACATATTTTGAGGCGTATTTTGTAAATTCGTCTTTCACCAAAGGAATGCCTAGATCTTTGTGAATTCGAGAATTTTTAACGTACCATGGAGCTGCAGTAATTATACGTAGAATTTTATTTTGACCTCTTTGAATCTTTTCAATGTTGGATGCTGAGGCAGTACCCCATAATTGAATTCCATAACACCATATTGGCTTTAGAATTGCATTGTACAACAAAAGTTTACAATCCAACTTTAATGTAGAATTTCTGCCGATTAGCCAATTAAGTTGCACTGCTTTTAATCTCATCTGTGTAAGTTTTGCGTCAATATGAGACTTCCAGGTTAAACGACGATCGAGGTGGATTCCGAGGTATTTGACTTCATTGTGTTGCGGAATAATTTGGTTATTTATTCTGATGGACGAGCAGGTATCTTTTCGCAATGTGAAAGTTATATGAATACATTTCTGTTCGTTAACCCTGATTTTCCAAAGCTCAAGCCAATTCTCTAGTTTATAAATATAATTCTGCAAATTCAGTGATGCTATTTGATGGTCCTTATGAACGCTAATAAAGGCTGTATCGTCAGCAAAAGTTGAAGTATGTATATTGGGGTCTGACGGCATATCGGATGCATAAATCAAATATAAAGTAGGACCCAGTATGCTACCCTGGGGTACTCCTGCTTCAATTGGCTGAGCGGGGCTTAAAAAATCGCCTTCTTTGATTGTAAATTTGCGACCATATAAATAACTTTTCATAAGTTTGTGGGTGTTAGCAGGCAGAGCTAATTTTATTTTGTGCATTAAACCTTCATGCCAGACTTTGTCGAACGCTTGGGAAACATCAATGAAAAGCGCGGAACAGTATTTTTTCTCTTCAAACGACCGTCTTATCACATTTACTAATCTGTGTGTTTGTTCGATGGTACTGTGTTTAGCTCTGAACCCGAATTGATGATTTGGAATACATTGAGTGTCGTTCAGAATTGGAATCAACTTAGCCATTAACAATTTTTCAAACAGTTTTGAAATTGTCGGCAGTAGGCTAATTGGCCTATATGACTCTACTTTGGTGAGGTCCTTCCCTGGCTTAGGAATCATGGTAATCATAGATACCTTCCAATCTGCAGGATAGTATTCTAGGCGTAAAATAGCATTGAAGATAAATAGAATAATTCTTCTAGCTACACGAGGTAACTCCACAAGCATTTTGTTGCTGATTTTATCCATACCTGGAGCTTTTTTAAGGTTCAGAGTACCAATAGCGCTTTGAATATCATTAAAGCTAAGTCTTAGAGGTACAGGAGGTCTAATAACGAGTGGTGGCAAATCAGTTGCATTATTTGAGTTGTTTATAGTAAACACATTTCTTAAATGGTTAACAAATAAAGTCCCCTTCTCAGAATCGTTTCTAGCCCAGTCACCAGTCGGATTTCGCAAAGGAGGCTTTCCTCTAACTGGTCTTTTTAAACCTCGTGCCGCCTTCCATAACGAATAGTCAGATTGTGGGGAACTGTCAATTCCCTCCAAGTATGATTTAAGTGAAGCCATTCTTTGGGTTTCTAAGAAATTTCTTAGTATATCTCTGCATTCCCGTAGCCTAGCTTTCAGTTGAGGAGACCTGTGAATTTGCCACTCTCTTCTAACTTTTCTTTTTTCTGTCAGGAGATGTTCGAGTTCAGCGAAATAAGTTCTGTTTGTCCTATTTCTGCATTCAACGTCATATGTGGAAGCGTGATGCACAGCTCTTCGTATGTCCTCAGTAAACTTGCCAATCGACCCATCAATATCCTCGGTAGTTCTCAACACTACATTTTCCGTGCAGTGGGAACTTAAATACTTTTTATACTTTATCCAACTTACTCTGGATTTAGACATGTCCCGAAATGGAGAGCCATACCCTTGAAGGAAACGCATTGAAATAATAGAAGGAGAGTGATCTGAAGACAAGTCTAATGAAGGCTCCACTTGTATCGATTCTACAGGGATATTTTTCACTACTCCGAAGTCAATAATATCGGGAATCTTCCGTCGGTCCGTCGGCCAGTAGGTGGGATGCCCGCTTGATAGTACATCTAAGCCCATTTTGGCAATGGTGTTGAAGAGTTCACGACCCTTCGGGGTCACTAGACGTGAACCCCAAAATGTGTGTTTGGCGTTAAAGTCACCAGCAACCAAAAATCTAGCTCCAAGGGAATTGAAGAAGCTGTAGTATTGATGTTCTTTTATTGAAAATCGAGGCGGCGAATAAATTGATGATAAAACAAAGTTGTATTGACAGAATTCAATACAAATGTTTGTTGCTTGTAGGTAATCCTCACATATGTTGTTCATTAAATAATGTTTTATTCTGTTCTTTATAAGAATTGCCGAACCTCCACATGCTCTTCCGCGGGGATCTTTAGTATCATACAACACGTAGCCATTAATTTTGAAGTACCCTGTCGCCGTCAAGTGATCGTAAAAATGGCTTGGATTTTGTGTCCCCTGGACAACCAACATACTGGCCTACTGATCCTAAAAAAATTCCTGATGTCATAGACTTTGCCATAACAAGAAATATAAATCGAAATTCAATATCTACAGAAATATCATTTCCAACTTCCAACATTTCCAACTCAGAAGAGAATGGCAACAAAATAGATCACCTGCTGCAAAACATAGGATGCTGCTAGTAAAAATCTGAAAAAAGCACTTCAATTGGAGGAGGATCGCAGAAATAGAAATTACATTCAAAGTTTGACAAATACCAAACATACAAATTTTTCCCTTTGGAAGGCAACGAAAAATATCAAGCCACCGGTAGAGTGGCAAAGCCCTTTAAGGAAAGCTGACGGTACTTGGGCTCGTAGCACAGAGGAAAAGGCTACAATTTTTGCTGACCATCTAAATACAGTCATTCAACCAAACTCGCCAACAACTATTTCTGAACTTGAAGAGCCACCTGTGTCAACATTATCTGGGCTATAAGCCCAGAAGACATTAAAGAAGTAATCAAGGATAATATAATATTAAGAAAATCACCTGGAAATGATTCAGTTACGCCTGCTATGATTAAAAACCTACCGAGTGTGGCAATATTTGTGTTGTCTATAATATATAATGCTATCTTTAAACATGTAGTTTTCCCGACAAATTGGAAAACTTCTCAGATAATAATGATACCAAAGCCAGGTAAAGACTAGATCGTACCATCTTCCTATAGACCAATAAGCTTACTTCCTTGCTAATCTAAGCTATTCGAAAAGGTGTTCCAAATGAAAATCATAGCATTTTTAAATGAGAACAAGTGAGAGTGCTATATTCGGCTGTGCTGAATCTTAAATACCCTCCACCTAAACATAATAAGAAATACAAAAACTACACTGGTTATAGGACTAGAATATCCTTATTCTGTGTTTTATATTCAGTCTTAGTGCAAATTTTATTAGTATTTGATATATTGTTTGAAAGACAATTTTACGACCAACATAATTTATGTTAAATATTTTGAAATTTTGTCTAATTTTCACCATTTTTAATTGATTTAATTACCAATTCTTACCATAATTTACAGAGTTTGTCTGATGTTCATAATAATCTTGAGTGTAATTTAACAAACAGAGTATAAAAAAAGGGAACAATTCGGTTTTAGTGACTTTGCTCAAAAAAAAAAAAAAAAAACTTTATCAAATAGGGCTTTTAGAGGAGATGCCAGCAAACAAAAATTGTTGCCGGTCACGCCTATTTTCGAGGGGCCAGGCCCGTAAAGTTGAAAAAATATAGGCCTATATCTCGGGAACTACTGGGTGTATGATAATTTGTAATACATTAAATAAAAGGCATTAAAAATACCTTTCCAACGATGTATATCATGATTATAAAATATGGACCGAATATGGGTAAAATCCGAAAAGAATATTTTTTCACCCGAATTTTTTTGTTTTTTTGGAAATTTTTATATGGCAGCTATGACAAATTATGGGCCGATCTTCTTAAATTTTTGAACAGTGATTCTCATGCACATGAGGATATTTCACGTCGAATTTCAACATAATACGGCATATTTAAGATATATATTAGTATTAGCGTGGATTTCGGAAGTGGACCTTATATGGGGGACATAGTCAAATATGGACCGATAATCTCAAAATCCAGCAGTTTGATTTAGGCATGTATGCAAATGGTCCGTATAAAATTTTGGATTGGTACCCTTATTTATAAGAGATTTATGAGTATTAAACTGATTTTCGGAAGAGGTCTTTATATGGGGCATACGGTTAAAAATAGACCGAAATTCACAAAATTTTGTGGGATGATTTTTGTATATATGTTAATGATCTGTGCACAGTTTTGAGTTAGTACCGATATTTATACAATATATATAGGGATAAATGTCTTTTTCAGATATGGTCCTTGTATGGGAGCAATGACCAATTCTGGGCCGACCACCATAAAATTTAGCACAACAATTTATTTGCCTATAAAGATTATTCATGTCAAATTTTAGCCGTTTAACAGTATTTATATCTGTTTTATACGTATTTAAGTGAATATTGGAAGTGGACTTTATATAGGGGCTATGGTCGAAATTTCGTTTTGCGATTTATTTTTGCATAAAACTTATTTTTGCTGAATTTTGTCTTGATATTCCAATTTTATAAGCATTTATGTATAATTTTGCAATATTTCAGGAAGATTTTTGTATGGGGGCTATGAGAAATCATGGACCGGTTCATACTATTTTCCGCACACTTTCTTCTATTACCATAAAAACAACGTATACAAAATTTCATGGTATTATCTGCAATATATTTTAAAATATTGCAATAAAATGGACAACAAATATCAAATTTTTATGGAGGTTGTCTCACATATCGGTCCATAACTCTGGTTGGCCTAAACCGATTTTGCTGATTTTATATAGCAGACTTCTCGAAAGCATGTATGACAGAACTGTTGAAGATATGGATCTCGAAGATATCTGGGGCCTTCAGAAAACTGATTTCACCAGACAGACTCCGCTATCTATAAGGATACAGAATATCCGGAAAATTATATTGTGGAAATTACAAACGGAATGACAAACTTATATATACCCTTCTAATGAAGGTGAATGGTATAAAAATATAATCCCAGTTCATCAATTTTGTTTCCGCGAACGCCACGGAACAATTGAACGAGTTAATCGTATAACAGGAGAAATAAGAAAATCCTTTGAATTAAAGAAATATTGTTCAGCAATATTTTTGGATGTCACTCAAGCTTTCGATAAAGTGTGGCACAAAGGACTGGTATATAAAATAAAATGCTTGCTACCACCATGTACCCATAAACTATTGGAATCTTATCTATCGGACCGCTTATTTACAGTTAAGTACAATGATTACGTGACAAGATAATATAGGATTGGAGCAGGAGTACCACAAGGAAGTGTTCTTGGACCTACCCTCTATTTGATTTACACCTCTGATTTGCCTACGAAAGATATATTAACTATTTCTACATTTGCTGATGATACCGCAATTATTAGCTCGCATGAAAATCCATATATAGCATCTAGTATACTAGATAGCTATCTAAGGTCTGTGGAACCATGGTTAAACAAATGGAGAATACGAGTAAATGAGTTAAAAAGCAAACATGTTACGTTCACATTGCAGAGTGGATGCTGTCCACCTGTCACACTTAACAATGTAAATATACTCCAGTCCAATTATGTTACATACCTTGGTATTCACTTAGATAGAAGACTTACTTGGCGTCGTTATATAGAAACCAACAGACTTCACATGAAGTTAAAAGCATCTAGCCTTCACTGGTTAATCAGTGACCAATCTAAGCTAAGCCTGGACTATAAAGTCACCCTGTATAAAACCATTTTAAAACCAATTTGGACATCAAAAAGCTACAAACCCACCCGAATCCGCTGGCTATAACTCTAGTTCAGAGCCAGACGGAGTCGAGGCTTCGTAGAGCTTAACAGCCAATAAGAAATTAATGCTCTATTAGAGAGTAATTAGATTTATTTTAGTTTTAAGATTTAAATAGTTATTGTTAGGCCTAAGAAAATAAGGCAGATTCAATAAATAATAAAAAGTTAAAAAAAAAAATATTTAAGTAATATTTATTTAACAAAATGTAATTATATTTTACAAATAAATATGAAATTAGGAAGAGTTATAGGCATCAACTATTATTTCTATTATTATAATTATAAAATAAATGCTAATTAGATTACATTTGAATGCATCGTTCGCATTCAGCAATAATAATTTTTCAAAATTAGCATCTAAAGCCTAGTACTCTGTTCAAATTTGGGCAAAATGTTGAGCAACATTAATTATTTCATACGGAAAATTTGACGTATAGCCAATGTTGCCTATCACGCGAATTTACATAATTTGACGTTTTTTATAATTGAAAGTACGCCACATTGTTTTACGAATTTACATAATTTGACGTTTTTTATAATTGAAAGTACGCCACATTGTTTTACTTATGTGAATTTAAATCGAAAATAAATAAAAGTTAAAATATTAAAAAATCTGTGTGGAATCGAAATCTTTAAATAAAAATGCACAAACAAATATTACTAGCCGCTTGTGCAGCAGAACAACAAGTAATAGATATTGTTGTTGCGACAGAAGAGCTTTTGGATAAAAATTCCACGTGAAACAATTGCTAGTTTAATTATTTCGCTGTGAAAAAATAAAGTTGCCAGATACATTTCACATGTTTTTCACAAAATGAACAGAGTACTACTTCTGCAACATTTTTTCATGAAAATTTCATGTTGATTTTTTTAACAAATATTTTGACAGCATTCCACTTGAAATTTTGAACAGAGTACTATGCTTAATAGATTTCCGCGTTTAGGGATATTTAGAATAGACGCGTACGAAAACAATCGTTCAACAGCAGCTGACGATGGTAACGGCACATTATACTTTAATAAAGCCTTCTTAACAGTCGGATAATTATGCAGCATACTTAAAGATTCTGAAGAATCTGCTAAGTATGCTGTGAATTCTGATTCTGAGGGAATATTGACGCACAAAGTTTTCTGGAGTTTCTATACTAAATATTATAATTATTGAAGTGAATTCAACAGTTTCTTTTATTTTTCTTTCTTTCAGTGTACTGAATTTTATATTTTAATTTTGTTTTTGTTGTAATATAACAATTTTGTTTCAACTCAATTGGAATTTGAGTTTTTCTTTTGTCATATTTGCTTATTGTAAAATTTTTTTTTTATTAGTATAAGTTTAAGTTTTGAATAAACAACAGCAAGGAGCTGAAATACTCATTTAAATTTAATCTGAACTGGTGTTTCTTTTAAATGGAAATTGTCTACAAGAAGTAAGACTCCCAGTTCTACATTTGGTCCTTCGAAAAGTCCTAGAGGAACTATGACTGGATATCTGGTGGAATTTGTCCTCTACTTTTGGCTGCGTTATTTGTTCAACCGTAATAACATAACCTACAATTTGTTTGACAGACAACAAGGTCTGTAAAAGTTTTCCATTGGCATCCCGATCAATGGAGGATAGCGAATCCCTAACGCTATAATTGCAACAGGACAGTAATTTGTTCAACAGGCAGGAGGTCTGTTGGTAAAAATCATTATTCAGCAGTGCTTTAGAAGAAGACATCTACCTCATCTTACAACAACAAAGCAATCAATTCTACATAGGAATCTATTTGGCATACAATACAATACGGTAAAAAACAAAAGGAAATTATTGGATATGTACAGTATTATATTACATTTAGTGCAATTGTGAGAATATCTAGGAATTAACATAAAAAGGCAGTGTAATCTCTAGAAGAAATATCTACTTGATCATCCACCAATTTATTTTAACATTTATTTTAACGTACCATCACTGGTAAAAAATACCCCATTGTACCAACACTGATTACATTTCAGTTATACACACACACAAACTTACAAAAAAAAACAATAAGCAACCTGTCACTCTCTTTCATATTGTCACTCTCTTTCATATTCCCCTTAATCTATTATCATTAATTAAAAAAGGAAAACTATATACGCACAACGAGAATTAAGCAAAGAACAGAATTTGCATTAAATCAAAAAAATTCTTAAAGTAAACGGAAGGCGCGTATAATTTTCGGACAAAATAAAAAAGTGAATAAAGTGTTCTACAGCAACAACAATGGCAGGCATAGGAAAGCCACAATTTAATTTTATAGAGAAGAAATCCGTAAGTTAAATAAATTTTTATTGAAACATTAAATAATTGTGTTGATTGTGTGTGTGTGTGTATGAAGTGAGTTAGCGCAAATTATTTCTAAAGGGAGTAGTATTGGTAAACGTAAATAAATTACCAAGCAAACAAGTACAAAAAATAAGAAACATTAAAGCGGTAACAAAATAAAATTTCTTGTAAAAAAGTTTTTAATAAATATTTATTGTTGTAAAAGGTGATAATTCTTCTGTGAATTAAATTATTAAACTTTAAAATGGCCTCCAAGAGAAAATGCAAGTATGATATTCAACAACTTGCTAGTTTTTGCAACAATTTGGACAAAATACCGACAGAGAATTTAACTACTTCATTATTGGAAGTCAAGCTGACGGAATTAGACAGAAGGTGGTTGAGAATGATAGAGACATATGAGGAATTCATAATAAATGATGAGAAAATAAAGGAAGAGGAAGATCTTTAAGATGAGGTTTCTCTTAAATATCAGGAGGTTAGTGAACAGTGCCAAGTTTTAAAAGCAAGAATATTAGACATGGTCAACGCTACCGCCCCTAAAAATAAAAAACCAGTTTCTCAGCAATCATCGATAAAGCTACCACCGGTGGAAATACAAACTTTTGAAGGGGGATTTAATGAATGGCCAGCGTTTCGAGACATGTTTATGGTAGTCATCGGAAATGAGTCTTCAGTAGCTCCAGCCCATAAATTGTACTACTTGCACAGCAAGTTTATAGATTCTAATTTTGAATTAGCATGGAAGGCGTTGAAAAATAAATATCAAGATCAAATCAAGAAGTTTTATGGCCTGTAGTGCCCTCCAACCGAAACTTTAAAATTTTTGAGGTCACTTAAGAATACCGTAAGTGATGCGTTGACTATAATGAGTTCATTTGAGGTAGAAAAATCTATTAATGACCCGTTTCTAATGCACATCTGCACTTCAAAACTACCAGAAGAAACTTCACGTGCTTCGGAAGGAATTACCTACTTGGGATCAACTTAGTCAATTTCTAAATGAAAGAATTGAGACTTTAGAAACATTTACTAATTTACGTAAACCGACTACCAGAGAAGCTGGTACCTATAAGCCGCAAAGTTTTCTTACGCAAGAAAAAGATGACCAAAGTAATTTTAGTTGTAGAAGTTGCAAACAGAATCATCCGCTTTAATTCTGTAAACATTTTAAGTCGTTGTCAGCACGAGAGCGTATAAAATTTGTATATGCTAACAAATACTGTGCAAACTGTTTATCAAACAGTCATTTTAAATCCAAATGCTCAAGTACAAGGAACCAGAGGCATCATACCTTGTTACATTTAGAAAAAACGGAAAGGGGTGAAAGTGGTCCTCCTACAATTACTGCCTCGCAATCTCATCAACGAGATGATGAGAGGCCATCTGGTTCAGGCACTCAACATAATTCGGACGCACAACCTTCACGGAACGATTCTGGTCCAGTAACCGAACAAAAGCAAACATATTTTTCGCAACACAAGGGAACAACTATTTTACCGACCGCTTTAGTTAAAGTACAACATGAAGGTGAATCATTTATTATAAGGGCATTGTTAGACGCAGGATCGGAAACAAGTTTCATCTCGAAACGTTTGCAACAAAATCTTGCTTTGTCGTTAGAAGCTAAAACTTTTCAAGTATCTGGTCTCGGCGGCACCATAGTAGGCAAATATAACGGCATATGCTCTGTCACGGTTCGGTCACGGATATCAGACTTTGAGATAAAAATTAGGGCAATCGTAGTTCCTAATCTGACTCATTTTTTGCCTTCAGGCCACTCCAAACTTTCACTTTCGAGGAAGTTAAAACCCTGGAATTAGCTGACCCCAATTTCTTTAAACCAGCTGCTGTGGACATAATTATCAGTAGTGATTACTTGCCATTTATCATTTTATCTGGGGTAAAATCAAATAATGACAAGAGCCTAGAGGCAAGAGAATCCCACTTTGGGTGGTACTTGTCGAGTCGCGAGACAGTTTCTGAGGTAAGAACTTTCCATACAACAGTATCCTCCTCAGATAACATGGCTCTACATGACCAACTACGAAACTTCTGGGAAATAGAAGAGGCTGAAAAAACGTTTAAGCAGACCACTAGTCGTCAACCTGACGGGTGTTATATAGTTCGACTCCCCTTTAAGAAAAACTTTCCAAAGGAAGTATTCTTAGGCCCTTCAAGAAATATAGCATTGGCACAGTACTATAGAATGGAAAAAACCTTAGAGAAGAATCCAGGTCTTAAGAAAGAATACGAGAAAGTTCTTCAATTATACTTAGATTTAGGCCACATGGAAACGGTTGGTAGCAGAGAACCTAAGCAAGAAATCCATTCGTCCTTTTTCCTCCCACATCACGCAGTCGTAAAACCTGAAAGTAAATCCACAAAGGTGCGTGTAGTCTTTAATGCCTCGAAAAAGACGGAAAACAGTTTCTCCCTGAACGATGTCTTATACCAAGGTCCTGTACTACAGGCAAATCTGATGCAGATTATCCTACGCTGGCGAAACTACAAATATATGTTTACGGGAGATATCTAGAAGATGTACCGTCAGATTTTGGTTCATGAAGAAGATCGTCCGTATCAGCAGATTTTGTTCCGTAATGTTGCGAATGAAGCTGTGAAAACGTTTCAATTAAAAACTGTGACATTTGGAGTCATTACACATAGTGTTGTTGAACTGTTCGGACGTGTTATTTTTAGTGCGGCTGAATTTTCGGTGAAAAAATCGTAATAGGTGAAAAAGTGTAATAGGTCGAAATAAAACAAAAAGTTAAAAAATAATTCGTAATAGGTAAAAATACCTACGGTAAAAAAAAAAAAAAAAAATAAAAAACATTAAAAAATAAAAAACATTAAAAAAAAATAATAAAAAACATTAAAAATCGCATAAAAACTGTATGAGTGTTCCTCTCAGATGTAATTCTGAGAAAGAGCTTAGCTCGACTAGAAAATCTTTATGGATCTCTGAGGAAGAATCCTTAAAAAAATCTGTGGAGAATCTTCTCACTACAAGAGCCGTAGAACGGCGCCGTTCCTGTTCGCCCAATATAGTGATTTCATCAGATGATAAAACATCAATATCTTCTACATCAAATAGTGCAGTCAAACCTAGAAAACAAGTAGGTATGGATAAATACGTCACAGTTCTTAAGCGACAGAGGAGCCCGACATCTGCTCAAACGTCATCAAATTCAAAAGCTCCCAAGACCGTGAGTATTGACAATCCAAATGATCAAAACAGGTTTGCTCTCCTCCAGACGGATGATCCAGAACTTCCTAAAAAAACGTTTAAGCCCCGCCCAATTTATCTGAGAGAGCCCACTTCCAGTAAATTGGTACAAGGAATTGTTTCGGTAATAGGTGAAAATATGTTTAGCGTAACCTCAATTAAACATGGAAATATCAGCGAAACCAAAATTCAAGTGAAAAAGGAAGATGACTTTCGAAAATTGTCCAACCAGTTGGAGAGGGAGAGTAGGGATTTCTATACCTACCTGCTGAAAAGCGCAAAAGGACTCCAAGTCGTTCTAAAGGGTATAGACCCAGATGTTGATCCTGCCGAGATAAAGACTAGTTTAATGGAAAATGGCTTCAAAATTAAGAACATAACGAATATTAGAAACCGTGAAAAGATTCCTCAGCCTATGTTCAGGGTGGAATTGGAACCCGGAGATATAGTCTTAAAGAAAAACGAGTCCCATCCCATCTACAATCTGATTTACCTTCTGCATCGTAGAATCACCGTGGAAGAACCGCATAAGCGTCAGGGACCCGTCCAGTGTCTTAATTGTCAAGAATTTGGTCACACTAAAGCGTATTGTAAATTGCCGTCAGTTTGTGTTGCGTGTGGGGAACTACATACAACTGCTCAATGTGATAAGTCGAAAACCGACTCAAAAATCAAAAAATGCAGTAACTGCGGAGGTAATCATACCGCAAATTATAGAGGTTGTCCAGTTTACACTCATTTGAAAGGCATAAGGACCAACAAGACGTCAGTATTACCTGATCATCCTCAACAGCCTAATTTTGCATCGAGTAACAATTTTCCTCAATTGTTACGGCCCACTAGTCATGTAAACGTGCCTAGTTCTAGACAAGTTTCTTACGCTAACGTGGTTAAATCTAATATGCCAGGTTTGGAGCAGGAACCTAAATCACAATATTACGAGCCTAATATTAACACTCTAGAGACTACTTTGCAGACACTTGTCCAAACTATGAACACTTTTACGACCACTATGACATCAATGATGCAGGAAATGCTGAAAATGCAATCCACTATCTTGCAAGCCATTTTAAAGAAATGATTTATTTAAAAATTTGTTTTTGGAACGCGAACGGCCTCCGCCAACATAAAAACGAACTGGAATACTTCCTGATGGATAAGCAGATTGATGTTATGATGATTGCTGAAACTCACTTGACGTCGACAGGGTACTTCAAAATTAATGGCTACGTGTTGTACGATACTAAAGATCCCCGCGGAAGAGCTTGTGGAGGTTCGGCAATTCTTATAAAAAACATTATCTAATGAATAACATAAGTGAGGATTACCTCCAAGCAACAAACATTTGCATTGAATTCTGTCAATACAAATTTGTTTTATCATCGATTTATTCTCCGCCTCGATTCTCAATAAAAGAACACCAATACCATAACTTCTTTAATTCCCTTGGAGCTAGATTTTTAGTTGCTGGCGACTTTAACGCCAAACACACATTTTGGGGTTCACGTCTGGTAACCCCAAAGGGTCGCGCACTCTTCAACACCATTGTTCAAATGGGTTTAGATGTACTCTCAAGCGGACATCCCACCTACTGGCCGACGGACCGACGGAAGATTCCCGATGTTATTGACTTTGGAGTAGTGAAAAATATCCCTGTAGAATGGATGCAAGTGGATCCTTCATTAGACTTGTCCTCAGATCACTCTCCTACTATCATTTCAATGCATTTCCTTCAAGTGTGTGGCTCCCCATTTAGAAACATGACTAAGACCCGAGTAAGCTGGATAAAATACAAAAAGTATTTAAGTTCTCATTGCACGGAAAATATTGTGTTGAGAACTACCGACGATATCGATGAGTCGATTGGCAACTTTACCGAGGACCTTCAACGAGCTGTGCATCACGCTTCCACTTATCATGTTGAATGTAGAAATAGGACAAACAGAACTTATTTCGCTGAACTCGAACATCTCCTGACAGAAAAAAGAAGAGTTAGAAGAGAGTGGCAAATTCACAGGTCTCCTCAACTGAATGCTAGGCTACGGGAATGCAGAGATATACTAAGAAATTTCTTAGAAACCCAAAGAATGGCTTCACTTAAATCATACTTGGAGGGAATTGACAGTTCCCCACAATCTGACTATTCGTTATGGAAGGCGGCACGAGGTTTAAAAAGACCAGTTAGAGGAAAGCCTCCTTTGCGAAATCCGATTGGTGACTGGGCTAGAAACGATTCCGAGAAAGGGACTTTATTTGTTAACCATTTGAGAAATGTGTTTACTATAAACAACTCAAATAATGCAACTGAATTGCCACCACTCGTTATTAGACCTCCTGTACCTCTAAGACTTAGCTTTAATGATATTCAAAGCGCTATTGGTACTCTGAACCTTAAAAAAGCTCCAGGTATGGATAAAATCAGCAACAAAATGCTCGTGGAGTTACCTCGTGTAGCTAGAAGAATTATTCTCTTTATCTTCAATGCTATTTTACGCCTAGAATACTATCCTGCAGATTGGAAGGTATCTATGATTACCATGATTCCTAAGCCAGGGAAGGACCTCACCAAAGTAGAGTCATATAGGCCAATTAGCCTACTGCCGACAATTTCAAAACTGTTTGAAAAATTGTTAATGGCTAAGTTGATTCCAATTCGGGTTCAGAGCTAAACACAGTACCATCGAACAAACACACAGATTAGTAAATGTGATAAGACGGTCGTTTGAAGAGAAAAAATACTGTCCCGCGCTTTTCATTGATGTTTCCCAAGCGTTCGACAAAGTCTGGCATGAAGGTTTAATGCACAAAATAAAATTAGCTCTGCCTGCTAACACCCACAAACTTATGAAAAGTTATTTATATGGTCGCAAATTTACAATCAAAGAAGGCGATTTTTTAAGCCCCGCTCAGCCAATTGAAGCAGGAGTACCCCAGGGTAGCATACTGGGTCCTACTTTATATTTGATTTATGCATCCGATATGCCGTCAGACCTCAATATACATACTTCAACTTTTGCTGACGATACAGCCTTTATTAGCGTTCATAAGGACCATCAAATAGCATCACAGAATTTGCAGAATTATATTTATAAACTAGAGAATTGGCTTGAGCTTTGGAAAATCAGGGTTAACGAACAGAAATGTATTCATATAACTTTCACATTGCGAAAAGATACCTGCTCGTCCATCAGAATAAATAACCAAATTATTCCGCAACACAATGAAGTCAAATACCTCGGAATCCACCTCGATCGTCGTTTAACCTGGAAATCTCATATTGACGCAAAACTTACACAGATGAGATTAAAAGCAGTGCAACTTAATTGGCTAATCGGCAGAAATTCTACATTAAAGTTGGATTGTAAACTTTTGTTGTATAATGCAATTCTAAAGCCAATATGGTGTTATGGAATTCAATTATGGGGTACTGCCTCAGCATCCAACATTGAAAAAATTCAAAGAGGTCAAAATAAAATTCTACGTATAATTACTGCAGCTCCATGGTACGTTAAAAATTCTCGAATTCACAAAGATCTAGGCATTCCTTTGGTGAAAGACGAATTTACAAAATACGCCTCAAAATATGTCAGCAAACTTGAACACCATCCAAACCCACTTGCACGAGACATCCTTAACTTTAGTGGCCATGTTCGGTTGAGAAGGAGGGATACCCTTGCTTTAACTCAAACGCAAAACAGATGACTGGATCAGTGGATGTAAATTTTTTTGTAGTATCATAATATTTTGTCTAGCACTGGCTGGACTTATTATTTTCTTTTAGTATTAAGATTCGAAAACTTATTGTCATTTCAATATCTGAAGATTCAATAAATAAAAAAAAAAAAAAAAAAAAAAAAAATTTGGAGTCAATTGCGTGCCGTTTTTAGCGATAAGGACTTTACACAAACTCAGCAAATTTTAAAGGCTGAAGTCTACGTGGATGATATTCTCAGCGGTGGCGACACTCTTGAAGATGTTAGGCTCAAGCAAAGTGAGCTTACTGAAGTTTGAAAGTCTGCTGAATTTTCATTGAAAAAATCACAGCCAATAATATTTTAGCACTTGAACACTTATCCAGTGAAGATCTTTTAGATCGCGATTTTTTGAAGTTTGAGGAAGCTAGCACAACTAAGGCCCTAGGCATTCGATGGAATGCGCAGGTGGACTCGTTTTACTATGAAGCTTAACATATTGAAATCACTTCACTACACTACAACAAAAAGAAAAATTTTGTCAATTATTGCAAGATTGTTGACCCCCTTGATTGGCTAGGCCCTGTTGTGATTATTGCGAAACTGCTCATGCAAGAATTATGGCAGGAAAAATCCGACTGGCATTACCCCATTACTACTTAACAAATGGAACACATTTTTGAAACATTTTCCTTCTATTGAAAAAATATAAATCCCAGTACAGTTACATGGCTTCTGCTACGCCTCAGAGAAGGCATATTGTGGCTCCTTATACATCAGACCGAAGAGCTCAGAAGGCCATACAAGTAGTCACCTGTTAGTTGCACCTATAAAAAAGACCGCAAACCCTAAGCTCGAGCTGTGCGGAGCTCTTTTACTTGCAAAACTAATGAGAAGTGTAGTCTTAAATTGTAACTTCACTTACGAATTATTCCTGTGGACAGATTTATCCATAGTGCTAAGATGGTTACAAAAACCCCCAAACAGTTTAAAAACATTTGTCGCCAATCGAGTTGCGCAGATTTCTAACATTGTTAGCCTAAATCATTGGAAACACATAAAAAGTGAAGAAAATCCTGCGGAATTAGGCACGAGAGGTTGTTCTCCTCAGGAGCTGACGGACAACAAATTATGGTGTCATGGGCCCCCCTGGCTTACCAGTCCTAAAAATGTTTGACCGCACCACGCACTTTTGACCCAACAGACTTGGAAACAAAACAAGTAAAAAGTTTTTATCTAGAAGCTCAGTATCGAGATCTTCTGGAAGATTTCTCCTCCTTTGAAAGAGCGCTACGAATTCTGTGTTATTGTCTAAGATTTATTAATCGTCTTCTCAAGAGACCATTTTCGACCTAGAAATTTATAACATCTAATGAAATTGCTAAAATTAAAATCAAGGTAATCTCCCAGGCGCAAAGAGTCTATTACGATCGAGAGTTCCAGTGTATGCAAGATATGAAACCTATAAGTCGGAAAAGTCGATTATTAACCTTAAACCCGCTTCTCGACAAAGATGGTATAATGCAAGTAGGAGGCAGACTGGCGAATGCGGGATTAAGTTATGAAGAACGTCATCTGATTATAATTCCAGAAGGATCCGCCTTTGCAAAACTTCTGGTTGACTTTACGCATCGGATTTTGCTGCACGCCGAACATCACATTATGCTGCGAGCGATCAGACAAGGCTTTTATATTCCCAGACTCAAAATTCTTGTACGTAAATGTATTCGTGAATGTAGAACATGCACCATCTATAAACACAAAGTCAACAATCAAATCATGGCGGCGCTCCTTTCTGAACGAGTTAATTTTTCCCTGCCATTTACATATAGAGGAGTGGACTTTGCTGGCCCATTCAACATAAAATCCTCCACCTTGAGAAATTCTAAAATTCTTAAAGGATATGCAGCAGTTTACGTCTGTTTCTCTACGCGCGCGGTACATTTAAAAAGTTGCTCAGTCCTCTCCACTGATGCTGTATTGGTGTGTGGGTTAGACACTAATGGGAAATAACCTATTTATGGATAGGGACTAGGGGATGACCGCTGATTGTTAAACGGTGGGCTATCAAGATGTAGGTTATTATTATAATTGCTCCATAGGAGTAATTATAATAGATTCATTGAATATAGAGAAAAATGAAACAATGATTTAATACATTTTAAGTATGGGTTTATTACAATTCATGTTTCATTTATTAAATTAGGTATGTGTATGCTTACGTGTGTTATATTAAATTTGTAGCTCAAATAAAAAAGGGGATGTGATGGAAGCTGCACGCACTGCTGGGTAACGTGTTGAGTGATATCTAGCTAAAAAGCAAGTGTGTTCGCTTGCAAGAGCAACAGTATATATAACTTACAAACGAAAGTTCGTTACAAATGACAAATGGAAAGGTTATAGCGAGTGTTAGGTCTTAGTGTGGGCAACTTTCATTAAATCTACGAGATTAGGTGTGGTGAGTTTATATAACAAGTAAAGAATTCAAATACATAAATTGCTTAATTCATTTCAAGTAAGAAAAATAAATGGATCAATATTAAGTGTTTTAGTGACATTTACATATAATGTACAAATCTACTTTGTACAGATGCTTTTTTAGTCTGTTTTGATCGATTTATAGGGAGAAGAGGCCTTCCAAGGACCATATTTTCCGATAATGGCAGAAACTTTCTGGGAGTAAGCTTCGTTCTTCTGAAAAGCAATCAGGATTTTTTAAAAACAACAGAAAAGGCGTTGGTTGAAAAGTATGGCTCACGCGGAGTCACTTGGTTCTTCATTCCTCCACATGCGCCTCATATGGGCGGCCTTTGGGAGGCGGCTGTAGCATGAAGTCTCACCTCAAAAAGGTTGTTGCAAAACTATCATTTACATTTGAATAATTCTCCACTCTTCTTGTGCGAATTGAAGCTGTTTTAAACTCTATCACCGAAAATCCAAATGCAGTTTTACCACTTACCCCAGGACACCTACTGAGAGGTGCCCCAATTGCTGCTCTACCTGAAGCTCCTGTAAAACCTCCCGTAGAAAACTTATCTCATTTGAAACGATGGGAGACACTCAATGTTCTTCAGCATATCTTCGCTCGGAAATGGAAATCAGAGTATATCACAGAACTCCAAAAACGTGTTAAATGGAATAAAGAACGAGATAATTTGAAGCCGAATGATATCGTTATAGTCAAAGCGGACTTTTTATCAGTGGCTTCTTGGTCGTGTCACTAAAACTGTCCAGGGTCGAGATGGACGGAAGTTGGAACCAAAAACGGTATTATATTACGCCCCATCGTGAAATTCTGCTTACTTCCAGCAAACACTCACCCCAAAACTTAAAAATCCTTTAACATTACACCATAATTCAACAAACTCCCTTTTGCCTTAAATTACGTCTAGAAATCTCAATTGCACTGTATGTCATTAATACTTTATGTACTTCTCAGTTACTTTTTCTTAACATCTAGACTACCGGAAAACCAAAATGCCACCTCTGCAGCTCTAACCATTCGTTGAAGTACTGCCGCAAGTTCAAGTCGTTGAGTCCTACTATGAGACGCCTCTCCATTCTCAATAAGGGATATTGCATTAATTGTCTGGCATTCGACCACATAAGGCATTGGTGTCCATCCCGAGCTCGTTGCCAATTCCCGCTACCCCCCGGCAAATTTTGTTCTGCCAGGCATCACACCCTCCTACACCGGGACCCGCCAGAAGGTCTCTCTTCCAGCTTTGAAGAGGATCTCAACCCTATGCCGTACAACCCGAGTGACAGCGGTTCGGATGATTCAGGCCAGACTTATTGGCGGCTCTCCCTGTCAAATTTTCTCCCCCCGCCAAATTCTCTCAGTGGTATAGAGCGGACTGTCAATGGAGCGATTCGGACGAGTCAGGCTCGACCTATTGGCAACTCTCACCATCGGATTTTCTTCCCGAACCAAACCTATGATCCCTTCATTTCGTGCCCGGGAGTATGTTGAAGTGAATTCAACAGTTTGTTTTATTTTTCTTTCTTTCAGTGTACTGAATTATATATTTTAATTTTGTTTTTGTTATTGTTGTAATATAACAATTTTGTTTCTACTCAATTGGAATTTGAGTTTTTCTTTTTTCATATTTGCTTATTGTAAAGTTTTTTTTGATTAGTATAAGTTTAAGTTTTGAATAAACAACAGCAAGGAGCTGAAATACTCATTTAAATTTAATCTGAACTGGTGTTTCTTTTAAATGGAAATTGTCTACAAGAAGTAAGACTCCCAGTTATACAATAATATTATTGTTAGCGGTGTTTAAAATTATTTTGCAAAGTGACTAGATAATTACCTCAGATAGAAAAATCGAAGTAACGTTACTCTCTGAAATGACTGACGATGTAATGTCTTCATTAGACATTTTTTGAACAGCATCCTTTGCCATTTGAATAACGTCTGTTTCGGTGCCAATATCAAAATTAGGGTTCAAAGCTTTTCAATACGGAGACTTAATTTGGCGCAGCGCTAGCCAAACAAAACAAAAATAAAACTATTGATTGTAGCTTAACTATGTGATGTTATTTGCTGGCGCAGTCAGCCACAGCAATTCATTTTAAAAAATTTGCTGCTGCTTAAAACTTACAGTTTTTGATTTTTTCTTTTATGCTTTTGCTGAGATATAAACTGTGGAACGAATGATTCATTTACAACTCTGATATATATTTAAATAAAACAAATAAAAATAACTAATAAATCATTATATACATATTTACATTACTTAGTATTATTTGCATTCCTTTTTTTTAATGTTTGTGTGGATATGTTAATATGTATGTATATGTATATTTTCTCAAAATTCAAACTATCAAATTAAAACACTCAAATATTTTTTATACTCAAATTTCTGAATATTAAACAAATATAAAAATAGGGGTTGTTTTGTATATTAAAAGAGTGAAATTTTCATTATTTTAAGTTTTAAAACTCACCAATTTTTAATGTTCCACGATGAATTCAGGCCTGAAGTTCGAGGATGTCTTTATAATATTATGATAGAACATTTATAAACTATTTAATGTATATAAATAAAATTTGCACTCAAATATAAACTACAAAATTGATTATGTTTAATAAAATTAAAATTGCAATTCTAAGGGCCATTATTACAACGTGCCTCTAATGTTCTTCATAGCAAAAGGTAACTTTAATTAAAGTGAGGAATAAAGTGACCTTTAAAATTTTTCGTTATTACAACTTCCTTGTAAAATAAAATAATTTTTTTCTTAAATATGGCAATATTTGTTTATAAAAAACATATTCAAATTCAACAGTCTACTTTGAGGCTGACTGTATTCAAAAATATTCTCCAGGTTATTAACCTACTAACCGCCAAAATAAAACCAGAAGTGACAATTAAAGTTAATTTTTTTATTCATTGTACATAAAATTAACATAAAAGTATAAAAAATTTAAGAAAAATTATATGTGGGTGGAGTACAGCGGCGATTTATATGTGGAAATTTTCAAAGCAATTTTTTTCAATGCATAATGTTTTTCAACATTTCTTGCATTGCCATCGAACAATTCTATGACATAAAACACATCTTAATTGTTTTTCTAACTTTTCGGGATAGTGACCTATAATATCTTGAGGTAATCCTGGGATCAATTACAATGAAAGTCGAGCTTTATTTTGCATGTTTTGGCGTAAGTAGTACCTTGCAATGGAACGTCGGAATAAAAGTTGAAACTTTTTCATTACAACAACTGCAACAACGGCCGAATTTTAAACATTTTGTCCCTGGTAATGACAGCTTCGTCGTTTTTCACAATATCTTCTTTTTTATATCTCGATATCTTTGTCTATACAGTGATTTTGATATCATTTCTTTTCCAACATCTTCATTGTAAGACCAGTACAAATCCTCTCTTGGTACTTATTTATTCACTTAAATTTTTTATTAGTTTAAAACTCCATTTTGTGGCAGTTGATATTTATAAAGTCAGATATTTTTATATATTTTTGTAAGTAGATGAAGAATATTTGATATCGATGAAAATGAAAGGGGATTTGATATTTGATATCGATGAAAATGAAAGGGGATTTGATTTTTACAAAATTTTCCATTGTTTTAAAAAATTCTTATCGCACACATTTTTTTACTACGGTGATTCCTCTTTGCTGTTATTTTCATGCCAATATAAACATTTTTTAAATGTTAAAAAATTATTTTAGCAAAGATAATGAGATGAATGGTGGAAAACTAAATCTTAAATCGAGTAAGACATCCGGCACAATTTTTAAAGAAAGACTATTTACACAGTTTTCGTTGTGATTTTAGAAAATAAGATATACTTGTCTGGAATTATAGACGGTGACAACACCACATATTGTTTAGTTTATGAAAACATAATAACATAATCCAAAAAAAAAAAATGATAAAAAATTTCTGGATTTATAGACGTTGACGAATCCTCATATCACAACATACTTATAATAAATTTTTTCTAAATATTTTAAACAAATATGTATAAATACTGAGTTTTAAAACAGTAACTATTCAGTAGAAGTCAAACATTCAATTACAAATAAAAAGAAATATGACCTCCACAATGACGAACCGGGATATTTTAGCCGCCTTCAACAAATTGAGGAGCAAACCATACTGTTCCGTAAAGGATATTGAAACTGGTAAGCCGTATAAGGTTCTTAGGATGTTTCGTCACAACAACAAGTATGGAAATGTTGTGATAGCGGAGTTAGAGGAGTGGATGCTATACCTTCCAAAAAGATATAACGCTTTGGAAGATGCTGCTATTGAGGGGATCTCTGAGGAGCAATTTCTGTTGAGCAAAAAGACGGATATAATAACTGGGAACTATATCATTGAATTAGAAGAGATTGCTGGATATGGAAAATCTATAGAAGGAGATGATGATGATCAGATGTTTATCCCCAACGCACAACCCTACTTTGGTTGGGGAAGTAGTAAAAAAGCGAAACCTTAATTATCTATTAGAATATAGTATTTTATAATATAATAATTATAATAATAGAAATAATAAAAAATATATAAAACACAAACTAATACTTTTTTTTTTTTATATAAAGATAGAACAAATTTTAAAATTTACTATTCTTATTAGCATAGCTGTTTTGAAATGATGTCTCGCATAAATATTATAAAATTTTTAAAGGATGTTGATGGATATATTTGTCTAGAGCATCTGGAATTAATCAAACATTTTCTAAAGTTAATAGATGAAAGTTAAAAAAAAAGATTATATACTACATAATAAATGCGGATTTATAAGTTGCTTACAAGAATATGCTAAAGCGATTCCTGAACGATATGAAATAAACTTTGAAAAGCAAAAGAAAATGGTTGAAGACTTAATAAAAAAATATTATTTATTATTTTATTATTTATTATCAAAATAATTTTATACTATATGAAAATTAAATAAAAAGCATTTTTTAAAAGAGTTTTGTTTGTATTTTTTTATTTATTTATTTATTTTTATTTATTTTTTTTTTTTGTTATATAGAAATTCTAAACACAAGTGTCCACAATTAAAAGTATTATATTGTTGTTTTCGCTTATGATTGTATTTGATGTTTTTACCCAAATATTTTATGATTTCCAACGGTGGTTGTAAATTTCCAAAACTATCAAAATATTCCAAATCATTACTGTTTTTATAATATGCTACCCAATGAGTGCCACGACCAGTTGAAGAATCCAAATTAACTATTCCACACTTTGCTTGTTTAGATTGTTTTGGAAGCATATCTCGCATAAATACGCCTCTAAAATTAGGAATATTTCTATTAGCAAACTTCATGATATCTGCATCTGTAAGTGGTCTGTTGGGTAGCATATTTAATAGTTTTTTGAATTTTTACAAATTATACCATAACCTCTCTTATATGGTTTAAGATATAGTCCTTTTCCCATGGCAATAGATTCCATTGCTTTATTGTGACGTGTAGATTCATCTAATTTTTTCTTAGCATTTTTAGCAGAGGTAACAGCTTTTGCAATTGATGTAGCTCCCGAAGTTATACTGCCTAATGCTCCAAGTGCAGTTAAAATTGGAATAAGTGGTAAGAATCCTCCAGTTTTGGGAAGTTTTATAATCCGTGTAACAATGACATTATGTTTATTTCCTTTAAATGATTTATTAATAACTTTATGAGCAATTTTAATAGCATCTTGTATATCCTGATGTTTCTCTTTCTTCAACATATTGGTAGCAGTTTTAATAGTTTTCAAATACAGTTTTTTATTACAGAGCTGTTTTTTGTTTTGGAGTCCCATACCAAATTTTGTTTTTGTCTTCATTGCATTGGTCACAATATATGCACTTGTCTTTTCACCAATACTACTATCTTTTGCTAAAACTCTTTCCCAAGCTCTTTCAGTTAATATTTTGTCAGCTTGATTGCGTTCTGTTGAATCATTACTTTGCGAATAAGCTATATATTGTTCTCTACAAGCAGAATCTAATGGATTAATATCTTTATCTCCTCTAGCTAAACGTTTTTTAGTTTTGTTCCTGGTCCACAAAATTGATATCCTGATATATGAAGCTCTATTGGTAAAACGTCGATTAAATTATATAAATATACCATGTCCTCTCATAACTTTTTTTGAAATGAATAAAATATTAATGTGTAACATCTTACATATACTTTGAAAAACAAAAAAAAATATTAGTTACCAAAATGCGTTTAATAAAACAAGACAAAAATATATCCGTGAGAAACATGGACTTTTCTACTGATGCAAACACAAAACTACTACTACATAGTAGTTTATTACCGAACAACATTAGGGCTCTAATTGTTGGTCCATCTAATTGTGGGAAGACTAATGTTATGCTTAGTCTCATTGAAAGTCCGAACGGTTTAAAATTTGAGAACATATATTTATATTCAAAATCGCTCTATCAACCAAAATATCAGTACTTGGAAAAACTTATGGCACCTATAACAGGGATGAGATATTTTACATTTAGTGATAATGAGAGTGTTATACCGCCTGATGAAGCCAAAAATAATTCACTAATGATATTCGATGATGTTGCTTGTATGGGTCGCCACAGAAATGTTGATTCTTTTTACTTATGTCAAACATATACAAGAATTCCTAAACATTTGATTCGAGATAACGCAAATATGATAATTATATTAATTATGTTTATAATGATCACGTTGGAACAGATATGGCATTTGAAAAATTTTATGATATGTTTCGTGAATGTTGGCAAGACAAATTTGGCTTTTTAGTAATTAGCAAAGATAATGATAATGGTGGAGGATATAGAAAATATTTTGATAACTTTATTCAATTATAAATGCTGTTCATGAGCTGTTCAAAGCTGTTCATGAGCCGTTGAAAGCTGTTCATGAGCTGTCCAAAGCCGTTCATGAGTTTTACCATTATTACTATTATTAACTTGCAAGCAACGGTATTGATCTGATCTCCCAGAGCTATATTAAGATGAATGAACAACTACTTAAAGAATTAATAAAGACTCGGTCTGTTTTAAAACAAAAATATCGAAGTTTAAAAGTTGGTGAAACTGAAAACGACGAGAGATTAGCAAAAACATTTAAGCCAATAACTGAACCATTAAAAGAACTTGTGAAAAATAACAACACTCAATATGATAAACCTAAAGCAGAAAATATTTACACTCAAAACAATTCTTTCGATTTCAATAATATGTTGTCTAAAGTAGAAACGAGTACTCCTAAGAAAGACATACAACTTAAAGATGATGAAAACAGTAACGATACAAACAGTGTAGATTCGACATTTAAATCAACTAATAATTCATCTAATGTTATTGGCTTATCATTACTGCAGAAAAATAAATTGCTTGATGCAACATATGGTCCACATAAAAACTCATATAATGTTTGGAAGTTTGGTAATCGTGATATAGAAATAAATGAAGAAAAAATTACCATTGGAAATCAAAATTGGGCCATTACACCAGGCTTGATTCAATTATTGTTTCATAAAGAACCAACAAATTATGAACCATATGAGTTGGATATTTATAAAAATATTTTGATTAAAACCAATGCGCACAAACGACAATTTAATTCCAAAAATCAAATTAAGGGCACTAAGAGCAAAAAGTACAACACTATTATAAAAAATTTGTTTAAGGATGAAATTTCTATAACACCAAAAAGATCATTAAGATCACAAACGCATAAAGGAAACGGAAGGATTATGAAAGTCAATAATGAAAGACCCAACTATATATACTGGAACGATCCTAATGAATTAGTAGATCGACTTAGACTATTGGTTGCATCGGAAGGCGCGGGCCACAATAATCATCGCAATGAAATTAATTCAATTTTACATTACACATTACACATAGTGTTGTTGAACTGTTCGGAAATGTTATTTTTAGTGCGGCTGAATTTTCGGTGAAAATATCGTAATAGGTGAAAAAGTGTAATAGGTCGAAATAAAACAAAAAAGTTAAAAAATAATTCGTAATAGGTAAAAATACCTACGATAAAAAAAAAAAAAAAAAAACATTAAAAAAATAAAAATAAAAAACATTAAAAATCGCATAAAAACTGTATGAGTGTTCCTCTCAGATGTAATTCTGAGAAAGAGCTTAGCTCGACTAGAAAATCTTTATGGATCTCTGAGGAAGAATCCTTAAAAAATCTGTGGAGAATCTTCTCACTACATGAGCCGTAGAACGGCGCCGTTCCTGTTCGCCCAATATAGTGATTTCATCAGATGATAAAACAACAACATCTTCTACATCAAAAAGCGCAGTCAAACCTAGAAAACAAGTAGGTATGGATAAATACGTCACAGTTCTTAAGCGACAGAGGAGCCCGACATCTGCTCAAATATCATCAAATTCAAAAGCTCCCAAGACCGTGAGTATTGACAATCCACATGATCAAAACAGGTTTGCTCTCCTCCAGACGGATGATCCAGAACTTCCTAAAAAGACGTTTAAGCCCCCACCAATTTATCTGAGAGAGCCCACTTCCAGTAAATTGGTACAAGGAATTGTTTCGGTAATAGGTGAAAATATGTTTAGCGTAACCTCAATTAAACATGGAAATATCAGCGAAACCAAAATTCAAGTGAAAAAGGAAGATGATTTTCGAAAATTGTCCAACCAGTTGGAGAGGGAGAGTAGGGATTTCTATACCTACCAGCTGAAAAGCGCAAAAGGACTCCAAGTAGTTCTAAAGGGTATAGACCCAGATGTTGATCCTGCCGAGATAAAGACTAGTTTAATGGAAAATGGTTTCAAAATTAAGAGCATAACGAATATTAGAAACCGTGAAAAGATTCCTCAGCCGATGTTCAGGGTGGAATTGGAACCTGGAGATATCGTCTTAAAGAAAAACGAGTCCCATCCCATCTACAATCTGATTTACCTTCTGCATCAGAGAATCACCGTGGAAGAACCGCACAAGCGTCAGGGACCCGTCCAGTGTCTTAATTGTCAAGAATTTGGTCACACCAAAGCGTATTGTAAATTGCCGTCAGTTTGTGTTGCGTGTGGGGAACTACATACAACTGCTCAATGTGATAAGTCGAAAACTGACTCAAAAATCAAAAAATGCAGTAACTGCGGAGGTAATCATACCGCAAATTATAGAGGTTGTCCAGTTTACACTCATTTGAAAGGCATAAGGACCAACAAGACGTCAGTATTACCTGATCATCCTCAACAGCCTAATTTTGCATCGAGTAACAATTTTCCTCAATTGTTACGGCCCACTAGTCATGTAAACGTGCCTAGTTCTAGACAAGTTTCTTACGCTAACGTGGTTAAATCTAATATGCCAGGTTTGGAGCAGGAACCTAAATCACAATATTACGAGCCTAATATTAACACTCTAGAGACTACTTTGCAGACACTTGTCCAAACTATGAACACTTTTACGACCACTATGACATCCATGATGCAGGAAATGCTGAAAATGCAATCCACTATCTTGCAAGCCATTTTAAAGAAATGATTTATTTAAAAATTTGTTTTTGGAACGCGAACGGCCTCCGCCAACATAAAAACGAACTGGAATACTTCCTGATGGATAAGCAGATTGATGTTATGATGATTGCTGAAACTCACTTGACGTCGACAGGGTACTTCAAAATTAATGGCTACGTGTTGTACGATACTAAAGATCCCCGCGGAAGAGCTTGTGGAGGTTCGGCAATTCTTATAAAAAACATTATCTAATGAATAACATAAGTGAGGATTACCTCCAAGCAACAAACATTTGCATTGAATTCTGTCAATACAAATTTGTTTTATCATCGATTTATTCTCCGCCTCGATTCTCAATAAAAGAACACCAATACCATAACTTCTTTAATTCCCTTGGAGCTAGATTTTTAGTTGCTGGCGACTTTAACGCCAAACACACATTTTGGGGTTCACGTCTGGTAACCCCAAAGGGTCGCGCACTCTTCAACACCATTGTTCAAATGGGCTTAGATGTACTCTCAAGCGGACATCCCACCTACTGGCCGACGGACCGACGGAAGATTCCCGATGTTATTGACTTTGGAGTAGTGAAAAATATCCCTGTAGAATGGATGCAAGTGGATCCTTCATTAGACTTGTCCTCAGATCACTCTCCTACTATCATTTCAATGCATTTCCTTCAAGTGTGTGGCTCCCCATTTAGAAACATGACTAAGACCCGAGTAAGCTGGATAAAATACAAAAAGTATTTAAGTTCTCATTGCACGGAAAATATTGTGTTGAGAACTACCGACGATATCGATGAGTCGATTGGCAACTTTACCGAGGACCTTCAACGAGCTGTGCATCACGCTTCCACTTATCATGTTGAATGTAGAAATAGGACAAACAGAACTTATTTATCTGAACTCGAACATCTCCTATCAGAAAAAAGAAGAATGAGAAGAGAGTGGCAACTTCACAGGTCTCCTGAACTGAAAGCTAGGCTACGGGTATGCAGAGATATACTAAGAAATTTCTTAGAAACCCAAAGAATGGCTTCACTTAGATCCTACTTGGAGGGTCTTGATAGTACCCCACAATCTGACTACTCGTTATGGAGGGCGGCAAGAGGTTTAAAAAGACCAGTGAGAGGAAAACCTCCTTTGCGAAATCCGACTGGTGACTGGGCTAGAAACGATTCCGAGAAAGGGACATTATTTGTTAACAATTTAAGAAATGTGTTTACTAAAAACCACTCAAATACCGTATCTGATTTGCCACCACTCGTTATTAGACCTCCTGTACCTCTAAGACTAAACTTTGGTGATGTCCAAAGCGCTATTGGTACTCTGAACCTTAGAAAGGCTCCAGGTATGGATAAAATCAGCAATAAAATGCTTGTGGAGTTACCTCGTGTAGCTAGAAGAATTATCCTCTTTATCTTCAACGCTATTTTACGCCTAGAATACTATCCTGCAGATTGGAAGGTGTCTATGATCACTATGATTCCTAAGTCAGGGTAGGATCACACCAAAGTAGAGTCATATAGGCCAATTAGCCTACTGCCGACAATTTCTAAACTGTTCGAAAAATTGTTAATGACTAAGTTGATTCCAATTCTGAACGACACTGAATGCATTCCTAATCATCAATTCGGCTTCAGAGCTAAACACAGCACCATCGAACAAACACACAGATTGGTAAATGTGATAAGAGGGTCGTTTGAAGACAAAAAATACTGCTCCGCCCTTTTCATTGATGTGTCCCAAGCGTTCGACAAATTTTGGCATGACGGTTTAATGCACAAAATAAAATTAACTCTGCCTGCTAACACCCATAAACTTATGGAAAGCTATTTATACGGTCGCAAATTTAAAATCAAAGAAGGCAATTTTTTAAGCCCCGCTCAGTCAATTGAAACAGGTGTGCCACAGGGTAGCATACTGGGTCCTACTTTATATTTGATTTATGCCTCCGACATGCCGTCAGACCCCAAAATCCACACGTCAACTTTCGCAGACGATACAGCCTTTATCAGCGTTCATAAGGACCACCAAGTAGCATCACAGAATTTGCAGAATTATGTTTATAAACTAGAGAATTGGCTAGAGTTTTGGAAAATCAGGGTTAATGAACAGAAATGTATTCATATCACTTTCACATTGCGAAAAGAAACTTGCTCGTCCATCAGAATAAATAACCAAATTATTCCGCAACACAATGAAGTCAAATACCTCGGAATCCACCTCGATCGTCGTTTACCCTGGAAATCTCATATTGACGCAAAACTTACACAGATGAGATTAAAAGCAGTGCAACTTAATTGGCTAATCGGCAGAAATTCTACATTAAAGTTGGATTGCAAACTTTTGTTGTACAATGCAATTCTAAAGCCAATCTGGTGTTATGGAATTCAATTATGGGGTACTGCCTCAGCATCCAACATTGAAAAAATTCAAAGGGGTCAAAATAAAATTCTACGTATAATTACTGCAGCTCCATGGTACGTTAAAAATTCTCGAATTCACAAAGATCTAGGCATTCCTTTGGTGAAAGTCGAATTTACAAAATACGCCTCAAAATATGTCAGCAAACTTGAACACCATCCAAACCCACTTGCACGAGACATCCTTAACTTTAGTGGCCATGTTCGGTTGAGAAGGAGGGATACCCTTGCTTTAACTCAAACGCAAAACAGATGACTGGATCAGTGGATGTAAATTTTTTGTAGTATCATAATATTTTGTCTAGCACTGGCTGGACTTATTATTTTCTTTTAGTATTAAGATTCGAAAACTTATTGTCATTTCAATATCTGAAGCTTCAATAAATAAATATAATGTATTATAAAAAAAAAAAAAAAAAAAATTTTACAGGAATTGCAAGAAGCAAATATTATTGCGTAGAAAGCAATAATCATAAATAAATAGTGGAAGAATAACAAAAAATATGCCTGTTGATAAATTTGGTCATCACTCAAAGAGTCAAAACAATTTTATAAAAAATGAACAAAATAAAAGAAAAATTCTTCATGTTGTTGGACTTGTGTTGGATAAAAATAATACCATTATGTTCAAAACAAAAGGATCACAAATGTTTCGTTTCCTACACAAGAAAAAGACGCTGTTAATAAACATTACTTGGGAACAGAAATTAGACAATTGTAACAAGATTTAACAACATTGAATAAACAAGAATATAAAAAACTTGATGGAAAACTTAATATTATTGATAATTCAATACAAAACATGATATCTCATAGAGAAATGTCTTTAAAATTACATTTTAGTGAACAGATCGAAACACTGTTAGAGAATGTACAAAGACTGGAGAATTTTGTTTTTACGTCAATAATTACAAAAAGTGAACCGCCAAGCAGTACAGATCCAATAAAAAAGAAATATAAAATCAAATATTAATAAAAGTTTGATCCGATCAAATATTAATATTAATATAATTCAAGTATGGATGAAAAACGAGAGTTGGTTATTGAGCTTCATTCCCAAGCAAGGAAAAATTTTAAACGACGGAGAGTAATAATGAAGGGTATTGATGATTTATGGCAAAGCGGACTTAGTTGAAATGGGAAATTACTCTACGTATAATAAAGGATTTAAATATTTATTAACAGTCATCGATACCTTTTCAAAATTTGCTTGGATTCGACCACTAAAATCTAAAACGGCTATAGATGTTACAAATGCTATGAATGACATATTTAATTTAGGCCGTATACCAAAAAATTTGCAAACAGATGATGGAAAAGAATTTTTCAACAACTTATTCAAAATCCTAATGACAAAATATAAAATTCATCACTATTCTACTTACAGCATTATGAAAGCCTCAATTGTAGAACGATTTAACAGAACTCTGAAAGGTATGATGTGGAAAGAATTCAGTTACAATGGCTCATATCATTGGGTTGATTTGTATGAAAAACTAATTAATGATTATAACAAAAAAATCCATCGAGTTATCAAAATGGCTCCTATTGACGTAAAACCTAATGAGCAATTATTATTAAATACCGTTTATAACCATATAAAAATATTTAAGAAAAACAAGTTTAATATTGGTGACAATGTACGCATTAGCAAATATAAACATTTTCAAAAAGGGTATACTCCAAATTGGACAACAGAAATATTTAAAATCAAACATATTAAAATTACATATCCAACGATATATATTTTAGAAGACTATATGGGAAATCCTATTAAAGGTGGATTCTATGAAGAGGAGCTACTATCAACCAGATATCCAAATACGTGTCTTGTGGAAAAGGTTATATGAATTAAAAATAATCGTGCATTTGTTAAATGGTTGGGATTTACAAATGATCACAACTCTTGGATTAATAAAAACGAAATATTGTAATAAATTTCTTATATCTATTAAGTTTATAAATAAAGAAAATATATTTAAAAAAAAAAGTATATGTTTTTATTCATTCATATTACATTAACTTTGAACGGAAACTCGTCAATTTTAACTGCAAATTATTTTCCACCCATAGCATTGGAAGAGGATTAAGAATGATCACTTATAGATTTTCATACATATAATAGCATACCCAATGTCGATGAGGATAATAATTTGTTTCATATTGGGGATAACATTATTGAAATTCCTATTGGTTCCTATGAGCTGGAAGATATTGCAAATTATTTAGAAAGTGAATATGAGCATTTGACTAATGGTGAAAAATCGATTAAAATAGAAGCCAACAACAATAAAATGAGAGTTGAAATAACTACTTCTCATGATTCAATATATTTCAATAAAAAAAGAACAATTGGAAAGTTAATGGGTTTTAACAAAAAAACTTTAAACGGGGGTTCCAATAATCTCTCTGAACTACCCGTAAATATTCTCAAAGTGAATACAATACGTATTGATTGTAATATCGCTGTTGGATCTTATATAAATGGAGAAAAGGCACATACAATTCATGAATTTGGAATAAGTTTTTCCCCAGGATATAAAATGGATGAAATTCCACGAAACTTAATCTATTTACCACTAAACACCAAGGAGATCAGTTCTATTGCTGTCACTATTGTAGATCAAAATAGTGAGTTTATAAATTTTCGTGGTGAAAATATTACTCTTCGTCTTCATTTACGACCCAAACAATAATGATTATATATAATAAAAACGTTGTTGATAGAATGAGGAGAGACATTAGTCTGTTGAACACTGCATCCGCAAGAACAAACTTAAACACAACAAAACTGACCGAAGCAAATAAACAATTCCTAAAATCCTTGAATTTTGTTTTAAAGAATAATGACTGACATAATTAATGTTTTAGAAAAACCAATGATGGATGAAAGAATCATAAAAAAAGATTATCATACATATACACCGTATATTCAATCATTTAATAATAATGATGAAGATTTATATGTTTTACCGAGTGAAAGCTTTTTGTATATTGAAGGTACTGTGTTAGATGCTACAAGTGGTCTAAAATCGGAAAACTTTAAATTGAAAAATAATTTTGTACCCAATTTATTTGAGGAGATTCGTTATGAGCTTAATGGCGTCGAAATAGATCGCACTCGACATTTGGGTGTTTCTAGCACAATTAAAAATTATCTATCCCTAAATGACAGCGAAAGTATTATGATGGGGAATGCAAGCTGGTCTTATGATAAAGACATCGATGTTGGTGAAGGATTTTTCAACTTTTATGTCCCGCTTAAATCATTATTAGGATTTGCTGAGGATTATAATAAAATTATGTTAAATTGTAAACATGAATTAATACTATTACGTACCAAAAATGATGATAATATTGTAAATTCTAATCAAACTACTAAAAACCAAAAATTACAATTCAAAATATTAGTTGGAGAATTCCGCATGTAACACTTTCGGATTATGCTAAACTGAACACAATAAAAATTATTAATAGTGGAAATGTGTTGCCAATAGCATTTCGTAGTTGGGATTGCCACTACCATCCTCAACTATCAGCATCACAAAATCATATTTGGAATGTAAAACTAGCTGCAAACAGAGAACGTCCACGTTTTGTACAAATTGCTTTTAAACATAACAACAAGCTTACCCATTCAAATCTTAACAATATTAAAGTACATTTAAATTCAGACTCATATCCCTATGATGACTTAAATGTTAAATTTGATAATCAACGTTTTGCCATTCTATATGATATGTATGTTAAGTTTCAACAAAATTTCTATATGAGGGAGGCTCAACCACTCCTCTCAGCTGAAGAATTTAAGGAAAAAGCACCTATAATTGTGATTGATGTCAGTCATCAAAATGAAGCAGTCACAACAGGCCCAATTGATATAAAAGTTGAGTTTTCTACAGATAAAATAGTAGCGGCTAATACATCTGCATACTGTTTACTCATACACGATCGTTTAATCGAATACTCACCGCTTACAGATTCAGTCAAAAAAATTGTTTAACGCAATGAATAAAACATATTAATTTCAATATTTTTAATTATAGATTTATTTAACAATATTATCTTTAAACTTCAAATTATATAACAATAAATAAATTTGTTATAATATAACATGTGTTTAATTTTTTTAATTCTTAAAATATATATATATTTTATCCTAATATTTCAAATCCATAAACATTTCATCATCATCATCAGAAAATAAATAATCATTATTTACATTTAAATTACTTGAATTTATATTTAAGAAAATTTGATCATTTCCATCATTATACCAGTTCGTTAATGAATTTTCAGTAATGTTTGATTCTACATTATTCGTGTCCTCTATTAAATATTCTGCAATATCTTCTAATTCAAAATCATTTTCTTTTAACTTATAATGCCCCCAAGCATATGTCTGAATACCATCGAACTTTATATATCTCTTGTTATCATTGTGACTTAAAACTACTTTTTCTATTTTTTGAGTATATATTTGATGGCGGTACGTTCGAAATGTATACATTGAATCACTGTGCACATTTTTGGAATACAAACACTTTTTATAATCGACTAATGTTATTCTATCTAATGCCATTTTTTTCACACCCATGGATTTTTTAATTTCTCCATTATCTTCATTCCTAATTGAGTACATTTTCGCCCTTAAACCTACAAATTCTATCATAATTACTCCACAGTTTTCATCCTTCATCATTCCCAAAACTTTTTTATTTAAAATTGGTAAATTAAATTTATTTTGAGGGCTATAATCTGAAGTATCAAAACGTTGAAGTACATCATTTGAGATATCCTTATAGAAATCTTCTGTTCTAATGGTATATATAAATGAATCTGTATCCATGTAATTTAAATGAAGTCTACTATTAAATTTGGGTTTCATATAGCCATAGTGAAATTCGTACATTTTCCATTTTGAAAGTTCTAATACAGTAAAACCTAAGTACATTGGTTTATTACATTTAATGTTGACTCGTTTAAGTTGTACGGCAAACATATCATCTCCAAACCTAAACAGACTATGAAAATTCAATTGAGCAATATGAGCTCTTGCTTCTTTATGATTTCTTCTGTCCGATTCCCACTGTGTTACAATATAAACACTCTTTCTTTTTTCTACATTCTCCATGGTCTTGCCATAAACTGCATTATTTAGTAACTTAAAGAAATCTTTTTCGAATGCATTTGTCGCTTTAGTCCTATGAAAAGTATTTAAGTCGATGTATGACTTTAACCATGGAGCCTGTTTAAATTTTATAATTCTATGGATTTTTTTCAAAATCATACCATTTGCTATACATTGTTTCAACACTCTATAATGTATAGCATAATTTTTTTATTAGTTAAATCTGCTATCAACTTTTCATTTCAAATGGGAGGAACTACTTTATTTTGAGGACAGAATGGTAAGTCATTGTGTAGGTCATGTAGTCCAGTAGGATAATCTAAATCAACTTCCAAAATATAACCCTCACTGGACTCATCTTCAAGACAATTTACATTAAGTGAAATTATTTCTTCATTACTTAACCAAACAAAATCCGAATATGGTAGGTATTGCGACATTGCCCATCCATACAAGTTATTTGCATCCAAGTACATTAGATATTGTGAGGGCTTTGTTCTATCATAATCATGCATATACTTATTATTGGCCACAGAATGTCTTAATGAACATTGGACAAGCCCTCCTCTAATACCAGTTTTGATCATATTATACATATCAACATCAGTTATAAGTTCTAAACGTATTTTTGTTGATTTCAACATAGCATCCCAGGATAACCCTGGTGCTGTATAATAATGACCAGGATCCAAACCATAAATGCTTTTATAAATCTTTCTGAAATTTTCAAAAATGTCTGCTAATATAAGTGTATCACTTTTAACATACAATTCTGTATATTCTAACAGTGTTTTACAATTAAATGTTTCTCATACTTTTTTAGCATGTTGGTAATCTTCGACTTTGCACTCTTGATTCGTCAACAAATTTCTAAATTCTTCCCGTTCAGGGAGATTTCCTTCAGAAAGTTTTGAAAATGAGTCAATATAAGAGCATGGGAATATGCCCTTTCTTCTTATTAAGTCAAACTCAGCATCATTTGGGAAATATTTCTTAATGATTTTAAAATCATCAGAAGCTAAATTTGAAGATAAAGCATCTAAACTTGATACCATAAACCTAAATAAGTCTACAAACCTCAACTGAAAACTATCATTTTCTATTCGTACATTTTTTGTAATGGAAATATAAGTTTCCTTATTTATAGGAATTATTTCTATGGTACCCTCAGCTTTACCTAATTCTTTTATAAACAAATGACTGTCATAGGATGATAAATTGTGGAAAAACACTGGTATGAATTTTTTAATTTTAAAATTAATGTTACAATGGTTGTGAAGGGCAGATCGATAGCGACCAGTTAAATGGCAATGGTCACGAACTCTGTCATCGCCCAACGGTTTTCCACAAAGGTTACAGTCTACACAAATTCTAAATTCCTCATTTTCTTCATTTGTTAGTGCTTTCATTGGAACTACTTTATTTAAATAATTTTTGAAAATTTCTTTTCAACAATTCCCTGACAAATACTTGGGGGCTAACTAATCCACTATAAGTAAATGATTTTGAATATCTATCATTATAACTACACTTAATATAATAACTAAATGAACAGGGGATGTGTTTCTGTTCATTTAGTGTCTTAGAGCTATTAATTTTTTGTAATAGACATTCGAAATCTGCGTAGACAACGAATGGCACTTCTAAATTATTAATTCTATTTTTGAATTCGATATACTTATCTTCGTGCGCCGGCATTGTAGTAACCATTTCAGAGCATCCATCTTTATGTCTTGTTAACATTTCTGGATCTTTGGAGTAAGTAAGACACGTCATGCAAAAGTGAATGCTGTTTTTGCTATTGCTTAACGATGATCTCAAAAATCTGAAAGAACAAAATATAAAATTTTAAATATAAATAAATAATTCAATCTTTAATGAGAACATAATGCCTCTTATTACAATCCTCGTTCTCCAACAGCATTAGGCTGATGTGAATTGTCCTATATTTCTCGCATACTCTGTATGGTCCAATTATTTGGTTCCCTTTCACATCAAATCCAAATACATTTATACTAATGTAAGGATTTTGTGATTGAAAGATATTTATATCTTTTACATCAATTGGAAATTTGATGTTTGAGAAATTAATTTCTATTTCATTAATTTTTATAACATCTCTCTCAATATTATCAATATTGTATGAGGAACACATAGTAGCTTTTTGGGGGTTGCTTGAATTTCTCAATGCTGCTACTATGCACCATTTAAAGCAATATATATCATCATATTTTATATTGAGGCAAGCATTTAATTTACTCAATTTATATGGCATATTTATGTAACTCAATCCTCGAACTATATTGTGCTTGTTGATGTTGATGTTCAAGTTGGATATTTGGAGTAGAGCCCATCCACTATCCCGTTCTTGGAACTCCGGCATTTTAGTTTTAATGTCATCTGCCTTTTCCAAATAAATATCTCGTAAACCATGAGAACGGTTTACAGCCACCATTTTAGTCACATGCGACATAATCTCAAGTTTCTCTGTATCCTCTGCTTTTTTTATGTAAAGGCATTGAAGCTCAAAATTACATTTAAAATTAATTTGCCTCGCTAAGGACTCTTCCAATATTTCCATTACTTCCTCTTCTGCAGCTTCAAAAAATTCTTCCACAAATAGGTTCTCTAACTTCGGGTTTGAGTATGTGTAGACTTCAATTCGTTCCATGAAGTCGCTGGATCTTATTTTGATGTTTTTAGTGAAATCTCTCACTACACCCAAACTTTTCTTGTGATGCCTTGAACGAAGATGATGCCCCCAATCCAATCTTCCAACATCAATTTGACAGCTGGAACAATTAATTTTATTTTGATGCGTTTTTTTTGTGGATTTCAAAGCCCTTGTGAGTTTTAAAACCTCTATCACAAATTTCACAATTTAAACTTGTTATCCCGACATGGATAGCCTTATGATTTTTTAAATCCATTTTATTTGTGAACTCATCTCCACAATATTTACAGTAAAAGATGTTGCAACTCTTCATGCTTTTTTGGTGCACGAGCTTATGTTTGTGCTGTTTACTTAATGTAGTAAATACATTGTAACAAACTTCGCATATAAATCCAGCTCCGATTTCCTTATTAACCTCCATCGTACCTTTAGCGAATCTTGATGTTGATGGCATAGTGTCCAAATAAGAATCCATATACGGCTTACCAGTTTCAATATCCTTTACGGAGCAGTATGGTTTGCTCCTCAATTTGTTGAAGGCGGCTAAAATATCCCGGTTCGTCATTGTGGAGGTCATATTTCTTTTTATTTGCAATTGAATGTTTGACTTCTACTGAATAATTACTGTTTTAAAACTCAGTATTTATACATATTTGTTTAAAATATTTAGAAAAAATTTATTATAAGTTGTGATATGAGGATTCATCAACGTCTATAAATCCAGAAATGTTTTATCATTTTTTTTTTTTTTTGATTATGTTATTATTTTTTCATAAACTCAACAATATCTGGTGTTGTCGCCGTCTATAATTCCAGACAAGTATATCTTATTTTCTAAAATCACAACGAAAACTGTGTAAATAGTCTTTCTTTAAAAATTGTGCCGGATGTCTTACTCGATTTAAGATTTAGTCTTCCATCATTCATCTCATTATCTTTGCTAAAATAATTTTTTAACATTTAAAAAATTTTTCTATAGGCATGAAAATAACAGCAAAGAGGAATCACCGTGGAAAAAAAAAGTGTGCGATAAGAATTTTTTAAAACAATGGAAAATTTTGTAAAAATCAAATCCCCTTTCGTTTTCATCGTAAAAATCAAATCTCCTTTCTTTTTTGTCGTAAAAATCAAATCCCCTTTCATTTTCATCGTAAATTTTGAGTAAACATCAAATCCCCTATCATTTTCATCGATATCAAACCCCCTTTCTTCATCTACTTTTGTATTAGTTTACACGTTTCTTTTAAAAACATAAAAAAATTTTTGGGTATACTCAATTGAGTACAGCGGCGGTAAATGGGTTAATATAAATCAAACGTCTGCTTTCCATTTTTGTTTATCAAATTATTTATTGGCAAAAGAAAATTAAAATTAATTTATTTTTCATGAAGTTGACATTTTTTCCAGAACATATGCAAACTTCAAATACATAAACCTCACTATAAAATTTAAAGGCAAGATGATCTTTCCTTTAGCGTATCGGTCGGTTTTAGATTAAAGTAAACTTATAATAACCAAATACTTCTTATCTGTCCGATAACATCATACCTTTAACTATTGCCAAGTTGTAATAATGGGCCTTAATAATGTAAATTAAAAATTAATGAGATCAAAGTCTACATATTTTGATAATAGTTGTAAATTTTAAAGATGTTAAGTTTTAAGTACGTAGTTAATTAAGTAAAAATTAGTTAGCAGTTAGTAGTAGAAATAGTTCGTTAATTTAAGAATACAATTTTTCCTTTAGTTAATAGTTAGTTTAAGAAATTAGTTTAAGGATTATTATATTTTAGATAATGGTTAAATTAAGAAATATCTGATAAATGATAGACAAATTTAGTAGTTTTTATAAAAAAAATTTTTTTTTATCTATTTAAAAAGCACTCTTATGATGGCATTTTGTTATAGTTCATGACCGTTTACGGAATTTTCTTGTTGAAGAACGACATAAAGGAATATTTAAAGTTACTGGAACTAATTTTAGATTATAGCGTCGTACAATTATTAATATTTATCTTGCAGAATCTTTCATATATCTTGATTTTTTTTTCTTCATGTTTATCTTTTGTTCCAAAGAATATATATAATATTATTTTTAAAATTGAATAAATTCAGTTCACTCACTTTCGAATTTAATTTTTCAAATGAAAATTTCCAACATTTTGTATGCTTTTAATTTCATAGCTACTTAGACAATATTCATAAAATTTTTGAGTATTTTCAAAATTGAAATATAGTATATGCATAAGTATACTCAAAGAAATAAAAATTAGGAACAATGCCTCACATTATATCAAATATGGATTTTAGTCTTTTTACTTTGCATTTCTAAATTTAAATTTGTAAATAATGACAACACAAATTCCAAATACAATTTGTTTAAGGGATCATCAAACCATTCAACTATCTGTGCAGCAGAACATACTTTATTAAAAGTTTCTTCAACCTTAAAAACATCTTTAATCTGCTGTAGCAGATTTTGTATTTCTTAAAATAATTACTAAATGAGAATTTGTTCCTCTTACGTGTAAAAAATTGTTTTATAAAATTATTTTATTCGAAGTTGCCTTCTAGTTAAATATAAAAATTTAATTTGAAATTTATTTTTGTATACTTCATTATATGTTCTACATTAGCTTTCCGTTGGAAAGCATAAATGTAAAATCATACAGAAATATACAAAGAGACACTAGCAAAATGTAACGTTTTCTGGCCTGCTAATGTAGAACATATAATGAAGTATACAAAAATAAATTTCAAATTAAATTTTTATATTTAACTAGAAGGCAACTTCGAATAAAATAATTTTAAAATAATTACTTTAACATTTTTTTGTTGACAATATTTTCGTAACATGGTTTTTAGAAATTATTTTAATTGTACTAATAATTGAAATTTATGTGGGAAAATTGACTAATAAACAAGTAAGAAAGTATAGTCGGTCAACCCCGACCATATAATACCCTACACCTAGTATACGTAAATATAAAAAAGTTTTTCAGAAATGGGCGTTATTTGCAAGATATCACCTATTTTGGACCAAAATTCAGTGTCATGATTTCTGTGAATATAAATATTATATGTGTTAAACTTTATCTCGATATAAATACTTTTAAAAGATTTATGGAAGTTAAAGTTAATTACGTAGACGGTCTTATATGGAAGTTTCGACTAATTATGAACCGACCATTACAAAATTAGGTGTCATTATTTCTGTATAGAGCAATTCCATATGAAAACGATCAAAATTGGCAAATTTTTGGACGACCCCTCTCCGATTTTAAAATAAATAGTCACAATCGATTGCAAAGCAAAAAATAATGTACCTACATATTTTTTTTTACAGTGACTGGTTTAGTGGTGGTGACAAAATTGAAGAATTCTTTATAAGGGACCTCTTGAAAGTTGTTTTAAAAAAAAACTACTAAAGCGATCGCAACGAGTGATAGCTCGTTGGAAAGGTATTGAATCAGGCTTTAATTGAAAAATAAAATTTTCCTAATTTTTCTTAGAAATTTACCTTTAAATTTTCCCATGAAAATTACATTTTCCGATTTTCCACAGAAGCTCCTAAATTTTCCGGCTAATTTTTTTTTTTTTGGATTCCTCATAATTTTTGCTTTAAGAATCAGCAATAAAAAAATGGGCCCCGACTCCTTGTTTGGACAGGAGAACAGCATTTAAGAGACCACCTTGTTAAAAATACATTTTAAAAATTATTTTACAGTTAAAAATACATTTATAAATACATTACAATATTTATTAAAAATTTCAATTGTCTTGACATCATTATAAAATTAAAGTAACTTTAAATTTAGCACGTCGGCAGACGAAGAGTACCGCTTTAAATTAATTGACATATCAGAAATATTTGGTATGAAGCAATGAAAGTTTTGCGTTCCAGTTATAGTTTTGACATAATTATATCTGTTTTGAATTCGTCACTCCATGGCATCGTGTTCTTTTTGAGTGCATAAAACTGTGTTAATGGCAATTTCCTTGCTTTGAATCCACGAAAACAAATGTTGTACATTTAAGATCTGGTCAGTATATGGCCTTTGCAAACTTGCCTTAGTCGCCATGCGAGATTTCTGAACAGTTTCAAACATCTTTGTACATCGCGAGAAGAAGCAAAGAATTAGTTCGACAGAGGGGTCGTCCAAAAATTTGCCAATTTTGATCGTTTTTATATGGAATTGCTCTATACTAATAATTTTACATTAAATTAATAATTATCGAATAAGTTACTGCCCAATTTGAATTTATATAAATGACAATTTACCGACTTTTATGATGATCGGTCCATAATTAGTCGTAGCTCCCATATAAGGACAACTTCCAAAAATCACTTAAAAGAGCATATATAAGTCTCTTAAAAATGTTGGTATCCAAATAATATTCAACACAAATATAATTCGTACATATACATATAATATGGTAGAAGTTTATGATGATCGGCCCATAATTAGTTGTAGCACCCATATAAGGCCCACTTCCGAAAATCACTTAAAATAGCATAACTTTCTTAAAAATGTTGGTATCCAAATAATATTCAACACAAATATGTTTCGTACATATACATATAATATGGTAGAAGTTTATGATGATCGGTCCATAATTAGTCGTAGCTCCCATATAAGGACAACTTCCAAAAATCACTTAAAAGAGCATACATAAGTCTCTTAAAAATGTTGGTATCCAAATAATATTCAACACAAATATAATTCGTACATATACATATAATATGGTAGAAGTTTATGATGATCGGCCCATAATTAGTTGTAGCTCCCATATAAGAACCACTTCCAAAAATCACTTTAAATAGCATAACTCACTCAAAAATGTTGGTATCCAAATAATATTTAACACAAATGTATTTCATATGTATACTAATAATACGGTACAATTTTATTATGATCGGTCCATAATTAGTTGTAGCTCCCATATAAGGCCCATTTCCGAAAATCACTTTAAAGAGCATAAATTTCTTAAAAATGTTGGTAATCAAATAAAATTCGACACAAATAATAACAGAAATGATGACACCTAATTTTATAATGGTCGGTCCATAATTAGTCGAGACTCCCATAGTTCACTTTAACTTCCATAAATCTTTTAAAAGTATGTATATCGAGATAAAGTTTAACACATATAATATTTATATTCACAGAAATCATGACACTAACTTTTGGTCCAAAATAGGTGATATCTCCCATATAACGCCCATTTCTGAAAAACTGTTTTATATTTCATACATACTAGGGTATTATATGGTCGGGCTTGACCGACTATACTTTCTTACTTGTTTTAATTCCTTTGCGGTATTGTTAATGTTGGTTTTTGTATAATTTAAGTTGCGTGCACTTGTGTTATAGTTTAATGGTCAGTTTTCAACTTGATATTTAAATACGAAATTAGTTAATTTTTCCTTAAACTTAAGTTGTATTTAAATACGGTTTAATTTTTTCAGTCTCAAATTAGGTTTGGTATTTAATTATGATAAAAGTATGGTAGCATTGTTAAATGTCAAAAACATATAAACAAATTCTTCATTTAACAGCTGATTTACTATTTAGTTTACAAATTGTTGTAGACTAAATTGGCAAAAACTGCATCAATTATATCCTCAAGCACAATATTTTTATTCGCGGCGAGTTTATTTATTGAATATTTTTATCAAATAATAAAAAAAACTTCAATGCGCAATTTTCATGATTTGCAGAACTGTCAAAATCATATGGTAGTATGAAAAACTTAAGTTATATTTAAATGGACGTAGTCAGTGATTTAAGTTATATATAAAATATGATATATAAAAATGAATTTGGTATTTAAACAGAACTTAAGTTTAAATACACTTTAATTTTTAAGTTAACAACGGGTCATAAGTTATTCAGATTGGTTAATGTTTTTGGATTGGTGTTTAAAGAATTAGCGTTGTTGATCGTGCTGCTGTGGAGGTTTATTTATTTATTAGGTCTATAGATTAATATAAATCCTTTCAGAGAAATGAATTAATACAAATAGCTTAACTACAGTACATTTAAGAATTTAAATACGAAATAATTTTTCTTTTCACAATATCATTACTATCGGATATATCTATAATATAGTACCATTTGTTGAAGTTTTCACATATACAGCGAAAAGGGTCGTTGTTAGTATAAACGGATCTGTAGTACATTATTCTCAATAATTTAAAGTTGCGCGTTGGTCTATTTGGTACATTAAAATTAATTTTAGCAAGCAGAAACTCGGAATTAACTTCACCACGAATTAACCCAAGCAGAAATGACATACCCAACATTACTCGACGACTTCTTAGGGTAATTAACTAAATTAGATTGAGTCTACTCTCAAATGACACGAGTGAGTTCCATCCAAGGCCTCGTAAACAAAATATTAAAAATTGCTTTTGTACAGATTCAATACTAGAAATATATTCAAGAATGGGACGAACCAATGTTGTATTAGTTGTTTTGTGATGTATGGGTCGGATTGGTAAATAACATAACTCAATAGAAAATAACCGTAAGCGGAACGAACAAAGTTTTAGCACAATGTGTAAGAAGACAGCTGGGTATTCCATTAAGCCCTGGATAAAATGAAGGTTTTAATGATCTTAAGTTTGATCTAGATTTGCCACCTTATCCATAATACAAATTTATTAATTGTTAATTACTCAAGATGATCTAGAAAGAAGAAGAAAAGCATTAATATTCTCTTCACCTCTGCCATATGATACAAACAATTTGGTGATCTTTATTTAATGCATTTGACTGGTCTGCAGTTTGAGTTATGTCAGTGATTATGAAACAGTACAAGAGTAACAAACATATAAAATGTGATAAATCTGCAAAAAAAGTTTATTATCTAAATTTTTCATACAAATTAGAAAAGAAAAATTATAAAAAAAGTTCAAAAATGCAACAATATGAACAAGTAGGAAAGTATAGTCGGTCAAGCCCGACCATACCCTACACCTAGTATATGTAATTATAAAAAAGTTTTTCAGAAATAGGCGTTATTTGCGAGATATCACCTATTTTGGACCAAAATTCAGTGTCATGATTTCTGTGAATATAAATATTATATGTGTTAAACTTTATCTCGATATAAATATTTTTTAAAGATTTCTGGAAATTAAAGTGAACTAATTCGACTAATTATGGACCGACCATTACCAAATTAGGTGTCATTATTTCTGTATATAAGAAACTTATTTGTGTCGAATTTTATTTGATTACCAACATTTTTTAAGAAAGTTATGCTCTTTAAAGTGATTTTTGGAAGTGGGCCTTACATGGGAGCTATGACTATTTATGGACCGATCATAATAAAATTGTACCGTATTATATGTATATGTACGAAACATATTTGTGTTCAATATTATTTGGATACCAACATTTTTAAAAGAACTATGCTCTTTTAACTCATTTACGGTAGTGGGCCTTATATGGGAGCTACGACTAATTATGGACCGATCATCATAAATTCTACCATATTATATGTATATGTACCAAACATATTTGTGTTCAATATTATTTGGATACCAACATTTTTAAAGGAGTTATGCTCTTTTAAGTGATTTTCGGAAGTGGGCCTTATATGGAAGCTACGACTAATTATGGACCGATCATCATAAAATTCTACCATATTATATGTGCATGTCCGAAACATATTTGTGTTCAATATTATTTGGATACCAGTCTTTTTAAAAGAGTTATGCTCGTTTAAGCGATTTTCGGAAGTGGGCCTTATATGGGAGCTACGACTAATTATAGAGCGATCTTCATGAAATTTGTAGATGTGCGTTAGCTTCATTTATTTCGCATTTGTGGTAAATTTTGTTTGCATACTTGCATAACTCAACGATTTATGACCGGAAAACCCCAATTTCGGGATGACATTTGTATGGGGGCTAGGTGAAATAATAGACCGATTTCCACCAGTTTCAATCCAATCTATCCTTGGCTCGAAAAAATATCATATACCAAATGTTATCGAAATATCTTCAAAATTGCGACCTGTACGCTGCGCACAAGCTTTACATGGACAACCAGCCAGCCAGACGGACAGACGGACATCGTTAGATCGACTCAGAAAGTGATTCTAAGCCGATCGGTATAATTTAAGGTGGGTGTTGGACCATTATTTAGGGGCGTTACAAACATCAGCACAAATCCAAGATACCCTCCCCACTATTGTGGTGTAGGGTATAAAAACTGTAAATAATTAAAAAAAAAATTCCAACAAAAAGGTAAAAAGAAACAAGTAAGAACGGACATCGTTAGATCGACTCAGAAAGTGATTCTAAGCCGATCGGTATAATTTAAGGTGGGTGTTGGACCATTATTTAGGGGCGTTACAAACATCAGCACAAATCCAAGATACCCTCCCCACTATTGTGGTGTAGGGTATAAAAACTGTAAATAATTAAAAAAAAAATTCCAACAAAAAGGTAAAAAGAAACAAGTAAGAACACTATTGTGGTGTAGGGTATTAATATTGTGAAATTAAGCAAGAATAGGTTTTTTTACTAATTTAATTTATTTTATTATTTGTATTATTTTTGTAATACGCTCATAATCAAGATCTATATATTTTTGTAGGACAGGATGACTATATCTAATAAATCTTCTAGTTCAATTTCCTAAAATAGAAAATATATAAGAATACAAGCAAAACTATTTTATGCTTACCACAATTTTGCACGAAATTGTGTTGTAAGTTTTGATTGCTGGATTTATGTGAAATTGGCGTTGATGGTGTAACACTTGCAACATCTTCAGAATAAAATCTGAGGTTAATATCCTACAAGATCTCAAAATAAGACGTGTTAGTTTTTGACAGTATTGTAAAAGTTGTAAAACACACTGATTGATAAAGTCCACTTCCAAAAATCACTTAAATGTATATAAATTTCTTAAAAATGTTGGTATTCAAATAAAATTTGACACAAATAAATTTCTTATATACAGATACATATATACGGTTCATAATTAGTCGAAACTCTTAATGAACTCTATTAATTTATAATCAGTTATTAATTGTTCGTTATATGGATAACATTAAGTATCTCTAATAATTTCAATTTTATAAAGATAAATTAAAAATGGTGACATCATCTAAAAGAGCTGTTGGATAAATATAGTAACCGTGTTGATCATGATCATATAAATTTATTTCTGAAAATGATCAATGAATTGTGAATGTATAATAACATTAGTATATCATTTATATATTTCAATGACAATATTCACAAATATGACTGTAAAAAATATTCAAATGCAATCGTTTAATATATGTATGTGCTTGTAAATCATATTATAATCAATACATATTAACAATAAAGCTTTATAATTTAAACAAACGTATGTTGTTTAAATTTTAGTTTAAAGACAACTGTGATACCTAGCATTAAGAGACAATCTACTGTGATATTTCTAATTAATTATTTTTGCATTTATTTCAAATTATATGTTATATGTCGTATTATTTGTGTCGTGAAAAACATCTTTTAATTAAAACTAAATGTAAAGCTGAATAAGAAAAGATATGTAAGTCTGATTGTTGAAATAATTATTATGTACCTTATTGGTGTTATTAAAATATTGTTATTTTGTTAATGTTGCCAGATTTAATAGAAATTCATCCCCTGAAGATGTTGGCAAAATACCAACGAAACGTCGGATAGAAAATGCATAAATAAATCAAGTCTTTTATTTACATTTAGGAGGAAAACTGACCTTAAAAGCCTGTTAGAAATAATTTCTATAAAAACCAAGATAATTAATAAAGAAGGTCGATTAACTTATAAAATCACAAACGTATTTTTAATTTTTCTCCAGAAAAAAAAAATAAAAAAACAATATAATTTTAATTTTAAAAGAAGTAATTTTAGTATTAAGATTTATTGTATTTTATTTCTCATGTACATATGTACTTATATAGTAATAATAAAATAAACAATACAAATTTATATTAATGATTTTTAATGATTGGGATTGCTTTCATTAAAATACGATCACCAGAGTGTTTTATTATTTGTAGAACTTCTATCTTTTTTCTACATAGAAGGCATTCATTTGTTCTCAGCAAACTATAACATTTTTTACAGATTTGGTGACTGCAATTTGGGAAATAAACATCTCTTCCTGGAATGTTATCTTCCAAACACACCGGACAGCTATATAACTTTCGACAAATTACTTCGAATTCGTTTTTTGGTTTAATTTTTTCATATACTGATACTCTATGCTTTTTGTATTCTTTGTATATTTGCTTTGTCTTTTGTATTATTACTTTCAGTTTTCTCTCCTTTTCTAAGGAAATTAAATATTCCTCACGTTTTTGTTCTAACTCATGTACTCGTGCTTTTGCTATATCTATTTGAGTTTGTAGTATACTACAAAACTCATTCTGAAGATTTGTATATTCCCCAGTTATATTTGTCTCCATGCCTGAAGTAGAATCGGAATCTAAATTAATATTCACTATCATCGTTGTGAACAATTGAGTCACCGTTCAACGGGCTGTTGGGTAAAACTTTAAGTAGTTGACCTGGTTCTACAAACTGAGTCTCCTCATAATCAGTTAATGTAAATACGGTGGCGCTCATTTTTAAAAATAGTGTTTTTTATAATTTTGTTAAGAATTATTAATAGAAATATTTTCAAATCTAGCCTTTTTATAGTAGATTTTCTAAAAACGAAAACTATTTTGTTGCTAACTCACAGTTGGCTTACATTAGATGATTTTTGTATGTAAATAAATGTATTAATATTGCTATAAATATTTAAACTATAAATTAAAATAATAATCTTCAATGAGTTCATTAATTAGTCACACAATGATATACCTATAGATACATATGTGTATTAGGAAACTGGTTATTGTTATTGTTTGTGTAATCACTACAAAGTTCATATGGCGGTTTTAAGTTTATATGTTTGAATAGATACATAATTCATGTCATATACACACACATCATTCAACAAAAACATTTAAAAATATTCACATATTTTTTAAATAACAAACACGCTTTTGGCTTATCATAATTTTTTAAAAAACAAGAAAACAAAAAACATATACACACACGCACACACACACACACCATTCAACAAAACCTTTTGCACCAACGATGGAAAACGCAACACTCACTTTAACGCTTTCTTATTTAAAAAGATATTTACCTCAACAATGGAAAACATAACACCCCCCCCCCCCCCCCCTTCACACCTACCATCCTCAAACACCCTACTCACACTACCCCCCTCTCCTCACACCTTCCATCCTCAAACACTCTACTCACACCTCTCTTACTCAAACACCCTACTCACACCCCCTACTAATCATTTAACAATCACATACTCCCATCCAACAAACACTCATTACACTAACAACTATATCCAGGCAATGAAACATCAACACAATATCACATTCACAAAACACAAACACATTTTACACTAACAATTTCATTTAACAATCACATACTCCCAGCCAGGCATGCTCCGTGATTTGTATGAAAAAAGTGGTCGCGAACCGGCATAAACATACTACTGATGAACTTCTTGATAAGTTTAATTGGGAAGCTTTTAAGGTGTATGTAATTATTTTGGCCTATCTATGAATTATTATGTACACACTTGTTTAATTTTACTTTTTAAATCTCAGATGTCTTTCCCAAGCAATCTTCCATAGATTTTGAGAGGGGTTTGAGGAAAGCTGTGGGCAGAAGCCACCACAGGCAAAAACAAAAAATGTATGCAAGAAAAAAACAAGAACAAAAATAACAATCTTATTTATTTATTTTTCGGCCAAGATGTTATATTTGAAGTTTTTGATATTTTTCTGTTATAAGCTAATTGGGCCTGAATTATTCTATTTTAAATGAAAACCACATTTAATTTCTATTTCAACATATTTTATTAATAACCTTATTATAAACATTTTTTTTTAATTATTTTTACTTACTTTTAATTAATTAAAATAATTAAATTGTTCTATTTTAATTTAAAACCACGTTTAATTACAATTTTTCCCCAACGTTTCGTCAATTGTTGACTTCTTCAAGGTAACATCTATTCAAACATTTTTTATTAATAATTATTAATAAACATTTTTTTTAATTATTTTTATTTACTTTTAATGTGTGTATATATATTAAATTAAATCGAACATATTTTTATTTTATTATAACAAATGCAATTTTAGCTATAAATTACTTCCTAAATTTTATTACAAAAACAATAAATTCATTTTTGTTTAAATAAATTAATTTCAAAAAAAGCCTTTTTTTATAAATGTTGTACCAGTCAGCTGTGACTGGTTTGTACATCAGCACTGATTAGTCAGCTCTGACGATGTTTACATCAGTGCTGATTAATCAGCTCTGACGATATTTACATCAGTGCTGATTAATCAGCTCTGACGATATTTACATCAGTACTGATTAGTAAAATATTGTGGAGTGAGCAGTTCAGATATATTTTTTATCAGTTCACGAAGTTCACAAGTTGGAAAGAGAAAAAGAATCACATGTACACCAATGTTTACATCAGGTTTTTACATTGCCCTTAATAAAATGATGGGAACTACTGATGTATAAACCCATCAGCAATACCCATCAGATGATGATGATAGGGTAACTTAGGTCGTAGAGTATATATGCAGATTTACCTGAGTTATCGACTTAAAATTATTATGATTGTACTAGCTCAATGTTTGTGGTATATGTTTCATTACTTGTATTTGGGTTTAGTGATTTTTGGTGAAGACTTAAGTGAGCGTTGTGAAATTTAATTTGTATTGGCAAATCTCTGAGATGTCGAGTGCATTAATTTTGTTTTCGTATATGTGTGCAATTTCATTGATATGTTAAGAAAACACTGTTTACGTAAAAAGCTAATTTTTTTTTTAATTTATTTTTATTATTGAATCTTTCTTATCGAAACTTACAATAAGTATTCAAATCTTAATTCTACTTGTTGTTTATTAGCTGTTACCAATGTAACCACTAACTGCTGTATTCAAATTTTAAAAATGTCTTCTAGGTAGGCTCAAAGTATCGGTACTTTTTAGCCTCTGGTGACCTTCGAACTGAAGCAGACCCCGAGCTAGGTAGTTGGGGTGGGCCATTAGTTTATCGATGTAGCTGAAGCCAATGTAGTTGAGCTGCTTTAAGTTTCATAGCCGTTATTTTCGCTTCAATATGACGAAACCAGGTCAAGCGTCTATCTATATGAATTTCAATAAAGACTAGACATTTTTTTGGTACTTTTTTTATCAAAATGTATTTTCTCACTACAAATTCCATGAACTATTATTTCCAAATAATACGTATTACGGATAAATAATAGGTACTTTTTTGAAAATTATTTTTTCACGGGTGACAAAAACGGGATGAAAACGGACTTTTGATATTATTTATTCAATTTAAAAATAAAAAAGATAAAATATTCTTCCATCCTATTCTCGCAAACTATGCATCTGATCATGTTATTATCTTCGGCGAAAATGTTGTGCATGAGCCCGGAAAGGTTTCTGAGTTGGTAGGACCACGCCTGCTTTAACGCCCACTTTTTTAAATTTATTAATTGCTTCTGCATGGCTTTTTACAGATTTACTTCAAACAAGTTGTATACACATCTTACTGAAGGCGAGGTAAAAATAAAAATGTTATGTGCCACGCCCACTTTCATGTCCCATCTCAAAAAATAAATGATTGTATGTATGTCCTTTATAGAATCGTAAACCATGTATTTGATCATGTGATTATCTTTGGCAAAGTTGTTGTGCCAATAGCCCGGGAAGGTTTCTGAGTTGGTATGAACACGCCTACTCTAGCGCCCACTTTTTAATTAATTGCTACGACTGCCGGGAAGGCCAGACCGCTGGACCGTTCTTAGAGACAACACCCTTCAATAAGTCTAACAAAATTTTTAATGTTAGTCGATCGTATATATATATACATATATTTTTTTTAATAGTACAGTGCACTCGAGAAAACGCCAACGCTCGTTTACGGCAACATCCCAAAACGTCAACCCTTTTTTTACATTACCCACTATAAAATTTTTTGAAATAAATAGACAAAAAGTCTCGCTTCCAAGTGTTAAAAGGAAAAAAACAGCAGAAAAAGTAACAGATTTTTTTTAAATGCATATGATATAAAAATATGATCTCATTTAAAATGTATTCTTTTGGTTCTAGTTGTCTTCTATGGTTTTAGTCAGGTTGAATTCCTTTTTTGTTTCCTTTTTGAAATTGTTTATGTTTGCTTTTAGTTTATAATCAATAAAAACGTTTAAAAGCACATTATCGATATGTTTTTTATTTAAAAATTTTACATTCGTAAATGCCAACAATTTGTTAAACGTCAACACCCGCGGTTTTAATTAGTTGACGTTTTCCCGAGTGCACTGTATTTATATAATTTGAATATTCGATATTTTTTAAGTTATTTGTATTCTAAAAACCAAATCAAAGAAAAGAGAAAAGTGATTTTTTTGTAATTCCAAGTGTTTGATATATATATATATAAACATGGCAAAGGCTCCTCAAATCCATTTAGACCCAATCAAATATTAAAACAATCTTCCCCAATTTAAAGGAACTTTCACGAAATTACTTGACCGCTATCCTTGCAACCTATGATGAATTGTCAAAACGTTTATTTTCCGACATAAAGTAGAATAATTGACAAAGCCAAAGAAGTCTTAGAGATAAATACGCCTGCTATGATTAAAAACCTACCGAGTGTGGCAATAATTGTGTTGTCTATAATATTTAACGCGATCTTTAAACATGGAGTTTTCCCGACAAATTGGAAAACTTCTCAGATAATAATGATACCAAAGCCAGGCAAAGACTTGACCGTACCATCCTCCTATAGACCAATAAGCTTACTTCCTTGCTTATATAAGCTATTCGAAAAGATGTTCCAAAAGAAAATCATACCCGTTTTAAATGAGAAAAAATATAATCCCAGTTCATCAATTTGGTTTCCGCGAACGCCACGGAACAATTGAACAAGTTAATCGTATAACCGGAGAAATAAGAAAATCCTTTGAATTAAAGAAATATTGTTCAGCAATATTTTTGGATGTCACTCAAGCTTTCGATAAAGTGTGGCACAAAGGACTGGTATATAAAATAAAATGCTTGCTACCACCATGTACCCATAAACTATTGGAATCTTATCTATCGGACCGCTTATTTACAGTTAAGTACAACGATTACGTGACAAGAGAATATAGGATTGGAGCAGGAGTACCACAAGGAAGTGTTCTTGGACCTACCCTCTATTTGATTTACACCTCTGATTTGCCTACGAACGATATATTAACTATTTCTACATTTGCTGATGATAACGCAATTATTAGCTCGCATGAAAATCCATATATAGCATCTAGTATACTATATAGCTATCTACGGTCTGTGGAACCATGGTTAAACAAATGGAGAATACGAGTAAATGAGTTAAAAAGCAAACATGTTACGTTCATATTGAGGAGGGGATGCTGTCCACCTGTCACACTTAACAGTGTAAATATACCTCAGTCCGATTATGTTACATACCTTGGTATTCACTTAGATAGAAGACTTACTTGGCGTCGTCATAGAAACCAAGAGACTTCACATGAAGTTAAAAGCATCTAGCCTTCACTGGTTAATCAGTGACCAATCTAAGCTAAGCCTGGACTATAAAGTCACCCTGTATAAAACCACTTTAAAACCAATTTGGACATATGGAATCCAATTGTGGGGAACTGCTAGTAATACCAGTATTGAAATTATACAGAGGGCCCAATCAAAAATTCTTAGGACCATGACGGGCGCACCATGGTACATAAGAAATGAAAACATCCACGGAGATCTAGAAGTACCATTGGTAAAGGATGAATTTATTTTAGTTTTAAGATTTAAATACTTATTGTTAGGCGTAAGGAAATAAGGCAGATTCAATAAATAATAAAAAGTTATAAAAAAAAAAGAAATATAAAAGTCCAGTCATGGGAAGACATAAAACGAACACTGAACAATAACTTCGGAGAGCGAAAAAGCTGCGACGAACTTTATGACGAGTTAAGGTCGGTAACATTTTCTACGAATACTTTATACTTTTATAACGACCTTTATGTCTAAGACGACTTAACAACAAATCCGTGATGGTGTTGGGAGAAGGCGAAGCCGCTGTTTTCAAAAATAAATTACCGGAACCAATGAAAACAATATAGCATGTAGAAACCCTCAAACATTAGAAAACGCAATGGATATTTTATACGAAAACAACTACGATAACATAGGAAAAGATGACCGTTTCCACCCAGAACGACCCAAACAAATTAAAGAAACCCAAAAGAATGGAAACAACCCACAACCGACCTCTTCCAAGAGTAAACAACAGAAATACTATAAAACCCAGCAAACTTTATGCCAACCACAACAAAACTCTTACAGAAATAATACACCCGAACGAATATGGCAAAACAACCAACCAACCTATCAACCACAACAAAGCTTTTATAGAAATAACGCACCGGAACAAAGATGGAAAAACAATCAACCAACCTATCGACAACAACCTGACAAGGAGCCGAAAATTTTTAGCAAGTAGCCTCCACGGACAATTGCCACATATAACAATTAAAACTAAATTAGGCTATTTAAAGTTTTTAATCGATACAGGTGCTTCTCGTTTAATTATTAATCCCGGTATATGCCACCCAAAATGGAACCTATGAAATAAACGAACATTAAAACTTTACAACATTGAATTAAAATAAATCAAAAAGTTCGCATTCCCCTTTTTGAAGAACTTGGCAATCAAAATGAATAGTAGAATTTTTTGTTTGCAAATTTTATGATGAATATGATGGACTATTAGGAAATAATATTTTGAAACCATTAGGAGCAATAATAAATTTGAAGGACGATGAAATAAATTTGGGAGCAAGAAAGATTTCATTGAAGTTTGGTCAACCTAGATTAGAATATTACTTTGTACAACTAGGAATATACCAAGTTGAATTACCCATTGAATGTAAAAAAGGATTAGTATATAAGAACCAGACACTGTCACTTGATAATGACATAGAAATATTAGAAGGTATTTACGAAGCAGAGCATTTTTAAATTAACGCTACAATAAATTTTAACGGAGAAACCCCAAAGAAAGTAAAATTTAACTCAGTTAAAACCGCAAAAGTCCCTACCGAAAATTTTTGTATTTATAATATTGGCGAAGACATTCAACAATTTACAATTTCAGAACAAATACGAACTTATCACCTTAATAATGAAGAAAAGGCAAAATTATTACAAATAATAAACAAATTTAAAAAAACCTCTTACACGGAAAGTAAAATTCTTACGTTCACTATTGCTATTAAACATGACATAATAACCATAAATAACATTCCAATCGCAGCAAAAACATACCGCTATCCTTATATATACAAAGAAGAAGTGAAGAAACAAATTAAAGAAATGTTAGACAATAACATAATTAGACTTAGGCATTCGCAGTATTCAGCACCAGTTTGGATAGTACCAAAAAAAACTGGATGCCAGCGGTAAAGAAAAAATAATGGAGGCTCGTAGTTGATTACCGTAAATTAAACGAAGTCACAGTTGATGATAAGTATCCAATCCCCAATATAGATGAGATATTGGAAAAGTTAGGAAGATGCCAGTATTTCACAGCATTGGATCTCGCAAAGGTATTCCATTAAATAGAAATACATGAAAACGATATACATAAGACGGCATTTAGAGTATGCCATTTGGGCTGAAAACTGCTTCCGCCACTTTTCAACGATTAATGAACATGTCTTGGCTGACTTTATTAACAAAATCTGTTTGGTGTATTTGGACGACATCATAATTTCTTCAACTTCACTCCAAGAACATTTGCAATCAATTACTAAAATATTTCAGACTCAGAGATGTAAATCTAAACGTACAATTAGATAAATGTGAATTCTTGAAACGAGAAACAAATTTCCTAGGACACATCGTAACTGAAGAAGTCATTAAGCCAAATCCAGATAAAATAAAATGCGTAAAAAACTTCCCATTACCTACTACTTCAAAGGAATTGTTTTATTTCCTTATGCTCTTTGAAATGATTTTCGGAAGTGGGCCTTATATGGGAGCTACGAGTAATTATGGACCGATCACAATAAAATTGTACCGTGTTATTTGTAATATGAAATATATTTGTGTTAAATATTATTGGAATATCAACATTTTGGAGTGAGTTATGCTCTCTCAAGTGATTTTCGGAAGTGGGTCTTATATGGGAGCTACGACTAATTACGGACCGATCACAATAAAATTGAACCGCATTATTAGTATCCATATTAAAGAGCATAACTCACTCAAAAATATGGGTATCCAAATAAAATTTAACACAAATATATTTCATATGGATACTAATAATACGGTACAATATTATTATGATCGCTCCATAATTAGTCGTAGCTCCCATGTAAGACCCACTTCCGAAAATCATTTCAAAGAGCATAACTCACTCAATAATGTTGGTATCCAAATGAAATTTAACACAAATATATTTAATATGGATACTAATAATACGGTACAATTTTATTATGATCGGTCCATAATTAGTCGTAGCTACCATGTAAGACCCTCTGCATAATTCACTTTGATTTCCATAAATCTTTTAAAAATATTTATATCGAGATAAAGTTTAACACATATAATATTTATATTCACAGAAATCATGACACTGAATTTTGGTCCAAAATAGGTGATATCTTGCACATAACGCCCATTTCTGAAATACTTTTTTATATTTACATATACTAGGTGTAGGGTATTATATGGTCGGGCTTGACCGACTATACTTTCTTACTTGTTTTGTTTTCATGTTCTACTTCATTTGAACATACAAGCACTAATAAAGCTTTAGAAAGAATCTTTTCGAATTGTGCTTGTTTTGTTTCAGTGAGACTCATGTGTTGTTATGCTTGTTTTGTTGATAATGTTTACACTGAAATACACGGCTTGGAAGTAGTGTGCTTTAGAATACAGAACTTTCAATACATTTTGTGCAGCTCTTTAGTATATACTCTTTTTTAGACCTCACTGGAGGGTATTCTTCATCGCCGGTGTATCAGTACATGTAGTTACTGTCTATTTATAACACTTATTTTCACTAAACATATACGAATTTGTTATAGTAACAGGGTTTTTCTTACTATTTTTATCTCGGGGCTAATGGGACCTAACCGACGTTACCTTAGGGACTGAGCTCACTACCTAGTTCTGATCGCGCACCCTCAATTTAAGGGAAATGGAACGCGGTAATCAACAAAAAAAACTCTATTTGCTATTATTTCTATAAATACGTACATATATATTTGTTTATTTAACAGATGCCGTCAGTTTGTGTCAGTACTGGTCTGGTGAATACCTGGACCCTCCCCAGTATTGGCAAAGGGTTGATGATTGGAGACTGATGTGTCCAACGAAGGAGGTTATTGGTGATGGTAAGTGGCTGAGTCTGTGGCTAATTCGGGTTTGCTGGCATAGCAAAAATTTTCTTTTGTTTGTTTATTGTTTTTGTTTGAACTAGTTATTTTATATTTTTTTACTATTGTAATAAAAAAACTTCTATCATCAAATAAATAAAATTGTGTTTATAATTATTTTTATGACACTGTGTGTTTGTATCGGTTTCCCAATTTTCTCCAGCCCCTTTTACCTCTTTTTCCAGAAACCTCTTCCTTCGATCGTGTCTATTATTTGAATGCCTACCCTTCTTACTTTTTCGTCCCACGAAAACTTTGCTAGCCTAAAACTCCATCTTTTCTATTTAAGGCAGTAGCAGGCTGTTTCTTTTTCACAAACAAAGAGTAATCTTTCTGTTTGCTACACTTTACTTTTTGTTGCATTGCTGCTCTGCACTGCCTTACTAAATTAGTTGTTTAGGGTGACCATGACAAATAAAAACAAAAAGTTTGTTCTTGAATAAATTCTGTTTCTCTGGGATTTTGGGTATTTATTACCATTTCCCAAAACTGACGATGTGGCATCTCCCTTAGTTATTAAATTAATTTTTTTTACACCCTGTGTGGTGAGTTCATTTCGCTTGAGTCTGGCATCTCCTAATTTTCTTCAATGACAATTTTATGAATGGAAAATAGAACGCGAAGAAGAAAAACAAAAACGCCGGCTTGCAAGCAAAAAAAAAATGAATGGTAAGTATTTTAATTAAACAAAAGAAATAGTTTTACTAAAAGGATGTTAATATACAGTCGCACGGAAAACTATACATACCCCCTAAAAAACGACATTTTATGCAAAACTTTCAACTTTTTATTAATAAAATTTATATTGTACCATTTCTTATAAAAAATTAAACTATTTCAGAATACAGTTTTTTTTTTAAACAAAATTTTATTACAAAAATTAGGGGAATTCAGTCTTTAAAACACAAATAAGTATACATACTCTACATGTAAAAATCCAAATTTATAATAATTAAACCATTTTTTAATATGTTGTTGCACCTCCTTTACTCTCTAACACTGCGATGAGCCGTCTTTTCATAAAATAGACCAGATTACTAGTGGTTTCCCATGAAATTTTGGACCATTCTTTAATAAGAGCGTGTTTTAGGTCCTGTTTGTTCTTTATTGTTGTTTTTCGTATTCTACGGTCCAACTCGTCTCATAAATTTTCAATGGGGTTTAAATCGGGCAATTGGGACGGAGAGTGGAGTTGTTTTGGCACATTGTACACCAGCCATTTCTTTACAATGGCCACTGTATGTTTGGGGTCGTTATCTTGCTGGAAGACCCAGCTTCCAGAGAGACCCATTTTGTATACTGAATCCTTTAAATTTTCCTTCAGCAGGTTCAAATACATAAAACGGTCCATCGTTGTCTCAATAAAAACTAAATTGCCTACCCCAGCCGCCGACATACACTCCCAAACCATGACGGAACCGCCTCCATGCTTTACTGTAGGGATCAAATTTTTAGTTTGGAGCTCCTCATTCTTTTTGCGCCAAACTTTTTGCTTTCCATCGCATCCAAATAAGTTAAACTTACTTTCATCGCTAAAGACAACGTCTTTCCAAAAATTTTAATCCTCATTTATATGCTTTTTAGCAAACTCCAATCGTTTAGCCTTATTTATTTCACTAATGAACGGCTTCTTTTGGGGTACACGGCTATGGTAACCTCCATTTCTTAATATACTGCGTATTGATTCAGGGTGAACTGTGACAATAGACATATTACCCATCTCCTTTGCTATATCAACCGCAGTTTTTCTCGGATTTTTGTCAATTTCATTAAGTATGTGTCGTTTTATGCGTGGATTAATTTTTGGAGGACGGCCGCTTCTTGGTCTACTTGTAGTGCTGTTATTATTTTTATAATTTCCTAATACGGTTTGCACACTTGACTTTGAGTAACCAACAATTTCCGAAATTTCACGCAGAGATTTTTCTTTTTTTTTATGTTGCACAATCAGGTTTCTTATATCTAAGCTAATTTCTTTAACTTTTGGACTCATTTTTACTAAAAATAATAGCGAACATGAAAAAAAGACATGTTTTTTTTTTAAATTGCCGTTGACCAAGACTGGGAGTATGTATACTTTTTTGTGTTTTAAAAATTGATTTTCCTATATTTGTTTAGTAAAATTAAATTTTTTTAAAAAAATGTTATTCCGAAATAGTTTTATTTTCTGCAAGAAATGGTACAATATTAATTTTGTTAACCCTTTCGGTCGGACTTTTTTTTAGTGAAACAACAATTTACATGAAAAATCTGTTTTCATAAATTGAAATAGCATAAAAATTTATGATGCTTTAGATTATTAGTTTCTCCGTAAGTCCTTAAATTATCCTGCGACATATTGTCCCAATACTATTTTTGGGGTTATTATCCCAACCGGATTTTTCATACAAATGGGACAATATATCCCAAATCAACAAAAACTAAAAAAAAAATGTACTGACAAAGTAACAAAACTTTTTTTAACACGCGCGAATGGTAAAGCTAATTGTTACAAACAAATATCCAAATTTGTATTACTATACTGTTAGAATTGCCGTTTTTATTTCGTATATAAGTAACAAATGACGTTACCTCCACGAGAACTTATCATTAACTAAAGTTAAAATCTCATAATAAAACTTACTCAAATGGAGTACCGTTATTAATTTCATAAGCTGAAACTTACAAATCTGACTGGGATATTTTCAAACATGGTTTTCTATACTTTAAAGAACAAATCGGACTATTCAAATATACTCTGGGACGTATTATCCCAATAGGACCGAAAAGGTTAACAAAATGTTAAAAATTTTTCATAAAATGCAGTTTTACAGGTGTTATGTATATTTTACTGTGTGACTGTATATTAACATTTATAAATTTTACAATTATGCTGTTTCTAAGGGATCTCTTTGTTTCAGGTTTAATGATGGATGGCCACAAAATTTGCGGGTTAAGGTAAGTCCACATTGCACTATGTATTTACGTACCCATCTAATCAAAAACTTTTTATTTCAGGCAACTATGTTGATATCCCTGAGGAATATTTACTTCCTTTTGAAGGATTCAGTGGAACGAGGTAAGTAAAATCTAACCTAGTGATATAACTTTTACTAACATTTCCTATTTCCAGGTAACTTAATCATCACATTTTCCTTCTGGCCAGCATCTCGGACGGACAATTCATGATACAGATTAGTGTTATATTTAAACCAAAACAGGTAGAATGGGCATCGTTTCCACTACTTGAAATAGTGTTCTGTGTCGGGAGTGAATGTGAAAAAAACCCAAAGTGAAATTTTAAAAAACAAATGCAAGAAAAATTTTCTGCTCATACGAGTTGTGGATAAAGTGGGCAAACAAAAAAAAACTAAATTTAACTAAAAGCATGAAAACTTATAAAAAATGAATATGTGCAACAAATGTGATAGAGGATGTTAATAATTCTTCTTCAGTGAAATGTTTTTTCTGACTCTAGCCCTCAAAAAAAATACCTATGCATATTAAAACAAGAATCTATATACAATATAATTCAAATAAAATAATATAATAAACTAAAGCAAGCCAATAAAATAAATAATAAAAAAATATAATATAATAATAATACTTACAAATCTAACCATTCTATATAATATTAACTACTAATAACTAACTACAAAAAAATTCAATTATTCACTTAACTAATACTATTTTACTAATTTTCTCCCCTCACAGATAAAAAAATTCAAGGTTCCTGAACTGGCTTCATCTTTGTGGGACGAAACTTCCGGATGTGGGTGAGCCCAATATAAAAATTCAAACAAACTTAAAATAAAAAATAGAAGAAAAAAATATAAACTAAAGTCTAATTTTCTTTATTACAGATTCTAACCTACTTTGTTGTTTGATGATGAAACATAACCATAGAAGATGAACAACGTGCAGATATACCAAAACTGCATTAACAAGCAACTTAGCAGATGTTCAGGTGAATGCAAATAATTTTTCCTTTAGTTGTACATAAAGTTATTTTAGGGTAGTTTAAGGTAGATCGAGTTAGAAACTTAAAATCTAAAATAATTCGTGATTATCTCCGGGAATCAAACACAAAAAAAAAACGAAATACATTTGTATAAGAGGTGGTGATCAATTGTCCGTTAAAAAATTTTACATTGAGCAAACAGTATTTTAGATATTTAAATAAATTGAAAACAAATCTTTCATTTAATCCAACTTGCTGTAATATCGGATATAGACATTATTCCAAGTGACTAACAACTTCTAGCTCTTAATAGCATAGTTCTTCAGAGTGACAATGGAGTTGCACTAATGGAATGATTACGGTTACAAATGTAGTCAGTTTAGAAACGTAAGCTATCAGTTGTATTGAACAAGATTTTAAAACTTATTCATACATCCAAAGTTACCTGCTTAATGCTAAAATTAAAAAACGGCAATGGTTTAAAACTGGACCATTTGCCCATACAAATGTATACTGTTTGTAGACTAATGAAACAGCTGTATAGGTTCAGGGTATTTTCTTTCTTTTCTTGCTAAACGTAGAAAAAGGGAAACTAGGTTCTTGTGACCTGTTCTGGTCTTAGGTTGTAGCAGGATATAACGAGATTCCGACCGAAACGCGCAGAAAATTTTCTAGGACTAAGTACACCAAGGACTTTAAAAGCTATGTTTTAAGCCCTTGGCATGAAATACCCCTAAAGAAAAAATCTCTTTCAAGACGTAGGCCATTGACTAAAATATTAACGTCGCGCAGGAAATACTTAGGACTAAGTACACCAAAGATTCTACAAATTATTGTTTTAAATCATTGGCGTGAAATTCCCCTAATGATTTCCCTTGCATATTCTCAACTTCATATAGACTATTTTCGACCGGCTTTACGATCCGGCTTTTTAAAAATTTTCGTGCGTATTTAGCATTGAAACCGCGTTTAAAATCGCTTTGCGAAATACTTCTTGTCCAGGTATATATTTTACGCTACGACATCGAGTATTATACGATTTTTCAACTCTGAAATAGGCTTTTTGTAGGCTGTCTCGCATATTTTGCTTCAATAACTCCATTTTTGCTACTTTCGGTATGACATTCAATTCCAAATAGTTTAAGCTTTCGGGCTATTCCATACACGCTTCCGTGGCCAATCATATTCATACCGAATAATGCGAAATAAGGAGTTACTCCAATCGAAGTTTGCACTGAAGATTTTAATGAAAATTCTATTTCGGACAGGTGTCTGTCCCATTGCGATTGGTCCTCCTCTAAATTTGAGCGAATGGCTGCCAAAATAGATTGGTTAACGCGGTCCGAGGCATTTGCCTGCGGAGCGCGTATAGCAGTTCGTAAGTGTTTTACCCCGAAATTTTCGACCATGGTGGTAAATTCTTCGCTTACGAATTGCTTACCATTATCGGATACAATCGATTCTGGAGTTCCAAATTTATAGAATACTTCAGCAATCGGGAATCTTACTACATTTTTTGCGCTGGCCTTAGGCATCGCTTTAAGCAAAACGCATTTCGTAAGGTGGTCCAGTACAATGAAAATGTAGCAATTCCCGTTTTTCGAACGCAGATATGGACCAAGAAAATCTACGAAAATTCTTTGAAACGGGCGTTCGCTACTCACCTCAGCTCCCATGGGTGGCCTAAATGTCACATTAGCTGGTTTCGTCTCCTTGCAAACGTCACAATTTCGTACGAAATCTCGAATCTGTACAGTTTGGTTAGGCCAATAAAAATACTCACGCACTCTACTTAGCGTTTTGCCTATGCCCCCGTGAGCAGCTTGCGGCAAATTGTGCGCGTTTCCTATGATGGTTTTGGTTAGTTCGAGAGGTACCCATAACTTCCAAGCAAAATCCTCGTTTAGGATTTCTCCGTCGTATGGACGAACTGTCCTATAAACAAAACCATCAACAACTTTTAAGTCCGGTAATTATTAAGAATTTGTTTCTATAACGGAAATAAGTTCTATATAATTACTCGACTTAAATGCATCAGAATTAAGATCTATTAGACTATCAACCTTTGTACATATTTCCGACATTTCGTATCGAGATAGGGTATCGGGTACTACATTCTGCCTCCCCTGCCTATGCTCAATAGCGAAATTGTACGATTGTAAGTGTAAACTCCTGCGCGCTAGCCGACCCGACAAGTCCTTATGTGACATGAGGCACCTAAGGCTGCTGTGGTCCGTCAAGGCATCAATTCTATATAGGACCTAAACTTCTTAATCGCCAGAACAACTGCCAGACATTCACCTTCAGTAACTGAATAATTCTTTTGTGCAGGGGTTAGTTTGTGCGACAGATAGACTATTGAATGCTCACCATCCGAATCGTCTTTCTGGAACAAAACAGCCCCTATACCCACATCAGATGCATCTAACTGAAAGTAAAAATGTCTGGAGAAATCCGGGTGAATAAGAAGTGGACTAGTCATCAGAGCCTTCTTGAGGTGATCAAACGCGACCATGGCTTCTTGCGAAAACCTGAATTGCTTCCCCTTCTTTAGTGTGTCAAAGATTGGAGCTGCAATGGTTGCATAGTCAGGTATAAATTACCTATACCAGCCTGTTGCTCCCATGAAGCTCCGCACTTGCTTTGCCGTTTTAGGGTAGGCAAAACGAGAAATCGTTTCGACCTTAGCCGGATCTAGCTTTACTTTACCACCACCAACGATATACCCTAGATATCGCATCTCCTTAAAACAAAATTTAGATTTTTCCACATTGATCGTGAGCCCTGCTTCTCGCAACTGCATAGCTACCTGAGTTAACAATTCCAGGTGTGTCTCAAAATTTGGAGATACTATCAACAGATCGTTTAAGTAGACGAAAACTCTATCACGAAGCGCCGCAGGAATCACTCTATCCATTAGACGACATAGCCTTTGAGCTGCATTGCACAAACCAAATGGCATGACCGTAAAATGGTAAAGTCGCCCAGGCATCGTATATGCAGTTTTCTCCCTACTAGACTGATCTAGTGGTATCTGTCAAAAAGCGTTCTTTAAGATATAAAAAAGGTGTCTCCCAAACGACTGAGCAAACCTTCGATGTGTGGCAGAGGGTAGGCATCTTTGACTGTTAGTGCATTCAGCTTTCGAGCGTCCAGACACAGCCGATTCTTCGCGCCCTTACGGACCAGAGTAACCGGATGACTCCATGGACTTTCGCTTAGCTCAATGACAACAATATCAAGCATCCTATCCAGCTCCGCAAACATCAACTTTTGTATAGCCGGGGACACAGGATAGTGACGATCTTTTATTGGAATCGCATCCCGGGTATCTATACAGTGTGTGTTTTTCCTAATCCTTCTTTTCTATAGGGGAACTTCCAAATGACTAAATCTAATTTTCGTCGCTGTTTAGATGGCAGCTTATGAGTTACGGCGTCTAGCGTATTATCGGTCTCTTCACAGAGATTTACTCCATTCGTGGTAAGACTATCGATGTTGGCAAGTAGTTTAAACGCCTTCATAAAATCAACACTCAAGAAAAGCTCGCGATTTAGAGTAGGCACTAAATAGAAAGTGATCACTTTTATTACTAAAACCTATTTTCGCCCGAACTTGACCGACTACTTTGTCGAGTAAGTAATCTTTCTGTTTGCTACACTTTACTTTTTTTTGCATTGCTGCTCTGCACTGCCTTACCATAATTAGTTGTTTACGGTGACCATGACAAAATAATAGAAAAAGAACATAAAAGAAACAACCACAGGGGTATTAACGAAAATTTTGCAGAATTGAAGACCGAAATATATCACCCAAAACTTAAAATGAGAATCACACAATTTATAAACAATTGCGATACTTGTAACAAAGAAAAATATGAAAGACCCCCAATCAAACAAAAATTCAAATTAACCGAAACCCCAGATAATCCAGGTGAAATTATACACGCAGAAATTTATTATAGTTTAGAGAAAACACTGTTCTTGACATTCATAGACAAATTCTCAAAATATGCGCAAGCAATCAGAATAAAAAACAGGTATTGGATAGAATTCAAAACTGCACTGGCTCAATACCTGTCGTCTGTGGGAAAAATGAAAAAACTTGTTATTGATAACGAACTAGGATTTAAAGCAGTACTCCTTGTAGAATATTTACAGGAACAAGAAATCGAAATTCACTATACGTCAAACAATAATCATACTTCTAACGCAGATGTGGAACGACTCCACAACACATTGCATTAACATATCAGATTACTTAAACATGATCCTCGAAAAGATCTAGAAACAGTTGAAGAAAAAATATTTAGAAGTATAAATTATTATAACAACACAATTCATTCTACCACGAACAAGAAACCTATAGACTTTAAAAACGGAATAATAAATCGAGAAGAACATCCTATAATCAGAGAACAAATTATAAGAACAAAAGAAAGAAATTTATAAAAACTTAATAAAAATCGTGAAGATCTAGAAATACAAACAGGACCAATTTATTTAAAGGGTGAAAGAGGTGGAAAAAACCATTCGAAATTTAGAAAAATAAAATTGTCACGGTTAGATGATGATCACATCATAACAGATCGAGGTCATAAATACTACAAATCACATATAAAGAGAAAAAAATCCAAAACGAAACTTCCCCAGAAAACTAAAACGAACATTATATAAAACTCTATTTTCAGATGATTCTCATCACGATAATAAGTGTATTAACGCTACCATCGGATAGGAGCACAATACTTGGAGGTGGAAGACTTGACAACAAATCACGGATATCTACCAATCAAACTGAACGACATAGAAATAATTGAAAACTACTTAAAAATAATACATATTATTATACAACTCAATATCTAAAAACCATAAACATTTTACAAGACAATATACTTAAACTATCAGACACGTATACGAACTTTACTCCACTATTGGACAGTGTTAACAGAAGCATGGATATATGTAGGACAAAGATCAAAAACTTAACTCCTAAATTTAGACAAAAACGAGGATTAGTAAACGCAATAGGGAAAGGACTAAAATATGTCGCAGGACAAAAAAATTCAGCTAACAAACTGGAACAATATTATTGAACAAAATTTAAGTGCACATGAATATTTTAATAAAATCTATACAACTTTTAAGAATATTTATCAAACATCAAAAACAATTAATAAAAATAATAAATAAAGAAAACTAAATCCATGGTTTAACGAAGAATTGTTAAAAGGTTGTGAAATACGGGATAAACTTTATAATAAATATCTTAATAATCAAAAAAACAAAATATATGAAATTGAATACAAAAAGTTCTGAACTCTTTAAATAAAAAATTAAATTATGCAAAAAGCAATTACTACAAAAATAAATTTATGGAAAATAAAAATAATATGCGAGTTACGTGGCAATTGATTAATGAAATCACTGGTAAAAATGTGACCAACATTGATAAAACAGTAATAACAAACTTTAAAAATGAAAATGTTTACAATTTAACAAATAATTTTGCGAAAAGCTTTAATGAAAATGTACAAAACATACTTCACAAGTGTGACATAAAAACACTACAACATACTAAAACAACAGTACAAAACTCAATATATATATCAAATACAAACGAGACAGAAGTTTACAGCATTCTAAGAAACCTAAATATCAATAAAGGTGCTGGTGTAGATGGAATCAGACCAAAGGAATTAAAATACAACGCTAATATTTTAACAATACTAATAACATCATTTATAAATACATGTATCAGCAGCGCAACAATACCAGATATACTAAAAACGTCAATAATACGACCAATCTACAAAAACGGCACAAAAAACGATTACAACAATTATAGACCAATAGCAATTCTCCCAGTTATCGAAAAAGTTCTAGAAGAAATAATAGTAAAACAACTTACTGCCTTTCTGAGAAAATATAAAATTATAAACCCTAATCAATTTGGTTTTCAGAAAGGAAAAAATATCAATAAATTGCTTGGACATTTCTCTAATTGCGTAAACAAAAGCCTGAGCGAAAATAATCACTGCCTAGTTCTGTTCATAGATTTTAGCAAAGCTTTTGATACCTTATCACATACAAATCTTATTGATATACTGGAAAAAAATGGAATCAGGGGTAACGCATTGAGATTATTCAAAAACTACCTTGATTTTCGAACATATCGTGTCAAAATTCAAAACACAACAAGCAACCAGACATCCTCAAACAACGGTGTACCTCAAGGTTCAAAACTAGGACCTATTCTTTATCTTGTCTATGCAAACGAAATGATAAGCCGAATGGCTTCGCGGGATAGTCCTAAGTGAAATATGTAAAGAAATTTTTAAAGTTAATAAACTAAACTAAAAAAAAAAAAAATTGTACTACGTTAAACGTAGTACAATTGCTGAGATGATATAGGCTGTACGCGGTTTTCCTTAATTTTTTGCGAAGGTATTGTATGTGAGTTAACCATTTGAAATTTTCGTCGACATAAACACCCAGATATTTGTACGACTTCACTACTTCGATAATTGTAGAACATTTATCAATATATGCTGTTTTTTTGTTAACTGTATCATGTAGACATTTGGTATTGTGAAATTTTATGTTTATGTTTGTGTGTGTGATGTGAGGTGGTTTGATGTGCATTAGTTTTGACTTTGAGGCGTTTATTACAATCCCGTTGTCATGACACCATTTATTTATTAAGTCTAGTTGATTTTGCATTGTTGTGATAGCTGTATTTACATTTTTGTTGGTTACGATTATTGCAGTATCGTCGGCATAAGCGAATGTTGTGCAGTTTTTTAACATATTAATCATTTCGTTTGCATAGACAAGATAAAGAATAGGTCCTAGTTTTGAACCTTGAGGTACACCGTTGTTTGAGGATGTCTGGTTGCTTGTTGTGTTTTGAATTTTGACACGATATGTTCGAAAATCAAGGTAGTTTTTGAATACTCTCAATGCGTTACCCCTGATTCCATTTCTTTCCAGTATATCAATAAGATTTGTATGTGATAAGGTATCAAAAGCTTTGCTAAAATCTATGAACAGAACTAGGCAGTGATTATTTTCGCTCAGGCTTTTGGTTACGCAATTAGAGAAATGTCCAAGCAATTTATTGATATTTTTTCCTTTCTGAAAACCAAATTGATTAGGGTTTATAATTTTATATTTTCTCAGAAAGGCAGTAAGTTGTTTTACTATTATTTCTTCTAGAACTTTTTCGATAACTGGGAGAATTGCTATTGGTCTATAATTGTTGTAATCGTTTGTTGTGCCGTTTTTGTAGATTGGTCGTATTATTGACGTTTTTAGTATATCTGGTATTGTTGCGCTGCTGATACATGTATTTATAAATGATGTTATTAGTATTGTTAAAATATTAGCGTTGTATTTTAATTCCTTTGGTCTGATTCCATCTACACCAGCACCTTTATTGATATTTAGGTTTCTTAGAATGCTGTAAACTTCTGTCTCGTTTGTATTTGATATATATATTGAGTTTTGTACTGTTGTTTTAGTATGTTGTAGTGTTTTTATGTCACACTTGTGAAGTATGTTTTGTACATTTTCATTAAAGCTTTTCGCAAAATTATTTGTTAAATTGTAAACATTTTCATTTTTAAAGTTTGTTATTACTGTTTTATCAATGTTGGTCACATTTTTACCAGTGATTTCATTAATCAATTGCCACGTAACTCGCATATTATTTTTATTTTCCATAAATTTATTTTTGTAGTAATTGCTTTTTGCATAATTTAATTTTTTATTTAAAGAGTTTCTGAACTTTTTGTATTCAATTTCATATATTTTGTTTTTTTGATTATTAAGATATTTATTATAAAGTTTATCTCGTATTTCACAACCTTTTAACAATTCTTCGTTAAACCATGGATTTAGTTTTCTTTTTTTATTATTTTTATTAATTGTTTTTGATGTTTGATAAATATTCTTAAAAGTTGTATAGATTTTATTAAAATATTCATGTGCACGTAAATTTTGTTCAATAATATTGTTCCAGTTTGTTAGCTGAATTTTTTTGTTTACTTTAAAACTGTTGATTTGCGCACCCTGACAATATGTGTTTTCTATACCCTGGCTGTTTTCTTTTTGTTTTGGTACTCCTTCATCTACACAACAAAATAGAGAGTAATGGTCAGAGATATTGCTTCTCACTATAGCAGCATATGTTGTTGTTGTTGTTTTGGTTTTTCTTACATGTGCATGATCAATGCATGTACTTGTTTTTCTGTTTACATCTTCTCTTGTGCATTGATTTACATAAGATGAGATCATTTCCATATATTTTGTTGTTGTAATATTTTGTGTAAGTATATCGATATTCATATCACCAACAATAATAATGTCTTGTTTGTTTTTAATTTTGTTTATTATTTGATCGAGTTCTATTATGAACTCATTTACATTTTTATTTGGTGGCCGATAGAGCGCAATAAGAGAAAAGGTTTTATTATTACTTGTTAGATCAATTTGTATATTTTCAAAAGAGTTAGTACATGAAGATATGTTGGTGTGCATAATATTGTCCCATACATATACAGCTATGCCTCCTCCTCTACTATCTCTATTTAAAAAGTAAGAGTTGAAACCATCTATATTATAGATATGATTTTCGGCATCGGTTATGTTTGTCTCTACTAAGAAAATAAATTTGATGTTTTTAATTATGTTATATATGCTTGTTATGAAGGGTGTAAAGTTTTTACGGAGTGAACGAATATTCATGTAGATGATCGTTGTGGGATAACTTAAGAAGGATTTTTTGATGTGAGAAAAACTCTCAAGTGACTCATTTTGTTTATGGTTCATTTTTTAATTTAATAAGAGTACAAATTGGAAAAGACTATTATATTAGTAGGTGTGTTTATTTTAAATTGTTAAAGTGATTAATTCAATATCTGCAGAGCTGTTTATTAAAATTGGGTTAGAGATTTCGTTTTTTTTTTGCAAAAATATTTCCATTTCGCACCCACATAAATTTCCAATCGGTTTCTCTGGCTTTTGTTTTTGCTTGCCATAGTAACCGGCGTTTGTGTGTAGTTAGTTGATCGTTGATGTATATATAGTTGTTTTCATTAATATCATTGTTTATTATTTGATTTTCAACTCTATGGCGCTTAATTTTACTCATCAATTCTTTTTTCTTATTTAGCGAGTTGAATTCTATTATAACCTTCTGTGATTTTTTTAAATTGTACGAGTTACTAATGTCAACATCATTAATTTGTACATTTACAGATGCCCCAATTTTTTTAATAACTTCAGTGGGGGTAATATTTTCATTTGATATATTTTTTATTTCTATGTTTTTGTTTGACATTTGTTGTTCTAGATTACTTATTCTCTTATCCATTTCTTGAATTTGTTTGTCTTTCTCTTTATTACTTTCGCATAATTCACTCACTTGAGCAGTAAGGTTTGAAAGGGTATTTGTTATTTTATTTAGAGCCGTTTCTGTATTTAAGTTCATTTGTGTATTATTCTGATCTATTTTGTTTGTTAAATCGTTCATTGTTTTTTTAATGTCACTTATATCGGCCTTTAAGCCTGTGACATCGGATATAACCATAAAAACGCTCTTATTTACATCGTTTAGAGATAGTGCCTCTTTGTAGCGTTTGGAGCCATCATTCTCTTCGTGATCATCTTCTCGTTGCTGTTTTTGTTGTTGTGGAGGTGTAGAGCAGTCATCAATTATGATGTGGTATGCATTGTTACTGCTAGTTCATCCCTTTCGGGTTCTGCATTTTTGACATCTCCAATTAGCTTTTCTCTCAGTATGCATTGTATCATATGTTTTTTCTGAGAGAGAGCAACACGATGAGAAGTGGTATTGCGAATTACAAGAAAGGCACTTAACAAATTTTGGTGGTAATTCTTTGTTACACTGATCACAGAGATTCATTTTGATTTGCTTTTTTATTGTTTTCGTTTTAGAGAGTTCAATATTTTTATGTTTAGGGTTTTTAATTAACTTTAAACGAATTTTATTAATTAAAGTTTTAAATATTTTTTGTACAATTTGTAATATAGCTTTTTTAATAGAAATATGCAATTGTATCTATTTTTTTTTTTGTTTTTAGAGTTTTGAACACTTTCTGTTTAATTTTACCAGAGCACAATAAAAGTTCGACCGTTCGCAATGACTGTTGAAACAAGAAATGAAATGAAATAGGACATGTTAATTCTAAACTGGGAATAATTCCCTCAGACACACTGACGACCCAAGAATTCAACTACAAGAGAACAGAATCTTACCTTCACACTAAGGTATTCGTTACATATAGAGAAAACTTAGTAATTTTAACATTAAACATTCCAAAATTTTTAAACGAAACATATGCGGAGGTTGTATTTGAGCCACTTCCCAATAATCAAAATAAAAAAATAAAAATCAAGAAATCAAAATAAAACTTTAATCTTAAATGAAAACATAGTTCTCATACGTAAAAATGAAATTTATAAATCAAACACCTTTAAATACCAAAAACTAATAAAAAACAAGTAAGAAAGTATAGTTGGTCAAGCCCGACCATATAATACCCTACACCTAGTATATGTAAATATAAAAAAGTATTTCAGAAATGGGCGTTATTTGCGAGATCTCACCTATTTTGGACCAAAATTCAGTGTCATGATTTCTGTGAATATAAATATATGTGTTAAACTTTATCTCGATATAAATACTTTTAAAAGAGTTATGGAAATTAAATTGAATTACGGGTGTTTCGACTAATTATAGACCGACCATTACAAAATTAGGTGTCATTATTTCTGTATATAAGAAACTTATTTGTGTCGAATTTTATTTGATTACCAACATTTTTTAAGAAATTTATGCTCTTTAAAGTGATTTTCGGAAGTGGGCCTTACATGGGAGCTACGACTAATTATGGACCGATCATAATAACATTGTACCGTATTATTAGTATCCATATGAAACTTATTTGTGTCGAATTTTATTTGATTACCAACATTTTTTAAGAAATTTATGCTCTTAAAGTGATTTTCGGAAGTGGGCCTTATATGGGAGCTACGACTAATTACGGACCGATCACAATAAAATTGAGCCGTATTATTAGTATCCATATGAAATATATTTGTGTTAAATTTTATTTGGACACCAACATTTTTGAGTGCGCTATGTTCTTAAAATGATTTTCGGAAGTGGGTCTTATATGGGAGCTACGACTAATTACGGACCGATCACAATAAAATTGAGCCGTATTATTAGTATCCATATTAAATATATTTCTGTTCAATATTATTTCGATACCAACTTTTTAAGAGAGTTATGCTCTTTTGAGTGATTTTTGGAAGTGGGCCTTATATGGGAGCTACGACTAATTACGGACCGATCACAATAAAATTGAGCCGTATTATTAGTATCCCTATGAAATATATTTGTGTTAAATTTTATTTCGATACCAACATTTTTGAGTGGGTTATGCTCTTTTAAGTGATTTTAGGAAGTGGGCCTTATATGGGGGCCACGACTAATTATGAACCGATCACCACAAAATTCTACCATATTATATGCATATACACAAAACATATGTGTGTTCAATATTATTTGGATACCAACATTTTTAAAAGAGTTATGCTCGTTTAAGTAATTTTCGGAAGTGGGCCTTATATGGGAGCTACGACTAATTACGAACCGATCACAATGAAATTGAACCGTATTATTAGTATCCATATTAAATATATTTGTGTTCAAAACTATTTAGATACCAACATTTTTAAGAGAGTTATGCTCCTTTAAGTGATTTTCGGAAGTGGGCCTTATATGGGGACTACGACTAATTATGAACCGATCACCACAAAATTCTACCATATTATATGCATATACACAAAACATATGTGTGTTCAATATTATTTGGATACCAACATTTTTAAAAAAGTGGGCCTTATATAGGAGCTACGACTAATTATGGACCGATCGTCATAAAATGCTACCATATTATATGTATATGTACGAAACATATTTGTGTTCAATATTATTTGGATACCAACATTTTTTAAGGAGAGCATAAGTGATTTTCGGAACTGGGGTTATATGGAAGCTACGACTAATTATGGACCGATCGTCATAAAATTCTACCATATTATATGTATATGTACGAAACATATTTGTGTTCAATATTATTTGGATACCAACATTTTTAAAAGAGTTATGCTCTTTTAAGTGATTTTCGGAAGTGGGACTTATATGGGAGCTACGACTAATTATGTACCGATCGTCATAAAATTCTACCATATTATATGTATATGTACGAAACATATTTGTGTTCAATATTATTTGGATACCAACATTTTTAAAGGAGTTATGCTCGTTTAAGTGATTTTCGGAACTGGGGTTATATGGAAGCTACGACTAATTATGGACCGATCGTCATGAAATTCTACCATATTATATGCATATACACAAAACATATGTGTGTTCAATATTATTTGGATACCAACATTTTTAAAAAAGTGGGCCTTATATGGGAGCTACGTCTAATTATGGACCAATCGTCATAAAATTCTACCATATTATATGTATATGTACGAAACATATTTGTGTTCAATATTATTTGGATACCAACATTTTTAAAGGAGTTATGCTCGTTTAAGTGATTTTCGGAACTGGGGTTATATGGAAGCTACGACTAATTATGGACCGATCGTCATAAAATTCGACCATATTATAGGTATATGTACGAAACATATTTGTGTTCAATATTATTTGGATACCAACATTTTTAAAAGAGTTATGCTCTTTTAAGTGATTTTCGGAAGTGGTCCTTATATGGGAGCTACGACTAATTATTGACCGATCCTCACGAAGTTTGTGGATGTGTGTTAGCTTCATTTACTACTCATTTGTGGTAAATTTTGTTTGCATACTTGCATAATGCAAAGATTTATGACCGGAAAACCCAAATTTCGGGAGGACATTTGTATGGGGGCTAGGTGAAATAATGGACCGATTTCCACCAGTTTCAATCCCATCCATCCTTGGGCCGAAAAAGATCACGTACCAAATTTTATCGAAATATCTTGAAAATTGCGCCAGCCAGACGGACGGACGGTCGGGCGGACATCGTTAAATCGACTCAGAAAGTGATTCTAAGTCGATCGGTATACTTTAAGGTGGGTGTTGGACCAATATTTAGGGGCGTTACAAACATCAGCACAAACCCAATATACCCTCCCCACTATTGTGGTGTAGGGTATAATAAATGATAATTATTTGTCAAATATTGTAAAAAATATAGAACCTAAAAATAAATTTATCCAGGTCTGCTTATATTTAAGAATTACCAAAATAAAATTGTCACAAATTGTAAACATTCACTCCAATTTAAAGATTTAAAAACATTTTTATTAAAATTCGAAAGTTGTTTTGTTGAAACTAATTTAAGAAAGTATGAAAATTACAAAAGAAATTTTTATTTTTTAGTCTTTGAAGTCAAAGAAAATAATAAAACATTTTCGAATTTAAACTTCAATGAAATACACTTTAATAATACAATGAAGATTGTAAAACATAAACTCTTTACAAACAATATAATAAATACTGGGAGCAATATAGGAATACTTATAATTTTTATTGGTATTGTTGTTATAATTTATGTAAAAAACAATAAGAGAACTTACATCGTTTCTTCGTCGGAGCCTTAATCTAACGGAGGGGGAGTTACGATATTAACGATAGCTCCACATAAAATAGTAATATAAACATACAAAAGTATTTACACTTAATTTTTGCTCATAAATAAAAATATAAATAAACATTCACCCCTATCGTGAATAAAAATTCCACGTGAAATTTGTTCACTTTTATTTTTTTAACATTGAATTTAAGTAGGAAAAATGTGAAAAGTGAAAAAATGTTACGTGGAATTTTTATTCACGATAGGGGTGATTGTTAATAAAACTAAAACAAACACACACACACACACACGAATAAATGCACTCCCAATCAATACAAATGCTTGTATGCAACATTGTATATAAACATTCATACATACATTTAGATAATTAAGTTTTTGACAAAAAGAAAATATAAATTTCTTTAGAATGCAAGATTTTGATTTAATTATGACCAATGAACCCATAAAACAATAAAGTACAAAATCATTGCGAAATAGTTCTTAAGAAGTTTGTAAATAGAGCTGTGTCGTTCATGAACGAATGGGTTAAAATGAACGGATCACTTCATTGAACGGAATGAGCCGGTCATTTAACTGAACGGCTTTCGTTAAATAGTGTGCGGATCAATTTCGTTCAGCTGCTGTTTATCAAAAGACAAGAAGAAAATCACATTCAATAAGGGTTGTATTCATTCGTTCAAAGTGAACGATTGAACGAATTGAATGAACGAATCAGTCTTGGATAAATGAACGAAAATGACCGGTCACTGAAATGAACGTCCGGGCACAACTCTTTTTGTAAACTCAGCTTTTGCTAGTATTAAGAAATTTATTTGTATTTTTAAAAACTCAATTGTATTTATGTTTAAGAAATTTGAAAAATAAAAACATTCCTATTCGTGGAGTGAAAAGAAAAACAACTATTTGTTTTCTTTTAAGATAAAAAATTATCGGATTTATTTCTAATAACATTGAAAAAAATGTGCTGCAAGATGATTTAGATGAACTATTTCAATGGTGCGTGCTTAATTTAATGGAACTGAATCTGAAAAAATGCAAACATATGCGTTTTTCAAGAAATGATAACGCTTTATTTATCTTTACATTGAGCTAGGGTTGCCATACGTCCTCTTTTCCCCGAACACCGTCCTCTTTTTTAGGGCGTCCGGGGTAGTCCTACTTCTTTTTCTGCATGTGTCCTGGGTTTGTCCTACTTTTAAAACTTTACTGCCGTATTCATAAAAAATAAAGTAGGTTTGAAGTGTGCTTTTAGACAAAATTTTCATACAAAATTTTCTTAAAGTACATTTGAAGTCTACTTTATTCTTTTATGAATAAGGGCATTAATCTATAATTTAGTTTTATTGCATCGACAGTATTGTTGGCATTGATGTATTATTATTTTTAAATACACACGATGTCATGACATGCTTTCTTGTGTAAACACATTGTGATTGATGCTTTTTGACCGCCATATAAGTATGCGCCCTCACAATTTTGAACAGCTTTAGCTTTTGGCCTTTGTCTACCTGTCTTATTGATGTAAAATTGTGAAAAAATTGCCGCCAAAAAAATTAAAGTGCTTAAAAAAAGAAGTAAAGCTGGAGGTCCACAACTCGCGATTTGGCGTTAACGCGTTTTAAGCTTTCTAAACGTTTTAAGCTTCAGGCATTTCAAGTTACATGCGAAGATTTTTCGCGTCAATATTTTTTTTTTATATGTATGTACTTTTGAAGGTGATGCCGTATGCCCAGCTGATTTTTTTTTATATGAAGTTTTTATCGGTTTGTTTGTCAAACTAATATAACAAATGTTATTTCAACTGTCATTTTTTCTGGTGACATCATCTTTAAAATAAATTTGCTTTGCATTTGTCAAAGTCAGCACCGCGTTCAAAAGTAGAAAGTAAACGAACTTTTCGCGTTTCAGGCGTCAGCGCGTCCTACGCTTTTGAGTGTGTAACTTAACTCATACAACTATATTGATTCTACTTTTTTGACAGTTGCGTGAAACGCGTAGACGCTTGGTGTTGAGCTCCAGCTTAAGTTTTTAAACAGAAATTCAATGTGTTAAATATTCACTTATTTTATAATTTTAGAATGCCGAAACGCAAATTGTACATTCAATGAGAAATTGAAAAAAAAATTCCCTACCTAAAAATAGGTAATAAAGAATGGATAGTGAATTGCACATTCTGCAACTCTGCCATTTCTGTTGCAAATAAAGGAGTACAAGACATCAACAGTCATTTGGAAACGCAGAAACATAAAAAAGGTTTTGCCAGTCAAGATTGTTCTAACAAAATTAAAAACATTTTTGCAAAATCTATTGACGACAATGAACTTCGAGCCGTTGAGGGTTGCATCGCTTATCACACCATTGTACATAACATGTCTTTTTTATCTCTGAATTGCACGATTGGATTGAATAAATTGCTTTTTATTGATTCTCAAATAGTTAAAAATATATCTTGCAATTGTACTAAGGCTACAGCAATTGTTAAGAAGGTTTTGGCACCCCTTTCATCACAAATGGTAAGGCAAAACACTGAACTAATTAATTTTGTAAGTGTATCATTCGACACGAGTAATTTCGGTGCTGCTAAGCTTTTACCAATACTTATTCAATACTTCAATCCCAAAAGAACGGAATACAGACAAAGATTTTGGATATTTTAACAATTAAAAATTAAACATCAGAAACTTTAGCGGATACTATTTTTTAATAGAATTGGATAAAAATTGTTTAAAATCAAAATGTGTTGCTTTTAGTGGTGACAATTGCAATACCAATTTTGGTGGCAAGCACAGATTCGGTCGAAATAATGTATTTGCAAAGCTAACAAGTGCTTTGCGTAGAAAAATAATTGGTATTGGTTGTCCAGCTCATATAATAAATAACGCAGTTTAGCGGATACTATTTTTTAATAGAATTGGATAAAAATTGTTTAAAATCAAAATGTGTTGCTTTTAGTGGTGACAATTGCAATACCAATTTTGGTGGCAAGCACAGATTCGGTCGAAATAATGTATTTGCAAAGCTAACAAGTGCTTTGCGTAGAAAAATAATTGGTATTGGTTGTCCAGCTCATATAATAAATAACGCAGTTCACAAGGGTTGCGACACATTGTCTATTCATGTGGAATCTATCGTTTTGAAAATTTACAATCATTTCTGTATTTCTACAGTACGAACAGAAACACGGAAAGGATTTTGCGAACAATCAGAAATAGAATCTGCAAAGCTACTTTATCATAGTAAAACAAGATAGCTGAGTTTATACCCTGCTACTGAGCGCATAATAAAATTATATGAACCATTGAAGAACTGTTTTCTGAACCTAGAAAGCACACCAAAAGTTATAAGAAACTTTTTTGAAAGCGATATAAGCGAGGCTATTTATTTACAATTCATTCCTTAATGTTTACAATTCAAAAAATCGAAAGATCTGATATTTGCTTGAAGTGAAGAAAATTTTAAAGGAAATATTTCTTCTTTTTTGTTTGGGTAATTCAACATGGAGTCCTAACGTCATTATTCCTCCTTGCATTAATAAAATTACAAACCTTGGAGAGCAGAGGAACTGTGCTTAGCGTTTCATTTTTATTTAACCTAATAAATGGTGCAGACTGTTCCGACTTCCTACTCAGCAACATAAACTTTAAGTTTCCTCATCGATCAACTCGTTTCTACATTCCAATTTAAATTCAAATTAATCAAACAAATTATGCTAATTCTGATTCTCTAAGAAAATTGTGTAAGCATTATAATGATTTTTATTTTTTAATTGATTTTTCTGTTAATGTAATTAAACGTAATATCACTTTGTACCTTAATCAGTGTAATTAAATGGCTGTCTAAATTTTTTCTTATTTTGTATATTATATAAATATTTTATAATTGGTCTGTAAGGATTTATTCCGTAGACCTGAAATAAAAAAATGAAAATAAATACAGCACTTACTTCTAATACAGAAGTACTTAACAAATCATACTTGATAATTTGTCATTAGATAACACAGCGTCATCTATTTGTCGAATTTAATTACATATCCCATCAAACAATTTTATTCATATTAGATATAAACATTGATTGCTTAAATTCTAATTGCAACATATGCATAATGATCGTATTATCCCATGTTGGCTATGCCTAGGAAGTTATCACGTAAAATGTACGACTCTTAGGGCTCGTGATGCAGATGCGCTTTCAGATAAAGATAAGTCCTTTCAATGGACGTGCGGTCATTGCAAGCAAATAAATATGGATTTTTATAAATTTTTCATGAATGAATTTGATCAACTTAATAAAGAGTTTCTATCTGTTGATGGTAAACTATCTAAGTTCGGTGAACTATTTTCAAAATTCCGAATTTTGATAACTTTATTGATGTACAAGACATTTCATCATTAAAGAAAAAAAAAAGTCTGATAAATATTCTGTAATTACGGCAATAAAACGTTCCTCAATTCCAACGCTGTTGACAATTTTGTCTATTTCCCGTCCTTGTTGTTAATTTCGTTATCTTCAGACGATATTAATGTTCCTTCCTTTCATAGCGCTAATGGATCAGCCAGTAACTTTTTACCACCAATATCATCTTAAAATAACAATACCTCAAATTAAGCTACTGCAAATGCTCTAATAGTTCGTAATCCACTACGTGCTATTGCACCTAAAAATTCCGTATTTGTTTCACGATTGGCATATGATACTTTATGCGATGACGTAGAATACTACATAAAATCTAAAGTTGGTCAAAATGCTGATGTCACTGTATACAAATTCCAATTCTCGTAGCAACGGTCGATTTCCTCATTTAAAATTACTCTTTCTGACGATATTATATTATACGTGAAATGTATACAAGGAAAGACAACGAATGAAAAATGTTGGCTTATTTATTTATTTTTGGCCAATATGTTGTATTTGGTATTTATTTCCGTATAAGCTACTTGGGCCTAAATTATTTTTAATTTTTAATTTACAATATAAAAATACATTAAATTACAATTTTTTCCCAACGTTTCGTCAATTATTTGTTGACTCCATCAGGGGTATCTATTTAAACATTTTTTTATTAATTACATTATCATAAACAATTTTTATATATTTTAAATTTACTTACAATATGTGTATATATATTAAATTAATTGGAACATATTTTTATTTTAATATAGAATATGACATTTAAGTTATTAACCATATCAATACATTATCCAATTGCAACCCTGTAGCTTGCGCTTATTTTGTCTGTGTCTTCCTTCATGTTCATCGTTATTTCTCTCTTCTGTTGTATCCGTAAACTTTCCAGTGTATATCTTTTCCTTTCTGTTTTTTCTTTATCCAGAATTTGTATATTGTCGAAGTCAGCTGTGTGTTTGTTTTCTATTATAAGCTGTTGAATGTTTATGTTTTTCGATGTCATTCTTGTGTTCATTTATTCTGGTTTCCAAATTTCGTTTTTTTGTTCCTATGTAAATCATATCGCATTTGTTGTTCTCAGTTCCCTTACATTTTATTTCGTTTACTACATTGTTTTGTTGTTGTTTGTTAATGAAAGTTTTTGTTTTTGTAAATATTGTGTTTAGTGTGGTATTGGCTTTGTAAGCAAAGTTTATATTATTATTTTCAATTGTATTTCTTATGTTTTTATTATCTGTAAGTCCAGGGATGTATGGTACACTGAAGAAAATTTTTTGTTCTTTATTATTGCTCAAGTTATCCGTAATATTATTTTTCTTTTTATACCCTACACCACAATAGTAGGGAGGGTATATTGGATTTGTGCTGATGTTTGTAACGCCCCTAAATATTGGTCCAACACCTTAAATTATACCGATCGGCTTAGAATCACTTTCTGAGTCGATTTAACGATGTCCGTCCGGCCGTCCGTCTGGCTGTCCATGTAAAGCTTGTGCGCAGAGTACAGGTCGCAATTTTGAAGATATTTCGATAAAATTTGGTACTTGATATTTTTTTCGGCCTAAGGATGGATGGGATTGAAACTGGTGGAAATCGGTCCATTATTTCACCTAGCCCCCATACAAATGTCCTCCCGAAATTGGGGGTTTCCGGTCATAAATCTTTGAATTATGCAAGTATGCAAACAAAATTTACCACAAATGAGTAGTAAATGAAGCTAACGGACATCCACAAATCTCGTGAGGATCGGGCAATAATTTGTCGTAACTCCCATATAAGGCCCACTTCCAAAAATCACTTAAAAGAGCATAACTCTCTTAAAAACGTTGGTATCCAAATAATATTGAACACAAATATGTTTCGTAGATATACATATAATATGGTAGAATTTTATGACGATCGGTCCATAATTAGTCGTAGCTCCCATATAAGGCCCACTTCAGAAAATCACTTAAACGACCATAACTCTTTTGAAAACGTTGGTATCCAAATAATATTGACCACACATATGTTTTGTGTATATGCATATAATATGGTAGAATTTCATGACGATCGGTGCATAATTAGGCGTAGCTCACATATAAGTCCCACTTCCGAAAATCACTTAAAAGAGCATACCTCTTTTAAAAATGTTGGTATCCAAATAATATTGAACACAAATATGTTTCGTACATATACATATAATATGGTAGAATTTTATGACGATCGGTCCATAATTAGTCGTAGCTTCCATATAACCCAGTTCCGAAAATCACTTAAACGAGCATAACTCCTTTAAAAATGTTGGTATCCAAATAATATTGAACACAAATATGTTTCGTACATATACATATAATATGGTAGAATTTTATGACGATTGGTCCATAATTAGTCGTAGCTCCCATATAAGGCCCACTTTTTTAAAAATGTTGGTATCCAAATAATATTGAACACACATATGTTTTGTGTATATGCATATAATGTGGTAGGATTTTGTGGTGATCGGTTCATAATTAGCCGTAGTCCCCATATAAGTCCCACTTCCGAAAATCACTTAAAAGAGCATACCTCTTTTAAAAATGTTGGTATCCAAATAATATTGAACACAAATATGTTTCGTACATATACATATAATATGGTAGAATTTTATGACGATCGGTCCATAATTAGTCGTAGCTTCCATATAACCCAGTTCCGAAAATCACTTAAACGAGCATAACTCCTTTAAAAATGTTGGTATCCAAATAATATTGAACACAAATATGTTTCGTACATATACATATAATATGGTACAATTTTATGACGATTGGTCCATAATTAGTCGTAGCTCCCATATAAGGCCCACTTTTTTAAAAATGTTGGTATCCAAATAATATTGAACACACATATGTTTTGTGTATATGCATATAATGTGGTAGGATTTTGTGGTGATCGGTTCATAATTAGTCGTAGTCCCCATATAAGGCCCACTTCCGAAAATCACTTAAAAGAGCATAACTCTCTTAAAAATGTTGGTATCTAAATAATTTTGAACACAAATATATTTAATATGGATACTAATAATACGGTTTAATTTTACTGTGATCGGTTCGTAATTAGTCGTAGCTCCCATATAAGGCCCACTTCCGAAAATTACTTAAACGAGCATAACTCTTTTAAAAATGTTGGTATCCAAATAATATTGAACACACATATGTTTTGTGTATATGCATATAATATGGTAGAATTTTGTGGTGATCGGTTCATAATTAGTCGTAGCCCCCATATAAGGCCCACTTCCGAAAATCACTTAAAAGAGCATAACTCTCTTAAAAATGTTGGTATCTAAACAATATTGAACACAAATATATTTCATATATATACAAATAACACGGTACAATTTTATTGTGATCGGTCCATAATTAGTCGTAGCTCCCATATAAGGCCCACTTCTGAAAATCATTTCAAAGAGCATAACTCACTCAAAAATGTTGGTATCCAAATAAAATTTAACACAAATATATTAAATATGGATAATAATAATACGGTACAATATTATTATGATCGCTCCATAATTAGTCGTAGCTCCCATGTAAGGCCCACTTCCAAAAAATCACTTTAAAGAGCATAAATTTCTTAAAAAATGTTGGTAATCAAATAAAATTCGACACAAATAAGTTTTTTATATACAGAAATAATGACACCTAATTTTGTAATGGTCCATAATTACTCGAAACTCCCATATAAGACCCTCTCCGCTAGTCACTTTAATTTATATCGAGATAAAGTTTAACACATACAATATTTATATTCACAGAAATCATGACACTGAATTTTGGTCCAAAATAGGTGATATCTCGCAAATAACGAGGTATAGGGTATTATATGGTCGGGCTTGACCGACTATACTTTCTTACTTGTTTAATTTAGTAATAACTTCGTCTATAAGTGTTAGTAAATTTTGTTGGAAAATTGTTATTTGTCAAGATGTTTTTTATGTGTATAATATTCTCCTTTCGAAATTGTTCGTCACTTATTTTTATCACCCTGGTGATAAAATTCCTTGCTGTATTAATTATTTGACTTTTAGGTTGTGTCGAGTTGAAATTTATCATTCTTCCAGATGCGATGTCTTTTTTGTACCAATTGAAAATTATTTTGTTATTCTCTCTATATAGTCTAGTGTCCAAGTATGCTACGGAGTTATTAATTTCAATTTCCATGGTGAATTGTAGTCTTTTATTTAGTCTTGGGCATAATCGTTCATTTGAGTGATTGTTTCATTTTAGTTCAGTTGAAAAAAATGAACAAAATTCATTCAGTCGTCGTTGACCAAGCGATGAGAATACATGCGGATGATCATTGTCATTTTTGTTTCCGAAATTTATTAAGCATTGTTGTTGCTTCTTGTTGGAAGAAGTATAGCAAACACACGCGATTCAATTACAATTGAATACGAAAAATAAAAAACTGTTCTATTAATTTGTTTTTGTGACCAATATTTATAATTATTATAATTTTTAAGGAGTTTCCTTCAGGCTAATTTTGTCAAATGTTTGTTTCCAAACGTAAATAAAAAACTTGTTCGATTTTTATTTTTGCTTTTATTTACCCAACGTTTCGTTCGTTTTATTCTAACTTCTTCAGGGGTCTCGTTCTAAATAATAGCTTTAATGTTTTTTATCATTGGATATTAATTTTTTTTATTAATTGGTTACTAAAATACTAAAAAACGGGACATCACGAACAGAATTTTGGTATAAATAATCAAATAATTAATAAAAATATAATATACAATAAACGACCACAAAACTTAAGTCAAGTTTAACTTAAAGCTAATATCACAGAACTGTGAAAAAACTGTTTTAAATGAACTACTTTTTGTTTTTTTCTCAAAATAACTGTTCTGAAATTAGTTTTTGATATTGATAATTGTTATTTACGGTCCCTGATGTTTTTTTAGGTGTTTATATTTGTCAAAGACTCCATTCTTTTTTTATTATTTTAAGCATTTGACAATTTGTTTGCTGGACAAAATCTCTCACCAATACATCTTCATTTTTATTTTTGAACTCCACTGGTGTAAATATACAAGGTGAGTGGAAATCGGCAACACAATACAGAAAGAACAGGCATTTTTATTTGTGTAAAATAATGCACTACTGTCAAAAACACTTGCAAAAGTTTACTTTTGACATAAGTTACTTGTAAAGAAACTCTGTCAGCTGTGCTATTGCACTCACTTTATAAATTACTACGCACATTAGAAAATTTTCGAGTGGCAATATTGAACAAAATGAATAAAAGTCAATTGAATAAAAGACCAAGTGAACGAAAAGAACAAACAAACAAAAAAATCGATAGAAAAGAAACAACTATAGTATAGTTAGTTCATTTAGTTTCATGCAGCGTTACCATTTGTCAAGTTTTCACTTTTTTTTGCAAGTTTTTTGAGATGCCAAAAAGTTTTAAATTTATCGGGTAAAAAATAAGTTTTTGAAAAAATATAAACATATAAAAGAAAAGGCTTTAAATTTAAATAAGAAATAAATTTATAAATGTATGTGATATTTTTTTAAAGATCTCATGTTTTTGGCTTAAGACGGTTTTAGTATCTTTTTCAAATCACTATCAAAATTTTATCACTAATAGAATTTTAAATTCTGATTAAAATAAAAAGAAATTGGGGCGGTCACGCCTATTTTCGAGTGGGTGGGGCTCCAGAGTTTGTTATATATTTAGGTTTATCGTGAAAACTATATTTTTTTTATTAGACGATATATATCAATATTAATATCTTGTCTTGAAAATATTGTAATTTATTTACTTACTCATATAGACCGTTTTTCCGGATTTTTTAAAAAAATTTCGGATCAAAAAATAATTTTGCGAACTTTATCAATAGGTGGTCCATATAAATAGGTCATGTTACATATCGTTGGAAAGGTATTTTTGATACCTTTAATTTAATGTATTACAAATTATATATATTTTAAACTTTAAGGGCTCGCCCCCTCGAAAATAGGCGTGACCGCCAACAAATTTTTTTTGTTGTCATCTCCTCTAAAAGCCCTATTTGATGAAATTTTTGTTTTGATCAAAGTCACTAAACTCGATTTGTTCCATGTTTTTTATTATATGTTGTGTTTGATTTTAAATGGTTTTTATAATTTTAAATAATATTAATTCCAAATACATGTTTGTGTTTTCTTTTAAAATTTTGGTACTTTTGTAGCAAAAATTTTTTTTTGGAAACGAAGTGGTTTTTTTCATATGTAAGAAGTTTTTCAAAATATATATATGGTAACGCTGGTTGCATACTATATAAACTGAACTGAACTAAATGAACTGACCGATATGAACTGAACTAAATGAACTGAACGATATGAGCTGAACTAAATGAACTGACCTAAATGAACTGAACGATATGAACTGACCTACATGAACTGAACTAAATGAACTGAACGGTATGAACTGAACTAAATGAACTGAACGATATGATCTGAACTAAATGAACTGAACAAAAAGAACAACTAAACTCAGTGTTGCCAGAAAATGAATTTCAAAATACATATGGTAAAACTTGAAAAATTAAGTGCTAAAATGTTCTACAGAAGAAAAAATAAGTGCTAAATTTTTTCAATGTAACAATACAATTTTTAATTCATATGTTACAAATATAAATTAGTGTTTTTTCTAATTTTGTTCATAACAATTGTTGACTTGTTTTAATAGATTACATTTCATATATTAATTAAAAAATTTCCGTGTTCATTTTACTAGCACACCGAAAGAAATTTAGTTGAAATATTAGTAAAAGTTATTTTTTCTTTCTCCAAAAATATTTTTTAGAGTAAAATAGTAAAAATTTTTTTGAGAAATTTTTTTTTATCAAGCATATTATGCTAAAAAACATTTAGCATACAGGTATGTGATGAAAATCGAAAACGAGTGAGTTTTTGAAGTCCGTTTTAAAGTATTTCTAATCAAATTTTTAACATTTTTGTTTTAAGATTCTCTTTAGTAGCAAAATATCTTTATATTTTGTGGGATTAAACTGTTTCAATACCGAAATATTACGAAAAAATTAACTTCTAAAACTCACTCGTTTTCGATTTCCATCACTTACCTGTATCAGGTGTATCAGGTTAAAAATTTCAATGCATATGTAGAAAAGAAATGCTAAATCTAGCACTGAAAGTGCTAAAATGGCAACATTAACTGAACTAAAGTAAATGAACTGAACAAAAAGACCGAACAACTGAACAGCGTTGCCATTTTGATTATTTTTAACCAAAAATGGTTATTTTTTTCTTCAATGTGGAGATGCGAACTTTTTTTCATTTTGGTAACTTTAAGGGAAATCAAAAATATAAATGTTTTGGTGTCTATTTAAATTGAAGAAATTTGCTTATTTTTTTTTGCTTTTTAATATTATTTAAAAATAAACGTTGTTATAAACAGGTTTTTTTACGTAAAAATTTTTTATGTAAAAATTTCTTTGATTTGTCAAACACGAAAAAACGCGCATTAAATTATTTTAAACAAATGCGAAATGGATAAGAAATATTTTTTTTTCATGTTCGAATCTATTTAAATTCAATAATATTTTTTAACTTCGGTTTAGGTTTTAATTGAACAAGATTTATCATCTGAAAAATAAAAGGTCAAAAAACAAACTAAATAATTATAAAAAAATTTTGGTTATTTTTTTTTCATTTTGGTAACTTTTTGGTTACAAAATTTTTTGGTAGTGGCAACACTGCAACTGAACAAAAAGAACAACTAAACTGAACAAAATAAATTGAACTAAATGAATTGAACTGAACTAAATGAACTGAACGACTGAACAAAAAGAACGATTAACTGAACTAAATGAACTGAACGACCGACCAAAACGAACGAGTAACTGAACTAAATGAACGACTGAACGATAAAGAAAGAAAAGACTGAACGACATCACATCGTTCATATAAGTGAATAGTTCAATTGAACTAGGTCGTTCATGAACGACACAACTCTACTTTTATTGTAGTTGTTGAAATTCTTTAAAATTGTTTCTTTGTCTTCTATTTTAATTATGGCCAATATGTCATCTACATATTTTTTTATGTATTTTATTTTGATATTGTCATTTTTTAACTTAGTAAGTCCAGTATTATAACTATCTGCAATAGTAGGAGAAAGTGGATTTTCCATTGGCATTCCAAAAATTTGACTATAAATGTCATTATCATAAATGAAATAATTGTTTTCTACAATGCAAAACCGAAGGATCTTAATAAATGTTGATTTTGATATTTGTGTATGTTCTCCCTCAACGTGAACAGAACTTTCCTAAAAACGAAATATATCTATTAATTCAATTTCCTTATTTTATCAAAACGTTCGTGATTTACTTACGAAGTTATCAAAATTATATTTAGAAAGTTTTATATAATTGCGTTTACTGAAATATGGCTTAACGATACATATCTTAATACAGAAATCCTTTGCAAAAATATAACATTTTTCGTCGTGATCGAGGTACTTATGGTGGTGGAGTTTTAATAGTGGTTTCCAGTAATTTACCATCTGAACTTCTTAATATTGACTCAACAGCTAGCATTGAATTTATAGCTGTAATAATAAATCTAAAGCAAAAACGAATAATAATAACGTGTTCGTATATTTCTCCATCTTCTCCGTACTCCTTGTATATGCAACATGCCGACGCGATTAGATCTGTTAATCGACTAACTACGGATAATGATTTTAAAATTATTACGGGTGATTTTATATGCCTTCGATAACTTGGAACTATTCGCCTGACGAAAAATATTATGTTCAAACTCAATTAAATAACAACTATATGGATTTTTTAACATTTTATATGATAACAGCCTATTCCAAATGAATGGTATACTAAATAGTTATACCAAAATTCTGGACCTTTTTTTTGTAAATGATATAGATGATTGCTTTATAAAACGTTCTACTCCTATTACTATTCCCGAAGACCGATATCATCCTAGTGTGGAATTGATTATATCTATTGCAACTGAACATGCTTTGCCGATAATTACCACTGCTGAAAAAACGTTTTTATATAATATAACCAATTTCAATTTGTTCAACCAACTTATTGAAAATACAAATTGGATACATTTATTTACATCCACCTCAACAATTTCTCTGCATCAAGTATTTGAAGTTTTTTACAATAAAATATATTCGTTTATGGATTTATGTATTCCAAAAAATATACTCAATCAGTTATCTGGACCGCCGTAGAACACAAGGCAACTAGCTCAAGCAAAAAACAAAAAGGACAGGTCTTACAAAAGATTTAAACAGACAGGATTATCCGTCGATTATCTTACTTACTCATTACAGAGGGCATTCTATACAAGACTTATTATCTTATGTTACAAGCGTTACGCAAATGAAATTAAAAATAACTTGAAACTAGATCCCAAATCGTTTTATAAATTCATTAATTCCAAGAAAAATCTACTGGTTATCCTGCTTCAATGAAATTTCAGAATATTGAATCCAGTGATGATACAATTATATGTAATTTGCTTGCTGATTTTTTTCACCTACGCATTCGGATATATATTATGACTCTGCTGTTGAAGGAAAACCAAAATATATCACTTACATACTTGGATTATTATACTGTTGCAAATGGTTTAAGAAAGCTTAAGTATTCTTATACATGTGGACCAGACAAAGTTTCCAGCAGTATTTCATTTAAATGTTCTAAAGCTTTATCTATCTCAATAACACTATTGTTTACTATATCTATTAGAAATGGATATTTACCGGATATCTGGAGGAAATCTTTCGATGTGCCTGTATTTAAATCTGGTAATAAAGAAGAAATTAAAAAATATCGTGGCATTGCAAAACTTAGTGCAATACCCAAACTCTTTGAAAAATCATCAAATATGATATCACCGTTCCAGCATGGATTTCAAAAAGGCTGTTCTACTACTACTAATCTTATTCAATTTAGTTGTGCTGTATTTTATGGCTTTTCTCAGAGGAAACAAACTGATGTTATTTACACTGACTTTAGCAAAGCATTTAATAAAGTAAACCATAAACTCCTTATTAAAAAACTGCAATTAATGGGATCCTCAAAACTTTTAACAAACTGGATATACTCGTATTGATTAGGCAGGACGCAAAACGTGCTTTTTAGAAGTTGTATCTCCAAAAACATACATGTACAGGGTGGGGCAACATAACCCCCCGATTTGAAATGAGCGCCATTCCGCTCAATGATAATGTGGATGGGTGGGCGTGGTCTCAATTGATAGATAAGGTTTTAAAGTTTTGTTACCACCAAGGCCAGTCGTGATCATGCGGTGGAGTAAAGAGCAACGAGCGTTCGCCGTATAGGCCTATTTATTGTGTTTTTCAGTGACGAAGCGCATTTTCACTTAAGCGGGTGTGTCAATAAGCAAAACATGCGTTACTGGGCCGAGACGAACCCCCGACAACTCCATCAGAGGCCTTTGCACTCACCAAAGGTCACAGTTTGGTGTGCAATTTCTTCAGTTGGGATTATCGGACCTTGGTTTTTTGAAGAAGATGAGCGGGTGGTCACGGTAAATTCAGACCGTTACGTCAATATGCTTGAGGAGTTTTTTGTCCCCCGGCTTGATGAAATGGACTTAGGGGACGTATGGTTCCAGCAGGACGGAGCAACGGCTCACACTGCGAGGAGTTCGATGGCTTTGTTGAGAGAGCACTTCCCTGGACGCCTCATCTCTCTCAGAGGCGATTTGGAGTGGCCACCACGATCGCCTGATTTAACCCCGTGCGACTTCTTTTTGTGGGGTTACCTCAAGTCCCGGGTCTTCAATAACCGTTCACGGACTCTTGATAACCTTAAGAGGAAGTGGCGAACATACCGGTCGACATGTTGGAGAGGGTGATGCGAAACACGCGAAATCGGTTCGTTCAGTGCATCGATAATGGAGGGCGTCACTTGGCCGATATGATTTTCAAAACTATGTGAAAAAAAACTTTAAGATATTTCCTACACATAATTTAAAAAAATAAACAAATATCTCTAATACTTTTTTATTTATTGCGTTACAAAATCGGGGGGTTATGTTGCCCCACCCTGTATTATCTGGAGTACCACAGGGCAGCCATCTGAGGCCTCTACTATTCTCACTTATTATTAATGACTTACTGTACGAAATAAAATCTTCGAATATCTTGATGTACGCGGATGATATGAAGTTATTCTTAAGCTAATGTCAGGTAATAGATTATATACTTCTGCAAAAGGATTTGAACTTATGTTATGATTGGTGTGCTAAGAACTTAATGGAACTTCTTATAAAACAAGTTAGAGTACAATATTCGGCTGTACCGAATCTATAATACCCTCCACCTATACGCAATAAGAAATAAATAAACTACACTGGTTATAGGAGTAGAATATCCTAATTCTGTATTTTCTATTCAGTCTTAGTGCAAATTTTTTTAGTATTTTATATATTGTTTAAAAGACTATTCCTGTTGGTTGTAATTCACTAATTTTATTTTGAATGTTTTGAAATTTTATCTAATTTTGACCATTTATACTTGCTGTAATTACCGATTATTACTGTAATTTACAGAACTTGTCTGATTTTCATAAAAATCTTGAGTGTAATTTAACAACTTATAAATGAAAAGAACATTTTTCTATATTCACATCAAGTTAAGAAACAGAGTATAAAAAGGATAAAATTATAAGGCTTCTTTAATTGAAAATGATCTCGATAACTTTATTTACAAGAGATTTAAAGGTGGTATAGTAGAAGTGGACCAATTATGGACCGATGGCTTCTAAATCAAGTATCCATAATGTTATTTCTACGTATTTTAGGATTATATTGTGTGAATTTCATCTCAATAGAGTTATTTACAATAGTTGTATGGTTAGTTGTTATGCTCGGAAGTGGACTTAATTTAGGAGCTATTATTGAGTGACAACTAGAAAATCCAGTAGTTTAATTGCCGCATAACCGATACCAATATGATTTCTGGATTAAAATTTCTGAGCCATATAAAAGTTGGTTCGATATCGATATTTATTAAACATTTTTGTGGGCTTATTTGTTTTTCGGAAATGGTAGCTATGACAAATTATGGGCCGATCTTCTTAAATTTTGGCACAGTTATTTTCATGCACATGAGAATATTTCACTTCGAATTTCAACATAATACCGGTATATATAAGATATATATTTCGAGGGTGGACCTTATGTGGGGGATATTGTCAAATATGGACCGATATTCTCAAAATCCAGCAGTTTGATTTAGACATGTCCGTAAATGATCCGTGTAAAATTTTGGATTGGTACCCTTGTTTATAAGAGATCTATGAGTATTAAAGTGATTTTCGGAAGAGGGCTTTATATGGGGCATACGGTTAAAAATACAATATGTATAGCGATAAATGTCTTTTTCAGATGTGGTCCTTGTATAAAATTTAGTACAACAATTTTGCCTATAAAGATTATTCATGTAAAATTTTAGCCGTTTAACATTATTTACATCTTTCCTGACCGCCGAAAATTTTAAATTATCAAATTTTCCGTATTTGACATTGATTGGTATTCCTAAAAAATATTGTTCTATTAAACACTCTCGAGTGATCAAAAATTTACCGAACGGTATATTTAAATATGCAAATCGTAATAGTGTAAATGGTTTAATCTGAACTTCTTACGTCTTTTGATCATAATGTGTAATGTTCTGTAGGTATGTAAGACTACTGTAATTGTCGCTGAAAATTTTGTGATAATAGAGAAGTAGATATTCAAGATTAAATTAAAGGATGTCCCCTGTACATAAATATGACCAACATTAAAAAAAATTAATATTTTTAGGGCTTACCAAATAATTTTTAAAGACCATAAATTGTGTACAATTTGTCAATAAAAGGTGAATTATATAAAGATATTATTTAATGGTGTTTTCTTTTCTGAAATAAAATGTTACACCTTTATTATGTACATTTTTATAATGTTTACCCCACATTTTAAAGATGTCGCATTTTTAATGGTCAGAATAGAACATAAAATCACAACAGCGTAACCCTTTTTTTATGTACAGGTGTTTCTGTTTGTTTTTGTTAAAAAAGAAGAAGCAGATAGCTCCCTGTTAAGTTCGCTTGAAATAAGACAATAAATATCTCTCAAAAAGACCAATGGCACCTTCCCGACTAATACGCAAATTTTTCTTAACCTATAAAAATTGTATACATATATCAACTTCAGCGTATTCATTAATTACGTTCTCTACAAAGCCTTTCACTCGCGGTTGTGGATTTCTTTCCATAATCATATCAAATATTTTAACATCAGATGATGAAGATGAATCCAAGAAGTCATCCAAAATTTTTTCAGCACATAAAAAAGTAGTAATATTTTCCATTTTGTATATTTTTGTTTGTTTCTTAACACAAATACACATTCATAAACAAAACAAATGTCAGCTGTTTTATCGTGCGATTATGCCCCTCTAAAAATACAGAGTGTTAAAGGTGCAACATTTTTTAAATTTATAGTGTGACATTTATAGAAAAGAACACACTACACTTTAGCAGTGTTGACATTAAAAAAGATGCGAAATAGAATAGAAAAAACGTGTAACATTTTTGCCAGAAAAGAAAACTACGAAAAGAACTACGCCACCAATTAAAATTAATTTGATAGAAAGGCATTACACAAATATTCAATTCATTTTGAGTAATTTTATTGATTTTGTTCATTATGAAAAAAAGTAGGCGGCCGAAAAAAGTATTCTTAGTCATACCGGATTCTTAGTTATATCCAGCCAAAGTTTTAGTAAGATCGGTCCAGCGGTCTGGTCTTCCCGACAGGTGTTGTAATTAATTAAAAAAGTAAGCGTTAGAGTAGTCGTGTTCATACAAACTCAGAAACCTTCCCGGGCTCACGCACAACAACTTTGCCAAAGATAATAACAAGATCAAATACTTAGTTTACGATTCTATAAGGGACATACATCTAAACATTTATTTTTTGAGATGGGTTCATGCCCCCAGTGGGCGTGGCACATAACATTTTTATTTTTACGTCATCTTCAGTAAGATGTGTTTACAACTTGTTTGAAGTAAATCTGTAAAAAGCCGTGCAGAAGCAATTAATCAATTTAAAAAAGTAGGCGTGTCGTACCAACTCAGAAACTTTTCCGGGCTCAAGCACAACAACTTTGCCGAAGATTATAACATGATCAGATGCATAGTTTGCGAGAATAGAATAGTAGAAATGAATTTCAAAAAATAACTAATATAAGTGTACTGAAATTTGGCCCTTTTTACACCTTTATATTTAAGTCAGGAATAGCATGGGTTCTTTTTTGTGTGAATGGAAGAATATTTTATCTTTTTTTATTTTATAATTGAATAAATAATATCAAATGTCCCTTTTTATCCCTTTTTTCACCCGTAAAAAATAATTTTCAAAAAAGTCCTATTAATTATCCGTAATACGTACTATTTGAAAATAATAGTTCGTGGCATAGGAATTCGAATTTCAAAAAAGTACCAAAAAGATGCATTTAATAAAGTATTTCTATGTGTATTTATGTAGGAGATATACATGTTAACGGAGCGTTCTACGCGGACTATTTTTACCCTATATGGTCCTTGAATTGCGAATTTCAAAAAAGTACCAGACACCTGTCGGCTCTTTTTTTGATTAAAGGCGGACGCATTTCAAATATTATTTCTAAGTTTATTTGTTTTGGAGATATTGAGGTACTGGTTTTACCCGTTTTTGCCCTATTTGTCCCCCTTAATGACTTAATTTCCAAAAATCCCTTCTTAGTGGATCTAAATGTTGTAAAAGGAACCCATTAGCCGAATTTCAAGTTTCTAGCTTTAGCGGCTTGGGCTGTGCGCTGGTGAATGCATATATATAGATATATATATATAGATATAGATTGAGCAATATTTCGGGAAGATTTTTGTATGGGGGCTATAAGAAATCATGGACCGATTCTCACTATTTTCCGCACACTTTCTTCTTTTATCATAAAAACAACATATGCAAAATTTCATGGTATTATCTGCAATATATTTCAAAATATTGCAATAAAATGGACAAAAAATATCAAATTTTTATGGTGGTTGTCTCACAGATTGGGCCATAACTCTGGTTCGCTTAAACCGATTTTGCTGATTTTCAATACAAAAGTTACCTGCAAAATAAGAAATATTCTTCTGGAAATTTCGTTTAGTGAAGTTGTATAGTTTGGACGTGAGAGTGTTTTACAGAGACGGACAGACAGACGGACATGGCTCAATATACTTAAAATTTCATAAGGATTAAGAAAATATATACTTTGTTGGGTCTCAGATGAATATTAAAAATGTTTCACACGGAATAACAAACGTAATTTAACCTCATTCACCACTCTTGGTGGTGGAGGGTATAAAAATGTAAAACTATGAACTTTGCAAGATATAAGCCAATAACTGCAAATCACTTTTTGGGAAATCATAAACTGGATTTGGTTGAAAGCTTTCTGGACTTGGGTATACGTATTATATGACCCTAAATTAAACTTTACCTCACATATAAATTCTATAATATATAAAACCAAGGGTATGCTTGGCTATATAAAACGTTGGTCTAAAGAATTTAATGATCCGTATATTGCAAAAACATCTATATGTCACTTGTGCGTCCGATTCTTGAGTATGGGTCAGTTATTTGAGACCCAATTTATCAGACACATTCCAATGCTATTGAATCAGTGCAAAAACAATTTCTCTTGTTTTGCCTTCGAGGATTACGTTTTAACCCACTTAACTTACCATCATATCCTGCTCGTCTAGCTCTTATTAAGCTGCCAACACTGAAAAGTCGTAGAGTTATGATGAATGTATCATTTATTTTAAATGGTTTTAATGGTGTTACATGCTCTAATTCTCTAATAAATGAAATTCTTTTCAACGTTCCACAACGTCCTACCAGAAATTTTCATCCATTGTCAATAAGATTTTTGAGATCAAACTATGCTGATGCTGACCCACTAAGAAGGATGTGCAACACATTTAATCAGTTATATAGATTTATAGATTTTTCATTAGATCCCAGTCTTCTAAAACTTTATTTAATAATGTATTTAAAGTCATAGTGTTCTGGTTTATATGTTTTAAGTTTGTTAATGTTTAAATTTTTGTAAATGTCTGTAAGGAATAATATCCATAGACAATAAATAAATAAATAAAATAATACGAAACACAAAAACTGTATTGGTTATAGGACTAGAATATCCTTATTCTGTGTTTTTTATTCAGTGTTAGTGCAAACTTTATTATTATTTTATATATTGTTTGAAAGACACTTCTACGACCAACATAATTTATTTCAAATGTTTTAAAATTTTATCTAATTTTGACCATACGACTGATGTAATCCACTTCTTACCATAATTTACAGAGGTTGTCTGATTTTCATAATAATCTTGAATGCATTTAACAATTTACTAAATTAAAAAAAAAAAACATTTTTTTCATATTCACAAGAAACAGAGTATAAAGAAGGGTAAGATTATAAGGTGAGGCTTCTTTTGTTTGAATTTGATCTCAATAACATTATTTACAAGAGATTTATGAGTGGCATAGTAGAAGTCGACCAATTATTCCAAATCCAGCATCCACTAATGTGATTTCTATGTATTTTAAGCTTTTTTTTAATTTATTTTCAATAACGTTATTTACAAGAGTTGTATGGTTGGTTGTTATACTCGGAAGTGGACTTAGTCCGGGAGGTTTTACCAATTGTTGACTGGCTGCTACAAAATTCAGTAGCATAGTTGCCGTATAACCGATATTAGTATAATTTCTGGATTAAAATTTATTTTTTATTCTTGACTGGCAGCTACGAAATTTGTATGGGGGCTATAGGAAATCTTTGACCGATTCTTAGTATTTTCCACACAGTTCTTTTATCACAGAAATAATGTGTACAAAATTTTATATGCAATATATTTACAAAAAAATGCAAAAAAAGTAGATAAAAGATATCAAATTTTTATGGCGGTTGCCTCACATTTTAGTCCATAACTCTGGTTCTACTATACCGATTCCTGATTTTTAACGCCAAACTTACCTAATAAATACGAATTTTTCTGGAAACTTCGTTAAGTTAATTTGTGTATTTTGGACGTGACAGTGTTTTACAGAGACGGACAGACAGACGGGCATAGTCCAATCGACTTAGAATTTCATAATGGTCAGAAAGATTGTTACTTTGTTTGGTCTCAGAATATTATTAACAAAGTTTCACACGGAATGACAAACGTAATATGCCTTAATTCACCATTTGTGGTAAAGGAGTGTATAACAAGTAAGAAAGTATAGTCGCCAGTACATGTGTGAAAACAGATTTTCAGACATGGGCTCTAGGACCTAGGGCTTATTATGGACAATCATCTAAAAATGTAGTGGCATGGCTAGCATATAAATATTCTTTGTGTTTAATTTTATCTCGATTTCAACACTTATAAAAGATTTATAGATGTTAAAGTGATTTAAGAAGGGGATATTATATGGAAGCTATGACTAATTATGGAACGACCGTTTTAAAATTAGTTGTTATGATTTCTGTATACGCGAAACTTCTTTGTGTACAATTTTATTTTATACTAACATTATTAAGAGATTTACGGCTGCTAAAGTGATTTTGAGAAATCGGCCTTATATAGGAGCTATGAGTAATTGTGGACCGGTCATCAAATTTTGACCAAATGATTTTGTATATATGAAAACGGCTTATGTTGAATATGATATTTAAGAGAGTTATGCTCTTTAAAGTAATTTTCGGCAGCGGGCCTTTTATGGATCTGCTGATCTGTACAAAATTTGTTGCTGAGATGTACAATTTATTTTTGGAGAAATTTTTTGGGATAGGTGCTTAAATCAAATATTTCTGACCGATAAACCCCTATTTTGGGAGGACACTCGTATGGGAGCTAGATGCAGACTATAAATATTGTTCACACATTAAGTATGTTAGTTGTTTGCTTATTTTTTATAACCTATACCACAATAGTGGAATTGAATTTGTGCCGATGTTTGTAACGCCCATAAATATTGGTCCAATACCCACCTTAAAGTATAGCGATCGACTTAGAATTCCATGCTAAGTCGATTTAACGATGTCCGTTCGTCCGTCTGGCTGGCTGGCTGTCAATGTAAAGCTCGTCCGCAGAGTACAGGTCGTAATTTTGAAGATATTTCAATAAAATTTGGTACGTAATATTTTTTCGGCCCAGGGACGGATGGGATTGAAACTGGTGGAAATTGATCCAATATTTCACTTGGCCTCCCGAAATAGGAGTTTAACGATCATAAATGTTTGAATTATGAAAGTATCCAAACAAATTTCACCACAAATGAGTTATAAATGAAGCTAAATCAAATTTTGTAAAGATCGGTCCATAATTAGTCGTAGCTTCCATATAAGGCCCACTTCCGAAAATCACTTTAAAGAGCATAACACTTTTAAAAATCTTGGTATCCAAATAATATTAAACACAAATATGTTTCGTACATATACATATAATATGGTAGAGTTTTATGATGATCGGTCCATAATTAGTCATAGCTCCCATATAAGTACCACTTCCGAAAATCACTTTAAAGAGCATAACTCCTTTAAAAATGTTGGTATCCAAATAATAGAAAGCCCACTTCCGACAATCACTTTAACGATAATAAATCTCTTCAAAATGTTGCTATCCGATTAAAATTTAATAAAAATAAGTTTCATATGTACAGATTTATTGGGCTAACACCAAATTTTATAATGGTCGGTCCATAATTAGTCAAAACTCCCATATAAGAACCTCTCCGTAATTTACTTTAACCCCCATAAATCTTTTAAAACTATTTATATCGAGTTAAAGTATAACATACACAATATTTATATTCACGGCACTAAATTTTTGGATGAGCGGTCCATAATAGGTAATATCTCCCGTATAGCGTCCATTTCAGAAAAACTGCTTAATTTATATACTGGGTGTAGGTTATTATATGGTCGGGCTTGACCGATTATACTTTCTTACTGTTTTTCTTTTTTTTTTTTAAAGAGAAGTAACACTCAGGCAGTTAATATGCCTATATATTAATATATTAATTAATTAATTGTGTTACTGTCTTTGGAAAGGGATAGGTAGAAGAAGAATAGGTGGTGAAAGTAGAGAAAAACTTTTCATATGACAACACTGTAAATGCGCGTTATGTTTATTATTAGTACAGTATTGCAGCGCCTCTGGTGGTGACTATGCGCATTGATCAAAGCTTGATTTATAGCCATTATTTTAATTATTTTACTTCGGTGGCGTTTAAATGCTATATGTACCACCGAAGGATGACGCTGTGATAAATATTAGTTATGATAGGATAAAAAAACTAATAATTATCAGAAACTGATGTTGTTTTAAGTGGCAGCGGCTGGGAATCGAACCCAGGCCACAAATACCATCTCATGCTTAATGATCAAACGCGCTAATCAATTAAGCTACAGCACCCTTGTTTTTAATTGACAGAAAACTTGAAAAATTCAGTGCCAAAAAGGAAGTTAAAAAACATAGTTGTACATCACTAGTATAAATTGTAATAAGCACTATATTTATAACCATTTTTTAACAAATAATTCGAAGAAATCTATGAAAATCTAAAGGGTGTTTTTGTAGATCTATAGAACTTTGAAATACAATACAAACAAAGACGCGTAGAATATCGACTTCAAAAAATAGTCCAGCGGCGTTAAATCGCAAGATCTTGGAGGCCAACTCACGGGTCAGAAACATAAAAATATGCGGTTACCAAACGTTTCCTTCAATAAATCAATTGTGTCACGTGATGTGTGACATGTTGCACCGTCTTGTTGAAACCACAGCTTCTGCACATCATGATTGTTCAATTGATGAACAAAAAGGTCAGTAGTCATGGCTCTATAGTGGTCACCATTGATTGTAACGTTCTGGCCAGCTTAGTTTTAAAGACCAATTATTTTTTTCTGGATGTATCGCTATTTCAACATACACTTGAGGATTATCATCACTCTATATACAGCAGTTTTGTTTATTGATGTATCCATTCAACCAAATGTGACCTTCATCGCTAAACAGAATTCGCTTATGAAAATCGCGATCAACGGCAATCTTCTTTGGAGCACATTTACAGAATTTTCAAAATACATTTGCACAATTTGGAAGCATTGTTCAGGCTACAGTCTATTCACGTTAAATGCCAAACTAATCTGATAATAAATCACTTGACAGCTGACAAAATGGCCGCCAGTTAAAAAAGTGTTGTCAACTTAAAAAAAACATCCTATATTACTTTACCACTACTTTTCATCGAAGGAAATGTTAAATTGTGTGTATGAGGGAGATTATGATTATTTGTTTGTTTTTGTTTTTCTCTAATTACTTGTTTATCTAACATTCATACAAGGGCATATAAAGATGGTTTCTATGTGTCTAGCTTTGTTCAAGTGTTTGGTGTAGAGTAGAGGGTTATTAAGTGGATGAGATAGAAATATTACAGATTTTTAGATACACCGATTGAAAGGTCGGGCTAAATATGAAGATTAGAAGAGATAAACAAAAAAATGCAAGAAGTATTTATTCACATCATTTTGAAGAGCGAAATAGAAGAATATAGAAAAAATATCGGACTTTAGAGGGAGTGATAATTTTTTAGCTTAAGTACATATAAAGGGATGTCTGCAATGCTTATAGTGTTATTATAGGTGTTTAATTTTATAGTACATATATATATATTATTATTATACATATATTGCAGTTGCCCAATTTAGCTTAACTAATTACATATAAATCAAATGAAAACCAAATTCGTAACCAATGTTGATAGCTTTTATAGTCATAAATTACATTGACAATAATTTAGTTTATTCAATAAATTAATGAATAATGTATAACATAGACATACTCGTATGTGTATCGTATGTATGTATAATAACATTGATAAACGACCCACTTACCTTATGAGCTCAAAAATCTCTGGTTTTTCTCTTTCGCGTTGTTTCATGCGTTCCTTCATAGCCGATATTATCGAATGTGCTTTATCTTCTGCTCCATGTTTAGAGCTTTTCTCAGCAGCTCCTAAAGTTGATTTATTGCAATAAAACACATAATTATACTACAATATTTAAATAAATTTAAGCAATGAATTTTTGTTGAGCTTTTGTACATTGTAAACACGTCACAACTTCTTTACATTTATTATTGGAAATGCTTTGACGTTTATTAATGTTCAATTGTTACCCATTTTCTTGAAAAAGATAAACCGATGGATATCAAAAATAAATATACATACGAGCTCAACAAATATTGCTTTAATATATATTAATATATATTAAAAAACAGAAAGGTTCAAAAAATTCAACATATTAATTATAATTACTTTGCAAACAATCGGCATTTAACAGATCCTTGCATTTTTCGTGACATTTTACGCCACACTCCGTACAGCGAACGCCTTGACGTGCAATGCCCCATAAAAGACCCTCGCACTCATAACAATAGGTGGGCGATGTGGCAGTCCATAAAACGAAATTATGTGGAGTGGTCGATGAAATCGGATAAATTAAAGCCTGCAATGCCTTCTTATACACATGCATTTTCTGTTAAAAGTTTAAAATTATAAGTTTTTACTTAGATAAGATATTTAATTCATAAAAAAAATAAAGCAATTTACTCATTCTGACTATTTAGCTAACTCAATCCTGCCCTTAACAACTAAATTTTAGTTTTTGTTTATCGGAGGTAAGTTTAATTTACCAAATCGGAGAAAAATTTCTAGATTTATGCTAAATCTCCAGATATGTACATATTTAAAATTTTCTCGAGCTGTACGCCCTTAGAATTCACAATGAATTCATCATCACGTTAACAATTAGTATTAATGCATAGATTTTAATAAAATATGTTTATACATATGTATAATGTTGGTATAACTTTAAAAATGTGGACATTTTTAATCAAATCGTTCTCAAATTATATATACATACATATATAAATATATATATATATACAGTGGTAGCTATATAATTAAAACATAATTCTAATCTCACCCAATTTAAAATTGTTACTCCCTTATTCATAAAAACTTACAACAGGTTTTTAAAGCAAATTTCCATACAAAATTTGCTTAATAAACCTCTTATAAACCTGTTGTAAGTTTTATGAAAAAGGGCATTAATGTTTATTTTGCAATTTTAACGGTACTTTTCCACTATCATTTTCAGTTTTTGTCTTACGCTCTTAATTCCGCAGTTATTTCTCTCTATCATCAATTTATTTTGTTAAATAATGCGTTATTTTGCGGTAATACGTTTTCAACTTTGTTTTAATATAAATAAGTATATAATAACATATTTTCAAAAAATATTGTCGGGAAGTATTAAAAAAGTGTTTCGATGCAAAAATGTTTAGGTATGGATAAAGTATCAACTTGAGCCGAAGAAAAACAATTACGTATTACAAATTTCTAATCTGCTGGATTTATACCGCAATCAAACATTTAAAGATGTACATTGCACTTGTTCTTCAAAAGCATAGCAACTCAAAATTCATATATTTTCAATCGAGGCCAAAAACTGTTTCTGTTGTTTCTAAAAATATATTTCAGCAAAAAATTATGTCATTGTCAGAAAATACCGTTAACAAAGAATATAACGTTTTGTTTCTTTTTATTGCTTAAGTGATTTCCAAAAAAATATACCTTTTGTGTTATTATTCTTTTTCTAAAAATTTAAAAATTTTTTAATCAAAATGGCAACAAAACGAATTTAAACACTGAACTGAACTTACCTATAACAACTAAAGAGCAATGACTCAGAATTAGAACACAATTTATGCAAACCGTTGACAGTCGAAAACAACAATAACTCGAAATGTCGATCTTTGTATGAAAAAACTTTGATCTGATTTGCTCAAGCATTTGCAAACAACTAAAAATGTCTCCTTTTAATTGAGACTAAAGTAGTTATTCTAAAAACACAAAGAGAGTCATAACGGTTTTTTACGGAAGAGAAGACAAATCAAAGGGAGATTTTTACAGTGGGTAGATATGACCTCTGTGGTTTGGTTTTTTGCAAAAAGTGAAAATTTTGAGTTGTTACGCTTTTGAGGAACAAGTGCGACATGTTAGATAACTACAAATGTTTCAAGAACTCCTAAACAGCGATAAACAAATAAAAGAGAAAATAAAATTATAACAAGGAAGACCATATGCCCTGTTATGGACAGATCAACCATAAGTTTAGTGATATGACCTCTATTTGTATTATATTTTATTTTGCATTAAATTGTATCCCTATGCAAACACTTTTAAAAGATTTATACGTGTTAAAGTGATTTTCGAAGAGGATCTTATATGAAAGCTTCGACTAATTATGAACCGACCGTTGTTTTGATTTCTGTATACATACATGAAACTTATTTGTGTTATCTTTTATTTGGATACCTACATCTTTAAGAGATTTATGGCCGTTAAAGTGCTTTGAGGAAGTAAGTAAGAAAAACAGGTACACATAGGGTTGTTGAACTGTTCGGACGTGTTATTTTTAGTGCGGCTGAATTTTCGGTGAAAAATCGTAATAGGTGAAAAAGTGTAATAGGTCGAAATAAAACAAAAAAGTTAAAAAATAATTCGTAATAGGTAAAAATACCTACGATAAAAAAAAAAAAATAAAAAACATTAAAAAAATAAAAATCAAAAACATTAAAAATCGCATAAAAACTGTATGAGTGTTCCTCTCAGATGTAATTCTGAGAAAGAGCTTAGCTCGACTAGAAAATCTTTATGGATCTCTGAGGAAGAATCCTTAAAAAAATCTGTGGAGAATCTTCTCACTACAAGAGCCGTAGAACGGCGCCGTTCCTGTTCGCCCAATATAGTGATTTCATCAAAAAGCGCAGTCAAACCTAGAAAACAAGTAGGTATGGATAAATACGTCACAGTTCTTAAGCGACAGAGGAGCCCGACATCTGCTCAAATATCATCAAATTCAAAAGCTCCCAAGACCGTGAGTATTAACAATCCAAATGATCAAAACAGGTTTGCTCTCCTCCAGACGGATGATCCAGAACTTCCTAAAAAGAGGTTTAAGCTCCCACCAATTTATCTGAGAGAGCCCACTTCCAGTAAATTGGTACAAGGAATTGTTTCGGTAATAGGTAAAAATATGTTTAGCGTAACCTCAATTAAACATGGAAATATCAGCGAAACCAAAATTCAAGTGAAAAAGAAAGATGATTTTCGAAAATTGTCCAACCAGTTGGAGAGGGAGAGTAGGGATTTCTATACCTACCAGCTGAAAAGCGCAAAAGGACTCCAAGTAGTTCTAAAGGGTATAGACCCAGATGTTGATCCTGCCGAGATAAAGACTAGTTTAATGGAAAATGGCTTCAAAATTAAGAGCATAACGAATATTAGAAACCGTGAAAAGATTCCTCAGCCGATGTTCAGGGTGGAATTGGAACCTGGAGATATCGTCTTAAAGAAAAACGAGTCCCATCCCATCTACAATCTGATTTACCTTCTGCATCGGAGAATCACCGTGGAAGAACCGCATAAGCGTCAGGGACCCGTCCAGTGTCTTAATTGTCAAGAATTTGGGCACACCAAAGCGTATTGTAAATTGCCGTCAGTTTGTGTTGCGTGTGGGGAACTACGTACAACTGCTCAATGTGATAAGTCGAAAACTGACTCAAAAATCAAAAAATGCAGTAACTGCGGAGGTAATCATACCGCAAACTATAGAGGTTGTCCAGTTTACACTCATTTGAAAGGCATAAGGACCAACAAGACGTCAGTATTACCTGATCATCCTCAACAGCCTAATTTTGCATCGAGTAACAATTTTCCTCAATTGTTACGGCCCACTAGTCATGTAAACGCGCCTAGTTCTAGACAAGTTTCTTACGCTAACGTGGTTAAATCTAATATGCCAGGTTTGGAGCAAGAACCTAAATCACAATATTACGAGCCTAATATTAACACTCTAGAGACTACTTTGCAGACACTTGTCCAAACTATGAACACTTTTACGACCACTATGACATCCATGATGCAGGAAATGCTGAAAATGCAATCCACTATCTTGCAAGCCATTTTAAAGAAATGATTTATTTAAAAATTTGTTTTTGGAACGCGAACGGCCTCCGCCAACATAAAAACGAACTGGAATACTTCCTGATGGATAAGCAGATTGATGTTATGATGATTGCTGAAACTCACTTGACGTCGACAGGGTACTTCAAAATTAATGGCTACGTGTTGTACGATACTAAAGATCCCCGCGGAAGAGCTTGTGGAGGTTCGGCAATTCTTATAAAAAACATTATCTAATGAATAACATAAGCAACAAACATTTGCATTGAATTCTGTCAATACAAATTTGTTTTATCATCGATTTATTCTCCGCCTCGATTCTCAATAAAAGAACACCAATACCATAACTTCTTTAATTCCCTTGGAGCTAGATTTTTAGTTGCTGGCGACTTTAACGCCAAACACACATTTTGGGGTTCACGTCTGGTAACCCCAAAGGGTCGCGTACTCTTCAACACCATTGCTCAAATGGGCTTAGATGTACTCTCAAGCGGACATCCCACCTACTGGTCGACGGACCGACGGAAGATTCCCGATGTTATTGACTTTGGAGTAGTGAAAAATATCTCTGTAGAATGGATGCAAGTGGATCCTTCATTAGACTTGTCCTCAGATCACTCTCCTACTATCATTTCAATGCATTTCCCAAAAGTGTGTGGCTCCCCATTTCGAAACATGACTAAGACCCGAGTAAGCTGGATAAAATACAAAAAGTATTTAAGTTCTCATTGCACGGAAAATATTGTGTTGAGAACTACCGACGATATCGATGAGTCGATTGGCAACTTTACCGAGGACCTTCGACGAGCTGTGCATCACGCTTCCACTTATCACGTTGAATGTAGAAATAGGACAAACAGAACTTATTTATCTGAACTCGAACATCTCCTATCAGAAAAAAGAAGAATGAGAAGAGAGTGGCAACTTCACAGGTCTCCTGAACTGAAAGCTAGGCTATGGGTATGCAGAGATATACTAAGACATTTCTTAGAAACCCAAAGAACGGCTTCACTTAGATCCTACTTGGAGGGTCTTGATAGTACCCCACAATCTGACTACTCGTTATGGAGGGCGGCAAGAGGTTTAAAAAGACCAGTGAGAGGAAAACCTCCTTTGCGAAATCCGACTGGTGACTGGGCTAGAAACGATTCCGAGAAAGGGACATTATTTGTTAACAATTTAAGAAATGTGTTTACTAAAAACAACTCAAATAACGTATCTGATTTGCCGCCACTCGTTATTAGACCTCCTGTACCTCTAAGACTAAACTTTGGTGATGTCCAAAGCGCTATTGGTACTCTGAACCTTAGAAAGGCTCCAGGTATGGATAAAATCAGCAATAAAATGCTTGTGGAGTTACCTCGTGTAGCTAGAAGAATTATCTTCTTTATCTTCAACGCTATTTTACGCCTAGAATACTATCCTGCAGATTGGAAGGTGTCTATGATCACTATGATTCCTAAGTCAGGGAAGGATCACACCAAAGTAGAGTCATATAGGCCAATTAGCCTACTGCCGACAATTTCTAAACTGTTCGAAAAATTGTTAATGACTAAGTTGATTCCAATTCTGAACGACACTGAATGCATTCCTAATCATCAATTCGGCTTCAGAGCTAAACACAGCACCATCGAACAAACACACAGATTGGTAAATGTGATAAGAGGGTCGTTTGAAGACAAAAAATACTGCTCCGCCCTTTTCATTGATGTGTCCCAAGCGTTCGACAAAGTTTGGCATGACGGTTTAATGCACAAAATAAAATTAACTCTGCCTGCTAACACCCATAAACTTATGGAAAGCTATTTATACGGTCGCAAATTTAAAATCAAAGAAGGCAATTTTTTATGCCCCACTCAGCCAATTGAAACAGGTGTGCCACAGGGTAGCTACTGGGTCCTACTTTATATTTGATTTATGCCTCCGACATGCCGTCAGACCCCAAAATCCACACATCAACTTTCGCAGACGATACAGCCTTTATTAGCGTTCATAAGGACCACCAAGTAGCATCACAGAATTTGCAGAATTATGTTTATAAACTAGAGAATTGGCTAGAGCTTTGGAAAATCAGGGTTAATGAACAGAAATGTATTTATATCACTTTCACATTGCGAAAAGAAACTTGCTCGTCCATCAGAATAAATAACCAAATTATTCCGCAACACAATGAAGTGAAATACCTCGGAATCCACCTCGATCGTCGTTTAACCTGGAAATCTTATATTGACGCAAAACTTACACAGATGAGATTAAAAGCAGTGCAACTTAATTGGCTAATCGGCAGAAATTCTACATTAAAGTTGGATTGCAAACTTTTGTTGTACAATGCAATTCTAAAGCCAATCTGGTGTTATGGAATTCAATTATGGGGTACTGCCTCAGCATCCAACATTGAAAAAATTCAAAGGGGTCAAAATAAAATTCTACGTATAATTACTGCAGCTCCATGGTACGTTAAAAATTCTCGAATTCACAAAGATCTAGGCATTCCTTTGGTGAAAGTCGAATTTACAAAATACGCCTCAAAATATGTCAGCAAACTTGAACACCATCCAAACCCACTTGCACGAGACATCCTTAACTTTAGTGGCCATGTTCGGTTGAGAAGGAGGGATACCCTTGCTTTAACTCAAACGCAAAACAGATGACTGGATCAGTGGATGTAAATTTTTTGTCGTATCATAATATTTTGTCTAGCACTGGCTGGACTTATTATTTTCTTTTAGTATTAAGATTCGAAAACTTATTGTCATTTCAATATCTGAAGATTCAATAAATAAATATAATGTATTATAAAAAAAAAACAGGTTAAAGCGCAGTATTGCGTGAGATTGAAGTTTCATCTGGAATAAAAAGATGAAAGCTTAATAAAGTTTCCTTTCGCGGCTACATCGCACCACTCAATACTTTTGTTTCGAAGGAGAACATAAAATCAAGTTTGCAAACAAAATTTGAAAAAACCGATAAGTTTTTGGAATAATAAATCAAGGTTTTGCCGCTAAGACTCTGATGGAAAGCGGTATGTATGGCGTTTGTTTCATCAGCAGTATCATCCAAAGTATACCGTAAAAACAATTAAACACGTCCCACGGTAGCTCAGAATTTAATTTCATCGGTTAAAATGCTAATTTTATGTTGTCACTGATTTCCAAACTTTTAATGGCATTCAATAGCAATTATATAAAACTAAAGTAGCCAAAAAATTAAGTCAAAATATTGACAATTTTGGCTGTGGATTACTGTTAAAACAAATATTTTACGTTATTTTAGAAAAAATTAAACTTTTCTAAATATGATCATATCTCGCAACGTATTATTGATAATGGGTTGAATTTATTTTATATATTGGTTTGGTAGTAATCTTTAAGAAACACTATGCCATAGCACTGTACCCGTTATACCTAGAGTGTTATTAAATTTTTTCTAAGGTACTCAATTTTAGTCAAAATGGAATTTCAGAGGAATAGAACTTTTGAAGATAAAAAATTTGACTACCAGCATAAAGCTGAAAGTGTCCTCTATAACCCCATATATACTTTTGCAGGCAATACGAACAATGGGAATACATCAAGAAGATTATTTTCTGATCCCGAAAAATCATCTGAAATAACAGGTGTTAATATAAATCTTATTTTAAGGTTTAAAACAACTATCGAAGTACTTGCGTGCAAGGAAACTGCACGTATATATAATACCAAATACCATTGGCGAAAAATATCTGCAATAGTTCACATGGAAAAGATGTAATTAAGCGTCGTTTAGTACCACTTGGTGATCTATCAGAGGAAGGTAAAGAAAAAAGGAATAAAGATTACAGATTTTATAGAGAGTACAATATCAGAAAACCATCACGAAATTTAACAAATGAAGCATTAAACACATTCGAGACAGCAGGCTACACGAGTGCAAATGCCGCTGGGTACTTATGCCGCCCTCTAGTCAGCTACTTAATTATTTTGAAAACGACAGCTACATAGTTAGCAGCTGATCCCGAAATCTGACGTTTTAATAAAAAATAATTTTGTTGATTTTATAGAAGCTATTACTAAAATACAACAAAAAAGTAAATAAAAACATTAAAAATGATATATGTTAAACAATAAAAAACTTACAAACTTTAATCAAACAAAACAATGAAAATACAAACAGCTGTTGTAGTAATCCATTTCTATTTCAGTGGTGCCACTTAAGGCTTTTATTTTTGTTTAAAGTAGCGTTTTATTTATGAATCATAAAAAACATATCGAGCCCTTGCAGCCAAAATAGTGTAGAGTAACTTCGGGTAATGTGGACTACCATTTTATTTTTTTGATATTGTCGGCATAATACCGGTAAAAAATAAAACAACATTGTATCAATAAAATAGCAGATGTGTTGTCTAAACATATTTCAGATCAAAAATTATATATATATTTGTCCACAAAATGTTTAATGCATAATATTTAAAAAAAAAAACAAAATGGCGTAATAAAGAAACTTAGCGGGTATTGTGGACCAGTATGTGCGGGTAATGTGGAATACTGGTCCACATTGCCCGCAAATAAATAAATAAACAGAAGTTATGATTTACCTGTGGTAAATTTTTATTCATTTAAATTTACGATAACAATAAAAACATAAATAAAATATAAAATATAACTTTTCTCAAACATAAACAAAACATAAGCAAAACAAAACATAAAATAACATAACAATTTCTTCAGTGGCTTAAATTACACCATTTTTAAGAGCGAGATTTAAAAGGTCTATTTCTAGTGTGACTATAATGACCATCTAAAATTAATAAACTTGGCTCTCCAGGTGAAGCGTTTGTTATTTTTAAAAAGTGAAGAAACAAGTTTGAAGCCATCCAGATAAATGACAAACACATTCGGAGTGTGGCGTGCTTCATGAGCTGGGTATTCAAATTTGTTCTTGGAAATATAAAAAAGGAGGAACGAAAGATCCAACAGCACTCATACATGTGATGAGCGTTATTAATGACCCACGTTCAGCAGACGTCATTGATCCAATTTGACGTTGACAACTTTTGGATGGAACAATAGAAAGTCCAGTTTCATCACCATTCCATATTGATGTTGCCGGAAAATTTCTCACATTACATATACTCACTTTCCAAAATATTAAAAAACAATTCCACATTTTCTTTCGTAAAGCCTTTTGCTCTATCAAAGGAAGTGCTGGTTGGCTCTCCCAAACTTAATTCGTAATTCGTAACTTAATTGTAAGATCCTAATATTGTGCCTCCATATCCTTGGCATATTTTACCAAATCATTTTCCATCTCCAAACGCTCAGTGAAAGGATTTGATGTTTTAGCTTTTTTTTAGGAACACAAAACGTTATTGATGCCAATAAAAATCCCATTTTTTTTTTGCTCGCACTGCTTCTACAGCTTTTTGCATATCTTCCTGTTTCCATTTTCGAATTTCTCCTTTCTTAGGCATTGTTATAAAAAACCTGAGATATACATAGCTCTTGAAATTGCATGTCTGGTAATGTGGATTACTGGTCCACAATATACGACTCTTTGTGGTCCACATTAGACGACTTTCAGTTTTTTTATTTAAAGGAATATTTTAGTTTAAAAACTAACTGAAAATACTAACTCACCGCTTGTAATTACAACTAAAAGTATAGTTGTAGAAAATAACGGACCAGTTAAATTCTTTATTTAACTCTTGTGCTATAAAAATGTACACCTCACGCATCAATAATCAAAACTTAACTAAAATGTCAACATTGAAATTATGTCTTGAAAATCAAATTTTATGTTTGTTTTTATCAATTAGGAAAACATTCATGGCGGCGTTGTCATTACGCTTGTAATTTCTGGAATATGTGGGTGGGACGCATAGTCCACATTACCCGAAGTTACTCTAAGCGACACTTTTATCGATTTTCGTTTTTTGATTAAAATCTATTATTTACTTTTATTTGCATCATCTCTAAAAATTTCATAGCTGTAAAAAGTTCCGTTACGAATTTACAGCAAAAGCAATTTTAAGGTAAGTGAACATTCTCAGTTTGTCTATATTTTTTTGACTGCAAAGTGTCGCTTAAATTAAAATTTTCTGTAAAAAATTAAGTGATAAATTACAATATATTCGCGATTTTACCATTTTTTTATGTTTTTTTAATTTATGTACAATATTTAAAATAAAATATAAGTACTCCGGTTTGCGTCGTTTCGAAGTTGCGTCTTTTTAAAATTTCCGTGACTTCGATATTGCGTCGTTTTTGCTTCAGTTTGCGTCGCTTTGCTTCGAAGTTGCATCGTTAGTGCTTCGATTTGCGTCGTTAATAAATGTTTGTATGACCAAAGCAAAAATAGAAAAAGGGGATTTCCCGTCGAAGTCTAGTGCAAATTTGTATGTGACAATAGTCTACAAGTTTTAATCTTTGTATGTGTTTTACATAAATTGATATTTTTTTTTTCTTTCATCAAAACTATTATTACACAAATAATAATAAAAAATTTGTATTTGCTATTGAAAAATCAATTCTTTTTTAGTAAAATTATGAGTCTCGGAACGAACTAAATGAAAACTAATACAAATGTATGGAAAACTGTGATTCGGTTAGCGTCGTTTCACTTTGCGTCTCGTTTTTCCGGTCCCAATTAGCGACGCTAACCGGGGTATTAGTGTAGTATTATATTTTTTGGGTTGTTACAAAGAAATTTTTGTTTCAGTTTTTAACCAAAAAATCGCTTGTTTCATACAGCGACAGCGCTTCTGCTTCTGTGGAAACAATAAATCCACAAACAAGTTTTTCTTCAAAGACTACTGAATTAGAATCTGAAGATCCATCGGAAGATGTTGAAGAAGAAACGCGTGTGGGTAAAAGAGCACGATGAGTCTGTTAAAGATTCACTACCTGAAACAGATCAAGAAGACGAACAACCATTGAATTTAAGGTTAAAAACTTTAATTTTTATTTTTGTACACAAACAAATGTTTAAAATAAAAAAAAATATGAAGACAGAAAATTAGTTTTTTTTTTTAATTGGTTTAACGTAACCGAGACAACATTAGTCCGTAGCGTGCCAGCATGACAGCGAAAATAACGTAAGCGACAAAAATACCCGTTATGTTGTGGATATGTAAATAAAACCAATTTTATCATAAATATTGGACAAAATAATGCTTATATATCAAATTTCACGGCAATACTTAGCCCAAAAGCAGAGATAATTAGAAAAAACCTTCTCCTGTAAAATTTTGTTTTTGTCTCTTACACTATTTTGGCTGTAAAGGTTCGATATGTATATGATTCCAGACATGCTAATAAACTTCACTCATTTTTATTAATATAAAATTAAATATTATTAATGTATGTAATATTACTGATACATTTAACAACTTTTGAGGCATAAATGATCACGACATTTTAATTGTGTATTTTGCTTTTTATTTTATTTAATTTGCTTTACACATTTTGCTATATGGTCAACACTGTTTTTGTTTTGTCGCCAACAAAAATAGAAATTAGTTTAATTTGACAGCGACGAAAAAATCAGCATGGACAACAACCTGCAGTCGTGTTGCCAGCTGTCGTCAATATAGTCACTCTCATATAAACGTGTGTATTTTATTTTTGACATATTGTAGTCTGTAGTCTGCTGTCTCGAATGTGTTTAATGCTTGAAGATCTATTTAATATATTATTGGCAACGTGATATCCGCTCATCCCTAGCATTTTAATGGAAAATAGAACATAGGGGCTTAGATGAAGAAGTAAAATGGCTGCTAACAGGCAAATTTCCAATAAAATGAATAATAATTATTTTAATTATAATTTTCTTTTATTCTTATTTAAGTAAAATATAAAATTTTGTTGTCCTTATTGGTATTTAAATAAAAAAAAGAATAGGTTCTAATGAAACCTATTGCAGAAATAATAAAGTGTATACTGTTACCGACGCCACCCTAAGGTTTAAAAACCTTCTATTTTAATATTTACTTTAACATTTTTATTTTCACTCAAATTAGAAACATACACACGTACTTATACATATGTAGTAAATAATTACATATTTATATGTGTATGCTATATTCATTTCTTCTTACTTATTGTGATATTGCTTAATAACGGAATTTTACATTTTTGTCATTTACTTTAAAAGGGAAACAAGAGAAGTTTTAGCTTCTTTTAATATTGAAGTTTGAACAAGGAAAAAACAAACGGTTTTAAAGCGGTTCATTTGTGATTTTTTATATAATTAAAAATACCTATTAAATAAATAAAATTACATTGTCGCTCATCATCATTGTCGCGCAACATCAGTTCCCAGTGAAAGCCTGAATGCACACAACAACCGCAATTGTAAACCGTGCTTTAGAATACTCCCGATTCAAGTATACTGCAATGGTGATTCTGTGGAAACATTTGCCTTTTTAAATGAGGGATCATCCGTGACACTAATGGAGCAAAGCCTCTTTAACAAATTGGGACTCTCTGGTGAAAAGGAACCCCTGGAGCTACGATGGACCGGTAATACCACACGATCCGAAGACAATTCCGTCAAAATTAACATTGAGGTATCTGGTGCCAACAGCGATAGAAGATTTAGACTTCATGATGTTCGAACTGTGAGCAATCTTGGTCTGCCCATACAGTCAATTAAATTTGATGACATCGTGAAAGTCTACCCGTATCTCAAAGGTTTACCAGTCCAGTCGTACAGTAACGGTAAGCCCATGATACTAATTGGACTTAATAACTGGAGAGTTGCCGTTCCATTGCAAGTAAGGGAAGGTGGTCGAGATCAGCCCATTGCAACAAAAACTCGATTGGGATGGATCCTTCAGGGTAGTGGCTCCGATCTAAGCCAGGTTTCATCCTTGAACATACATACTTGTGAGTGCGAAAAACGGTATAGAGTTTTGCACGATGAGGTCAAGGAATATTTCAACCTAGATGCCCCGCAAGAGAAAACCATTTTGTCGCCCGAAAACAACAGAGCTTTGAAGATACTTGAAACTACAGCCATCAAGAAGAAGCAGCAATACGAAGTTGGTCTACTGTGGACAAATGATGTGACGATGTTGCCCGAGAGCCATGAAGTCGCAAGTCATCGCCTAAAGTGTTTTCAAAAGAAGTTTGTCAAAGACCCGCAACTACGGCTAACTATGCAAGCGGAAATAAACAAACTAGTTACTAAAGGATACGCTAGAAAGGTGCAAGAAGCAGAAAAGTCATCATATGAGGGTCGTACATGGTATCTGCCAATATTTGTCGCTCTTAATCCGAATAAGCCTGATAAAGTTCGTCTAGTCTGGGATGCAGCAGCGAAGTCACACAACAAGTCTTTAAATAACTTTATAATTTGTGGTCCTGATTTACTTACGTCACTTTTCAACATTTTAATAGAATTTCGCGTGGGTCAAATCGCCATATGTGGCGATATAGCAGAAATGTTTCATCGTATTAACGTTAGAGACGAGGACATGCACGCTCAACGATTTTTATGGTTCGGAAATGACGACGACAATAAACCCTGTGAATACGTACTGAAGGCCCTGACATTTGGTATACACTGTGCACCCTGTATAGGTCATTGCATTCGAAATAAGAATGCAGATGAATTTCGTGAACAGTATCCAAGAGCTGTTAAAGCAATTCAACACCACCACTATATGGACGATTTTATTGACAGTGTGGATACCGAGGAAGAGGCAATGAAACTAGCGGTCCAAGTACGCACAATACATGCAGCCGGCGGATTCCACATGAGGAATTGGATGACCAACTCTGAAAGTGTACGAAAGCATTTATGCGATGATGGCTCAACAACTCAAACCTCATTCAAGGCTATAGAAAAAATACTTGGTATGTATTGGGAATCAAATAATGACATTTTCCAATATAATTCTAGATTCTCGAGACTCCGAAGGGATGTATTCCAGCCACATGCGGTCCCTACTAAGAGGGAAGTACTACAAGTCCTAATGTCAATTTTCGATCCTTTGCGATTTGTGTCCCATTATACAATTGGAGTTAAGATGCTTCTACAAGATATTTGGCGCTCAGGAATAAAATGGGACGACGAGTTATTCGAGGATCTTTTGCTGAAGTGCTCCTCATGGCTATCAAATCTGGCTAAGATATCATCTATAATCATCCCTCGGTGCTACTCGAGGCTCTTAAAAACAACGTACAGGGTCCAGCTACATACGTTCGTTGATGCTGGCGAAGACGCATACGCTGCAGCAAGCTATTTCAGAATCCAGCATAACAATGAAATCGAAGTGCAAATTGTATCTGCTAAATCGAAGGTGACTCCGTTAAAGCCCATATCGATCCCTAGGCTTGAGCTTCAAGCGGCTTTAATTGGTTCAAGACTAGCGTCAAAAATTCGAAGCGCCACGCGTCTCAGCTGTGAAGAAAGCTTCTTCTGGTCCGATTCGAAAACAGTACTTAAGTGGCTCTCAATGGATCCTAAAAAAATTAAAGCATTCGTCATGTATAGAGTTGGCGAAATACTAGAATCTACTAATGTGACGCAATGGAATTGGGTACCGTCCAAATTAAACCCTGCAGACCGTGCAACAAAAATTCATAATTCCGAGGACGATATATGGCTCAATGGTCCGGCATTTCTGAAAGATGAGAAACATATGTGGCCTAAATGTACAGAACTCAACGTCGTCAACAATGAAGAAATACGAAATCACCTACTCATTATCGATAAGACTAGTGGTTTCACAATCAATATGGAATATTTTTCGTCCTGCAAGCGAATGTACATGGCTTTTTCCCAATTCGTCCTTTACATTGAGAAATTGAAGTCCAGAATCCGAGGCGGAAAGACACCGCTCATGTGTTTCGAATACATACAAAGGGCTAAGAACATTTTGTTTAAATATGCCCAAGCCACCGAATTTGCCGAAGAAATTTGGTATCTCAAAAATAATAAGCAGGTAACTTCCGGAAGTAAACTTAAGCAACACAATATTTTTCTTGATGAAGACGGAGTAATACGTGCCTGTGGTAGAGTCGAGTCCCTGAATTGCAACAACGCCATAATTTTGCCTCATGGTCACTACATAACCTTTTTGTTGGTCCGAAATTTTCACGAAGATTATCATCATTGTCTTCATGAAGCAACAATGTCCAAAATAAAATCACGATTTCATATCCCGAAGTTAAGAGTACTTTATAAAAGTATGCGAAGAAAATGTCAACACTGTAAGAACGAGTCAGCAGTTCCACATCCTCCATTGATGGCATCTCTACCCGCAGCAAGATTGGGCTCCTTTCAACGTCCATTCACATACGTTGGTATTGACTTTTTTGGCCCTTTACATGTAGCAGTAGGTAGACGTAGTGAAAAAAGATGGGGTGTTGTTTTCACATGTTTGACAGTTCGTGCGATACATATTGAAGTCGCTCACAGCCTAGACACCAGTTCGTGCATCATGTGCATTCAAAATTTTATAAGTCGACGTGGTTCCCCAAAGGAGATATACACCGACAACGGCACCAATTTTAAATCAGTCGAGAGGGTCCTACGAGAGGAAAAGCAAAATATTGACTTACACCAAGTCTTCAGAAAACATCACGAAATCAAATGGAGGTTCAACCCCCCTGCGGCCCCACATATGGGAGGTGCTTGGGAAAGATTGGTACGTACAGTGAACACAATTCACTTTCAACTTTAATGACGAGTCCTTGAGAAGCGCCTTGTGTGAAATCGAGTTCATGATAAATTCCCGTCCTTTAACATTTGTGGCTCTTGATTCAGCTGAGGACGATGCGTTAACACCCAACCATCTTCTACTTGGCTCTGCAGATGGACGCAAGCCCCTGTGTGAAACCAATTATGATCTCCATGAACGATGGCATCAGACACAAAAATTCGCCAATCACTTCTGGAGCAGATGGGTTCGTGAGTACGGTCCAATGTTAGTCCGGCGTAGCAAGTGGTTCGAGAAGGTGAAGCCGCCGTCCGTTGGTGATATAGTGATTATTGTTGATTATACACTTCCCGGAAATAGGTGGCCCAAGGGTGTCATAATAGAGACAACTACAGCAAATGATGGTCAAGTTCGTCGTGTTAAAGTCAAAACGAGTGCAACCACATTGGATAGCCCCGTAACCAAGATAGCTGTTCTAGACGTCGGTAATGGACAAGATGGCAAGCTCATGGCCCCATAATTCGCTTACGAAGGGGGGAATGTTACCGACGCCACCCTAAGGTTTAAAAACCTTCTATGTTCCTATTTACTTTAACATTTTTATTTGCACTCAAATTATAAACATACATACGTACTTATACATATGTAGTAAATAATTACATATTTATATGTGTATGCTACATTCATTTTTTCTTACTTATTGTGATATTGCTTAATAACGGAATTTTACATTTTTGTCATTTACTTTAAAAGGGAAACAAGAGATGTTTTAGCTTCTTTTAATATTGAATTTTGAACAAGTAAAAAACAAACTGTTTTAAAGCGGTTCATTTGTGATTTTTTATATAATTAAAAATACCTATTAAATAAATAAAATTACATTGTCACTCATAAAAGTTGTTTTTTTTTATTACATTCAAACTCGGAAAGCAATAGTATACCTCTTCACAAAATTATGCTGGGTATTTTAAAAAAATGTAATTAAAACTGGAGAAAAACTCAAAATGTTTTTTCTTCACAAAAATTACCGATTTTTGGCCGACGAAAAACGATTCCGAGCCACTGTGCGGCGTTGGTATTGTAATGGTTAGCACGGTATTGGGCCAATAGGCAGAATTTCTTCAAAAATTTATCAACTTTTATATAAACATATATTAGAAAGAAATTTTACCGCTACTATAGAATTTTATGCACGACAATGATCCCAAACACCCTTCACGACTTGTGAAGCGTTGTTTCGAGGGCCAAAACCAAATGTTTTAAAATGGCCAGCACAGTCCCTTGATATCAATAAAATTGAGTACTTGTGGAACGGAGTTGAAAAAAGTTTAGTTTACAGCAAAAATTTAGGTGAATTGTGGGAAAACATCGAGGCGGTCTGGAAAGCTATACCCATTTCACTTTGAAGGTTGAAAGTATGACAAATAGGTGTCTTCATGTGATAACAAATACGGGCTATCCGACAAAATATTAACGGTAATTTCCTGATACATATTTTTATTTTCATAGATTTATGATTGCGTTTTGATGGGCGCAAATAAAAGCAGCCAGGTTATGTCTTTATAAATAGAAAATAAATTGAAAAAGTTACTGTTCTGATGAATGTTTATATTACCACCACTATATACATACATATATTCCTTTTGTTTCTACAACCAATATATTTATGTCTTATAAGCGGAATGAAATAGTCAATATAAAATAATTAAATATAGTTCCTAAGCATATGTACATACCCATGCAAAATGTTTTTTGTCACCCTATGCATCACAATCACATATACATAAATAATTAAATTGTACTTTAAAAAACTTACCAATTCTTCGTCATTTAGGGTTGCTCTCGGCACTGCAGACGTAAGACCTGCATTTCGCTTTGTGGCGGCCATTGTCTAGAAAATTTGGTTAATTAAAATATTAGTAACATTATAAGTAATATTTAGCATGGTTTTTTAAAAACTGTGCGGAATTTGCTATTGAATTACGAAAAAATATTTTTTAAGCACAAAAATATATCCATTAAAGCATTAAAATACCAGCATAAATAAGGCAATACATAAATAAGTATGCATAGAATTTAATAAAACAAAAAATTTTTAACATATACATATATGTAAACAAACTACAAAAAAATTATTAACAGATAGAACTGTGCTAGAAACAAAAAAGTTAAGTCATGGGTTACATGCAGTTGACGTCGCAGTTTTGAGGATTTAGCAAATAAAATGGAAATATATCTGTAATTTCTAAGATTCAGAAAATGTAATGGCATCAAATTAAAATTTTTTATCGCAAATAAAAAAAATGGAAATAACTAGTTCGAGTTTATTAAAACTTATCACGGCTACCGAATTTGTAGATAATGTAGGCACAAAACGGTTGCTCTCTGGCATAGTTAATTTTAAAATTAGACCAATTTTAACTTTTGTAATTTTTATTAATAATATATATGACATCTACTAGTAGAGGTCTATAAAAATTACTGTAATACCTATGTATATATCGACAGCTCAATTCCAAAACATGCTAAGTCGAAAAAGTGAGTTTTGCAGGAAAAGCTTCTGAAGTTTACAGGCGATATCTAAAAAACCATATGAGGTAGAACTTTGTTGTTTATAACTAGCCAATCACAACCAAAACTGGACAGAATTAAGGTTGAAAAATCTAAATTCAAACACGCAAAAAAAAAAACAAAAACATGCTATATAATGCCGCCCATACACTACACAAGTTCAGTGCTCAAGTTTAGCACTCTACAGTGTGTATGTGTAGTGTATGGCGTTGTTTTTGCTATTTGCGCAGTGAACTGAGTAAAAATCAAAATGATTTTGATATTTGCTCAAGTTTGTAAACTTGTGTAGTGTATGTGTAAAACATTCAGTTGTATCGCGGTTTTTAAAGAAGTAACAACAAAAAATGAGCGCAGAAAAAATATTTTGGACAGAGTTCCCCTGCATTATATCCACATATTGCCTTCTTCGCTTATAACTTTAAAATAAAAACTTGCACAGTTTACTTGAATAGTGTGAGTCGCAAGTTTCATTTACGCAATGTCAGACTTGAGCACTGAACTTGTGTAGTGTTTGGGGGGAATCGAACTGTCGATATTACCTATATATTATATATCGAGCTTTAAAATTAATGAATTCAAATCATTACATTATACTTTTTGGATTTATTACTGGATATAAATCATGGCTGAGAAAACAATTTCAGCATTCAATTGTATTTTCAATAATGTAATTTTACAAGAAATGTTTACTTTTCTCTGAAAGAGTAAGAAAACCTAGTATAAGTGCATTGTGTATTAAAAACTGCATATTCACTGATAAATTTGAGAGAAATTAATTTTAAACTAAAAATTTTATAAAGGTTTAAATTCAAAAAAATTTTAACTTTGGTTTGGATTAAAAATTAACAATATTGTTATGAAAGTTAAATATCTACTAAATAGTGACATCAAATACATGTCTGTTCATATCAAAGTGAATTGAATTAAGCTATGTACAGACGGTTGTTAGGTCATACAATGTTGTCAGATCTGGCAATGTGCTAACAATGTACAGACATTGAGAAATTGTTAGTAAAACGTTAATTCTCACTTAATCGACTGTAAGAAAGAAAACCTATTACTTTCATTGGCACACAATTGTCACATAATAAATTTATCTGTCAACAGAAATTGTTAATTCACACTGTTCAAAAATTGCCAGAATTGTGTGTTTAAAAATGTTAAATATTATCATGGAACAAAAAAGAGCAATTGAATGAATTTTAGCTACATACTCGTATGTATGTATGTATGTACTAGAAAGTGGAGGTTAAAGAACTGTATGGAATCTATAACCTCTTGACATAAATATCTTTGAGAAGTTTTTATTCAACGTAACCAGCATACTTTCATGTGACCGCACGAATTCTAACTTTTTGCTGAATGACTTTTGTTTCGGCCTTGATTTTTTGTCGCCTTTAGTTTTTTTTAGTTGGCGACTGAACTGGAAAATTGAATTGGCTCATAGCTGCACTCTGTGATGCAGGATTCAATAATTGAAATGTCGCTATTCATTTATAGTTATCTTCAATTTTCTTTAAATTTTTCACTGTGTTTTCTTCTAAATCCAAACTGATGTTTCGGAAAACAATTGTTTTCAATTCAAATCGGGTATAACTTGTTCATGAGTATTTTCTCGATAGCTTTGATATATTCGACAATAGTCTATATGATTCTACGTTTCCGAGCTTTGGTATCATAGTGACCAGTGAAACCTTCCATTCTGGTGAATAATATTTAAGGCGTTATATAGCGTTACAAATAAGAAGAATTATTTTTATTGCTACCCAGGGTAGCTCCATAAGCATCTTGTTACTGATTTTATCAATACCAGGTGCTTTTTTAGAGTTTAAATCAATAATAGCCTTTTCGATTTCTTGAATCTCAAAACACAGGGGTTCCTAAATGGCGGCAAGCCAATTGCTTTATTGTATGGGGTAAATACTTTTCTTGAATGATTAAAAAATTTCGCAAGGGGGCTTATATAACACAGGTCTTTTAAGATTTTTAGTGGCTCGCCATAATGAGTAATCTGATTGCGAAGTTGCCTCCAGACTTTCTAAATATTTATTTAGTGATTTAGTTTTCCGATATTCCAAGACCTCTTTAAGCCTTGCCATTTTTTTCGAATGCTTGTTTTTTCATTTAAAAGCCGTTTGACATATGAAGAATAAATTCTATTATATCTGAAGAGTCAGAAAGTTTGGGTAGCAAGTTGAGCAGCCAGTTTAAGATCATTATCCAAACTGATAAGAGAGTAAAGCTGTAGGTCCACAACTCGCGTTTTTGCACCAACGCGTTTTAAGCTTTCTAAACGTTTTAAGCGTCAGGCATTTTAAGTTACATGCGAAGATTTTTCGCGTCAATATTTTTTTTATATGTATGTACTTTTGAAGGTGATGCCGGGCATACGGCTGATTTTTTTTTATATGAAGTTTTTTATCGGTTTGTTTGTCAAACTCATATAATCGTTTATGTCTGGTGTTCTTATCGGTATGTTCTCAGAACAAAGTGTACATAAGTATTTACTATATTTAATCCAATTTATACTTGTGCCGGCCATCGCTCGATTACCAGGCGGGGATACAATTTTTCGTGGCTATATAACGTAACAATTGTGGGTGAGATCTGATGATAATTCTTTGAAGATTCAACATTAATCATTTCTCTCGGGATATTATTTATTACTCTAAAATCAATAATCTAGATTTTCCGCTTAAAATGACATTCATTTCCATTTTAGAAATTGTATCAAACAAAACACGACCTTTCGGAGTAATCAGCCATGATCTCTAGAATGTGTGCTTAGCGTTATAGTCGCCAGCTGCTAGAAGGGGCCTAGTGATTTAAAAAAAAAATATTGTATTGACTTTCCGTTATTTTAAATCTAGGGAGTGAATATACATATATACGAAATCAATATATTTCGATTACAATATTCAATACAGATAATCTTCACATAGATAACTCATTAAGTAGTGTTTAATTCAAGTTTTTATTGAAATTATTGTGTCTCTACATGCTCTGCCTCTGGGGTCTTTAGTATTATAAATGAGATAACTATTTATACGAAAGAAACTTCTAGACGTCAAATATGTTTCCGAAATCAACATTACATCAATTTAGTGATTTTTTAGAAAATATTCAAACTTGTTTTTATGTTGACGAATGCCGTTTGCATTCCAGAAACATATTTTCAAACAGTTTATGGTCTATTAAGTACAGCTTGCAATAGCATGGATTGCATTTTGAGCATTTCCTGCATTCGTAAAATTATTAGCCGAAGGTATAAGGGTTTCTACTGTAACCTCGAGCCAGATAAAGTTAAAGGAATCTAAACTTGCAGAACCGGATTAACAAGGCCTATGTAGCAGTATACTCATGCAAGAAGGCAACTGGGGAATCAGCCTTAAGGGTATCAATTGGATCTTTAATGCTGTTGTAAAACACATTCTTTTCTATAGAGTTTTGGTGTGGTGGCATGCACTGAAGAATTCCACTCATAGATCTATCGCTGAACGTGTAGTAAGGAACTATGCTATTCTGATTACAGGTGCAGTAAGAACATCGCCATCAAAAGCGCTGTTTGCCATGTTGAACTTCTAGTCACTCATGGCCTCTACTATAATGACATACTATGAAAACATTCATAGTTACGTTGATTACAGTACACCGAAATAATTTTTAGATATGAAATTCTCCATATGTCACCCGAATAGAAACTTATGGTTAGAAGGACTCCCAGAAGGAGTTATAAGGATGATAGCTCCAGTAGAAGAAACAGAGTTGGTAGTGGATTTTTCATTGAGGTGTTTGGGATCAAATCATATATTCGACTTCCTTATATCAGCACTATACCACAAGTGGAGATTTCTGCTATAAAATGTTGAAAATTATCGAATTTATATTTTTGTATTTTCTGAAAATCTATCTTAAATTAATATGCTTGCATGTGCTATTTATCTCTTATGGTTTTGGAGGTATACGCATTTGAAAATTTAAAATTTTCAATTAAATTTCGCAACAAGTACAAAATATTTTAAAGTAAGGTTCTCATGGACTGCCAGCCAGACAGAGGAACATTTTTAAATCGACTCAGAAAGTAAGTGCTTACAAGTTTTGACTCAGCTATGATATATAAAAAATTCGTTTTTAATCAGGAAAAAATTACATCAAACTTTGGCTTTAGTTGGTGCAACTTTAGTTGGTTCAAAGAGTTAAATTTTAATTTCAAAACTCATTGTTGTATCTATAAATTTGTATAGCAACTTTGAGAACTCATATTTGAAACAATCATTCAAATACTATCAAAAACAGAAACCTGACATAATTTGCGATTTTGCATACCCAAGCTACCCCACTTGTGACAACGCCCTCTCGCGCAATATTTATTATATTTTTTTAAAAAATTAAAAATTTCTAATAATAAAGAAATCTTTCTAAGTTCGTCGTATTGTATTAATTCAGATATTTCGAAAATATTAAAAGTAATTGCACGTACACGTAACCAATTGTTTGGCTGTCTCAAAACATGTAAGCAATTTTAATTGTTTTTGGTGATTTATACTTGATGTAACCAAGCCAACGTTAGCCTTACCTGTAGTATTTTAAGGTTTCATGTATAATAAAAAATACTGAAGTATTGGAATAAAATTTTTTTAGGTTCTACATTATCTGATAAAACAATCTCAAATTAAACATTATTAGCATTTTCACACGAGAGTATTTCTTGATACAAAATCAATATAAATCTCACATTCCTAGAGAGAAAGTGTTGTCGAATGTGGACCTTTAAAACCAGAGGTACCCAAAGTGGGTCGTCTCGGGTATGTGCGAAATTGAAAACATTCCTAGTTCTTTGTTTGTGATCTGATTTTAAAGATTATACTATATATTAAATATATTAGTCGAGCACTAAAAATTAGTATTATTATCTCTTATAGTTTACGCACATGAAAATAAAACTCCTGTAGCCAGCTTAATCCGGTTTTTTATTTGCGATTTTTCGGCATCATTCTTTTTGCATTATTTAATAAATTTCCAAGAAGACTTACAACGTATATAAATTTGTTTAAAGGTAACTTTAATAGAAATATCCTGTATGCAAATACAAAATAAAAAACTTTGTCATTCAAAATATACATATGTACATACATATGAAGATATTTTTTATGTATAACTCTACTTAAGGGAAAATGTTCTTAAATCGTATATTTATACGGCCCAATATGTTCTTAATTGTTCTGCAAATATATCCGATAACCCCGCCCCTGACAATATTTCCAAAAATCATAAAAATCCATTTTCGGATATTTTAAAGCTTACACCAAATGTTAATTTTTGTTTTCGTTTTAGTATTTTGCACAGAAATGTCCGTATAGCATGATAACGAAAACTTTAAGGCATTCTTCGCGTTCTAACGATGTAGTTCATGCTGCTATAGGGTAAAAACATATGAAATCAACCGAACATATTAACATTTCTGACCTCAGCACCTCCAAATCTGATAAGATTTTGTACACATGATCTATGGATCGGCACAATAATATTTGCTAACTTTCAGACATATAGCCTTCCAACTTTCAGAATTATGGCCATTCCAAGTTGGCAAAAATCAATAAAAATGCACTCAGATGCCTTAATTTTTAATATCTCGAAAAGTATTCATTGTACGTTAATAATAAAGGGCTCATTTTACAGGCAAAAACATGCGCCATTCCAAAATTTTTTTTTTTTATTTTCGATCAAGGATAATGTAAATAAAAAAAGGACTAAAATTTCCAAAAGATATATCTCGAAAATCAATATTTTTAAAAATTTCAAAAAAATATATGTTAATTCTTATTATGTTTTGTACACATCTGCCAAATTTCAATGTGGAGTCTTTTTTTACAACATGAGTTATTAAGAAAAAAGCAGGCGAAGGTTTATGTATTTCATGAAGGAGAAATCAAATGTAACGGAACATTCCCTTTGTACCAAATTTCATCCAACTTGGAATGGCCATAATTCTGAAAGTAGGAGAGCTAAGACACTGAAAGTTGGCAAACGCTATTATTATGTTTAAATTTCCCTTTGTTCCAAATTTCATCCAATTCGAAATCGGTGCGGTCAACTCATTGGTTGATTTCATATGTTTTTACCCTATAATACAACTCCGCTGACCTTGCAGACTGAGGCTTGTAATCAGCGTTGCCATTTGTCAAGTTTTCCCTTTTTTTGCAAGTTTTTTGTGATGCAAAACAGTTTTCAAGTTTTATTCTAAAAAAAAAAGTTTTTTATACAGTCTGGCCTCGGTTATTCGTGATCTAGTTAACCGGTAGACCCGATTTGCAATGTTTTCGAATTGTTTGCTTCGATTAACCGTGTTTACCTCTATTATCCGGTATCTATTATTTATTAACTTCAAATTCATACATACAATATAATAAACATCAAAACGGAGAATTTCTTTGTTTGCATACCATGAGTCGGAAGCATTTACAAGTGATTAGTTTAATTTTGAAATTTGGGAAGTACGGCTGATTAGATCTAAATATATTTAGTATGGCATCGTTATCAGTGGTAAAAAGACAAAGATACGTTTTAAATGTTGAAGATAAAGTTAAAATTAACGAGCATTAAAAAAATATTGTGAGTGATAAAATGCTAGTTCAAAAATACGAAGTTTTACGAAGAAGAATTCTTTTTTTTATGTAAATATGTACGCACACCAATGTTCACTTTTTAAATAATAAGAATATTAAAAAAACTGTATAATCAAAATCGTTATTCGATTAACAGTAAAAATCGATTATTCACCACGGATAATCGAGGCCCGACGTAATTTATTTAAAAGTTTAATTTAGTTTATAAAACAAATTATTTTCACCATTAACAAAACAATGTTTTTCTACGATGCTGCACTGCGTTAGTAATTTAACGATATTGTACCTTTTTAATCCATTTTTACTGCAACAATGTTTAATTTAGTACTACTCCGTCTTAAGTACAATAAATGTCATATAAACATTTATAAAATGTTAACAGTTTGCAACACAAATAAACTCTTTATTTTGTACATACGAGTACATATGTATATATGTATGGAGTTGGACAGTTAGAAGTATTCAAGTAAATATGTAAAAATAAAAAAATTTTACTACTTAAAAAAGTTTTTTTTTAAAAACAAGACTTTTTTTTAGAAATAAAAAGTTTTCTGAAAATAATATATGGCAACGCTGCTTGTAATGCACGTTGCCTGAGTGCTTCAAGGCGTGTTTTGTGTTTGTGCCATTTGTAACGTGGTAGCTGGGGTAACTAAGTTGTGTCCAGGGTCTAATTACGGATCCAAAGAATACTAATGGAACAGTCAATTTGAAGGTCACTGAGGGAACAGTCGGCCTACGTAAAAATTTATTAAGGTAAAATAGTCTCACACGCGCTAAGATAAGAGCAGTGCTGCCAACTTTTTTTTTGGAGAAATCGTCAATTTAAAAAAAAATATCGTTAAAATCGTCGGGTTAAAAAGAAAAAAATCGTCAAGAAATCGTCAAGACAAAAATACATTAAAAATACCAAAAACATTTTTTTATTAACTTTTAAAATATTTTTATATTAGTTACATGTAAATAAAGTTATTATTTAATAAAAAAAATAATTAATTTAATTTACTCTGGTACATTTCTGTGTGACATTTTTTTAATAATTCATTTTTAATTGCTATATTAAAACACTGAGAATTATTTGAATTAAGATAATCTTTTGAAAACAATACTTTTTTTAAATTTACAATAAGAAAAATTCTTTCAACGTTGGCCGACGAATGTGGTAGTGCCATCAAACTCGAAACAAATTGTGAAGGCCTTTGCATTATTGACTTTCTTTAAATTAGAAACATTTTTCAAAACCCCCCCCAAGGTATCGAGTTCGCTGAATTTCGTATTACGTAAATTCTCGAACTTCATTATCAAGTTCTTGATATTCTTTCCATTTAATGAATTTGGAAAAAGTTTGGCCAATTGTAAAATTGAATCATTTTTTTGTTTAAGCTACACTTGGTTCAATGGATTTTAATCCTTCTAAAAGTTTATCGCCAAAATCAAAACGTTTTAAAATTTATGAAACCAATTTAATATAAAATTAAACGCAGAATTCAACAAATATGTTATATTGACTATATTCAATATTTAAACTAGATTGGTTCTTCTTCACGTAAATGGCAAGATACACTTCATCTTTATTTAAAATACTCTTCTACAAAAAAATTTCCAGTATAGATAGTCGTGTACTACACACTCTACCTGTTCAACCCCTCCCCAACAAACTTCGTCTGTCTGCCTTTCAATTTCTACATCGCAAAAGGGGACTTACAAATTTTGAATTTTAGGAAAAAAGTTACCATATGTTTTGCTTTTAAAAAATCGTCACTTTTATTCGCGGGAAAAATGAAAAATCGTCATTTTAATAAATTTAACTTAAAAAATCGTCAAAGTTGGCAGCGCTGGATATGAGTCGTAGTTTCGTTGTAACAATGTACACGAACTACAATAACCGGCCGTCTTCCTTGTTGTTAAAACTTCATGTTTACAATAAATTGTATAGATAGACTCGTTGAGAATTATAAAGAAAAAAGGCATAACTTATGTTGAATTAATGAAACACGCAATCGAGGTAGTATTAATATAAATATGGTATGTGAGTACTAATAAACATCAACGATGTTAATGTAGAATAGAATTAACTTCCGATTCAAACATCTACTTCTACATCGATAATATGAAATTTTGGAGATTTGTAGATAGCGATGGACAGTTATTATCTGAGCCAGATGATGGCCAGCAGTGTTGCCAGAAAATGAATTTCAAAATATGTATGCTAAAACATGAAAAACTAAGTGCTAAAATGTTCTACAGAAGAAAAAATAAGTGCTAAATTTTTTCAATGTAACAATACAATTTTTATTTCAAATGTTACAAATATAAATTATAGTTTTTTCTAATTTTGTTCATAACAATTGTTGGCTTGTTTTAATAGACTACATTTCATATATTAATTCAAAAATTTCCGTGTTCATTGACTTACCACACCGAAAAAAATTTAGTTGAAATATTAATAAAAGTTATTTTTTATTTCTCCAAAAGTATGTTTTGAAGTAAAAAAAGTAAAAATTTGTTCGAGAAAAAAATTGTTTTTTATCATGCAAATTATGCTAAAAAGCATTTAGCATAATTTTTCAAAATTTAAATGCATTTTCAGGAAACAAAATGCTAAATCTAGCACTGAAAGTGCTAAAATGGCAACACTGATGGCCAGGAAGGCTGACTATAAAGTAGAGAGGGTATGAAGAGACTGCTGAAGATGACACCAGGGCAGTTCCGCAATTCCACAAAAAAACAATAGAAAATCCCACCATTTTCAACAGGACTTAACCTTCTATAACAAAAGTAAAGTGTGCAAAATTATATTTGAAGAAATATAAAAATTAACTGAAAAATAACGAGGTTATCTGAAACTTTAGTCTATAGCTCGTATCCTACTAGTCCAATTTCGAATACCAAATATTTCTGAAGCAAATTATGTTTGGAAAAATCTTATTCTTCTAAGTCATTTTTTGGAGACTTTTTGTGCCTTGAAAATACAGACATGGCTAGATCGTCTTAGGGTGTTATAAGGACCCAGAATTGGGGGTATATTAAGTATTTTTAGTGATGGGTATAAAAATTAGCATCAGAATGAATGATAAAATTCGTATGACTCAAATTTTTTTGATGGTTTGAAACTGAATTGTAAAATATAATTTGGAACAAATTGAAAGCTAAAAATATTAAAATATTTTTACCCTAACAAGTAAGAAAGTATAGTCGGTCAAGCCCGACCATATAATACCCTACACCCAGTATATAAATTAAACAGTTTTTCAGAAATAGGCGCTATATAAAGATATTACCTATTATGGAAAAATTTTGTGCCATGATTCCGTGAATATAAATATTGTGTATTTTATACTTTATCTCGATATAAATAGCTTAAAAAGATTTTATAAATTACGGATCGGGTCTTATATGGTAGTTTTGACTAATTATGGACCGACCATTATAAAATTGGGTGTAATCATTTCTGTACATATGAAATTTATTTTTGTTAAATTTTATTCAGATACCAACATTTTTAAAAGAGTTATGCTCTTGAAAGTGATTTCCGGAAGTGGTACTTATATGGGAGCTATGACTAATTATGGACCGATCATCATAAAACTCTACCATATTATATGTATATGTACGAAACATATTTGTGTTTAATATTATTTGGATACCAAGATTTTTAAAAGTGTTATGCTCTTTAAAGTGATTTTCGGAAGTGGGCCTTATATAAGAGCTACGACTAATTATGGACCGCCCTTTACAAAATTTGTAGACGTGATTTAGCTTCATTACTCATTTGTGGTGAAAGTTGTTTGGATACTTTCATAATTCAAACATTTATGATCATTAAATTCCTATTTCGGGAGAACATTTGTATGGGGGCCAAGTGAAATATTGGACCGATTTCCACCAGTTTCAATCCCATCCGTCCTTGGGCCGAAAAATATCACGTACCAAATTTTATTGAAATATTTTCAAAATTGCGACCTGTACTCTGCGCACAAGCTTTACATGGACAGCCAACCTGGCAGACGGAAGGACTTTAAAGTGGGTTTTGGACCAATATTTATGGGCCTTACAGACATCAGTACAAATCCAGTATAGGTACCCTCCCCACTATTGTGGTGTAGGGTATAATAATGCCCCAGTAATCAAACAAAAAACTGTATCCCCATTTGCCAAAAATAATCCCCTATTTGGGAATAAATCCACAAAACTGGAAACACTTATTAGACCTGTCTTCGACTGTACTAGCATGAGCTTAATATTACATAAACAATTTTATTATTAAATACAAAACTCGAATATAATTTTAAAGTATAAAAGCAATAAGTGTGCACTATTTATATATAATGTATATAATAGGCGCTGTGAATTTTTTAAATCTAAATAATATATAGTTAATGAATTAAATAATTGTATATTATGTGTTTTTACTATAAAATCTACTAAAAATTAACAAAACTAAAATATTTTTAAATGTGAAACAAATGTGACTCAATCTAATAAAATGTTAAAAATTTTGGTTTTCTTCAACTAGAACATATTTCTCATATACGGAGTTTTCGAGCAAAAATTATGCATAGATATTCCATTTAATTATCACCAATTCGCATTGCAAATAGAGAAGAATGTGTAAAGATAAATAATATTGACATATACTTGGATTTTAAATCTTTAAACCGTCATATGTTAGCTTCAATCCTTTGTTATAATCTTAACTTCATATATAGGTACATACATATTTTAGCTTCAGTCAACAAGTCAAACCCGTCCATAAAATACCATACACCCAGTATATGTGCAAAATCAGTTTTTCATAAATCATCACTATATGGAAGCTTGAGCTATTATGGACAGATCATTAAAAAATTTTTGGCCTGATTGAACAAGCAATATTTTTTGTGTTAAATTTTATCTCGATATAATCACTTTTAAAACATGTATGCATGTTAAAGTGATTTTCAGAAGTGGGTCTTATATGGCAGCTTTGGCTAATTATGGACCGACCGTTATTAAATTGGTCGACATGATTTCTGTATATATGAAACTTATTTATCCTGCATATTATTTGGATACCAACATTTTTAAGAGAATTATGCTCATTAAATTAATTTTCGGAAATGGTCTTTCTGTAGGTCAATTGTGGTCCGATCTGTACAGGTGTGATTTGGTTCAATACATAACTAATTTGTGGTGACATGCGTTTACAAATCAATAATTTATGACCGATTCGGGAAAAAGTTTGTTTAGGCAGAAAAAATATTAAGTACCGAATTTTATCAAAATATCTTTTAAATTGCGACCTGTACTTTACGCTCAAGCTTACAAATTAGATGGATGGACGGGCATCGTTAAATCCACTCAGAATATCATCGATCGGTCGGTGTTGGACTAAAATTGTTGTGCGTGACAAACATCAGCACAAATCCAATATACCCTCTTAACTATGGTGGTGTAGGGTATAACAAATAAGAGTTTATATTCGAATGTGCCGAATATTATACACCTATTACATATGTATGTATATATCAACAGTGTAATCTATGCATACTTAAAACAAATTTGTGTGACATTTTGTATCGATAACGACATACGAGTAATTTCATATTTTGGATCTCTTATATGAGATCCTTTACATGTTATGGAACGAATTGATACCGAAATTTTTACTTACATAAAACTGACCTTTGTAATATTTCAGTTTGATATCTATATTTATAACATTTACGTGCATAGGTCAGGTGTTTTGCGAAGGGGGTCCTATTTAGGAGCTATGGTCAATTATAGACCGTAAAAGTCGTGACTACGATTTATATATATATATATATATATATATATATATATATATATATATCTTTATGTGAATTATTTCTTTCGAATTTCAACTTGACATTGATGTTTATAAGAGATTTGTGCGAATATAGGTGATTTTCGGAAGTGGAATTTATATCGGTGGTACATAAACTTTTATGTACCAAACATCCATATTTCGGGAAGACAATTGTATGGGGGCTATGATAAATCCTGGACCTATGTTTACCATTTTCAATGAGACTTTTTCTTTTATAATAAAAATATAATGTTCAAAATTTTATGATATTATCTGCATTATATTTGAAGAAAATAGCAAAAATATCTGAAAAATATCGAGGATTTTTAAAACTTTAGTCTATAGCTCGCTTGCTACAGGATCGATTTTGCCCATTTTCAATACAACACTTTTATGTGCAACAAAGAATTTTATTAAAAATTTCATTGTTCGAAGTCTTTTTTGGGCTATATTGTGCCTTCAACAGACGGACAGACAAACGTCTTAGAATCTTATAAGGACCCGGAATATGTGTATGTTTATACTTCTTGGTTCTTTTGGTTCGGAATGACAAACTTAATATATCCACCATCTTTTTGGTGGTGGGTATAAAAACATAATATATTATTAAATAAAAATGCATGTTATTGAGTAGTTACGGGGTTTTCAACAAGAAGTTTTTCAAAACAAACTAAAAAAATATTAAATATAAAAATCATTAAAATGTTTACTGTATTATAGGTTTGACAATTATAAATGTTAAATTATATAGAACAAATGTGAAATAGAAATACAGATGGCGATTCTTTCATTAAAAAATACGAAACTATGTATATTCCAATTATTTTATTTACTTGTTCTTAAAATAGTGGTTACTTTTTTATATAAATATTGGACATGTGTGACTTTACTTTAGTGAAGGAAAAGAAAAACAAAATCAATAATTTAAGAGTTTTGTTTGACATTACATTTGAAATGATTTCTTCTTAAGTAGTTAGATTTCCAATGTCAATAAAAACTATTTCTATCTATTTTTACATATGTATAATATTTAAAGGAATCAGTGATATTCATTGGAATATTGGAAAACTCCGGAAACAAGATTTTTTGTTTTATGTTTCTGAATAAAAAGGTTTTTGGTTTTTATCGCATTGGTTTAAATCTGTACCTTGAGCACCTGCAGATCCATATTAAACGGATACATCCATAGTAATTACATACAATCGGTTTGGAAATAAAAACGTAAAAAGAATCAAATAATTAATTTATATCTAACATTATTTGTAAAAAAGCAAAACAAGTGTGATTTTTCGTATTTGATTAGATTCCCAAATATATTTTTATTCATCACTTTATAAATCCTAGTCCTAATTAACACTATGATTTAACACTATGTTTATTACTTTAAATATAACTTTCTTATAACCGATGAGGATGAGTTGTAATTAAATTTAATAATGATATAGCGTGTTTGTAATATGATCTAAAAGCAGTATATCTAATCAGAGCACATATTCTTGGTATCGTTCATATGAAAGCGGAAAGGAGTTGAATTTAACATCTCCGATTTCCGTAAATGTGAACTGCAAGTGTATATTTAATCAGAAGTTATTTTGACTAAAGGCGTATTCCGGTGCAAAAATATTACTTTTAAAAATGTAAAAAAAAGTTTTTAAGTTATGAACCAAATGTACTATTAACAAGTATTTACGTCTCTGCTGAATCTAACAAATATACATATATCACCAATATAATACGGTCAATGATTATTATGCATTTTGTATAAAAACATTTATCTGGATTGTCCGATGTGGTTAGGTGTTCTTTTAGATGTATAGAACTTTGAAATGGAATAAAACAAACATGATTTTTTTTAATTGACATGAAATTTGCTTTTTCCGAAAGATAATTTTCTGGTATTATGCCTTAAATATGACTTCTGGCATATGACCGTCACGGCTGGCTCAGACGTAGTCTAATCTGGAGGTCCAATTTTCGATGACTTTTTCCAACGTTTTTGGCAGTATATTGGCAATAACGCGGCGAATGTTATCCTCCAAATGGAACAATATTTTATTTGGTCAATCGTTTCGGGCTTATCGGCGTGGACTAGTGACTTCACACTGCAGCGGCAAATCTTACGATCTTGTAGGACAATTCACGGTTTGAAACGTGAAACTAAGCGGTTACCAAACGTTTTCTACAATGAATTGTGGCACGAGCTGTGTGACATGTTGCGCCTTCGTTGAAACCACAACTCTTGCACAACATGATTGTTCAATTGATGAACGAAAAAGTCAGCAGCCATGATTCTATAGCGGTCATAACTGCCAGTAACGTTCTGCTCAACTTCGTTTTAAAAGAAGTGCGGACCAATTATTCCACCAGCCTATAAAGCACACCAACAGTCAGATTTTCTAGATGTAACGGTGTTTCAACATACACATGAAGATTATCATCACTCCAAATATGGCAGTTTTGTTTATTGATGTATCTATTCTATCAAACGTGAGCTTTATCGCTAAACAGAATTCGCTTATGAAAATCGGGATCAACGACACTCTTGTTTTGAGCCCATTCACCAAATTATCAAAATAAATTTGCACAATTTGGATACGTCGTTCAGGCTTCAGTCTATTCATGGTAAAATGCCAAACCAAACTAAACATAAATCACTTGACAGCTAACAAAATGGCCGCCAGTTAAAAAAGTGTTGCCACCTTAAAGTTTTATCTGAAAATATATAATATACTACAATATAAAATTTCTGTGGTAAATTTGATCGGGAAAAAAATTAATATAGTAGTACCGAACAGAAATTTTACACAGATCGTTTATATGTATGCAAAAATAAGTACGAATGTATAGTCGGTCAAGCCAAAAAATAAAATACCCTACACCCAGTATATGTGCAAAAACAGTTTTCCAGCTATGATCTGTTATAAACCGATGATACAAATATTGTTTGTGTTTAATAGTATCTCGATATAATCACTTTTAAAAGATTTATGCATGTTAAAGTGATTTTCAGAAGTGAGTCTTATATGGCTGCTTTGACTAATTATGGACCGACCGTTATTAAATTGGACGGCATGATTTCAGTATATACGATACTTGTTTGTGTTATATATTATTTGGATACCAACATTTTTTAGAGTGTTATGATCGCTAAATTGAATTTCGGTGTCCTTATGTGGGAGCAATGGCCAATTATAGCCCGATCTGTACAAAATTTGTAAGTGTGATTTGGTATTATTCTCGTATATAACTAGTTTGTTAACATTTTTTTGAAAGCGTTTATAAATCAATAATTTATAACCGATTACCGAGGCTAGGTGAAATAATGTACCGTCTAAATTCAATTCCAATTGTCCTTCTGCCAAAAATTATTATGTACCAAGTTTTATCAAAGCTTTACATGGACAGAAGGACGGACAGATGGGCATCGTTAAATCGATACAGAAAGTGATTCTAAATAAGTCGATCGGTATACCTTAAGGTGGGTGTTAGAATAATATTTTTGTGCGTTAGAAACATAAGCACAAATCCAATATCCCCTTCCAACGATGGCGGTGTAGGGTGTAACAAGTAAGATTTATATACACCCATTACATGTGTGTATATCAGCAGTGTGATCTATGCATACTTAAAACAAATTTGTGTGACAATTTGTATCGATCCCTTATATAAGATCCTTTACATGGAATGAATTGATAACGATATTTTCATCTGAATAACGATATATTTCAGAGATTTCTGCGCATTTCAGTTATTCCTGGCAATAGTCCTTATATGGGGCTATGGTCAATTATGGATTGACCTTCACACACATAAAATTTGGAAGTGGCCTTTATATGGGGGATATGGTAAAATATGGACTGATACATCGAAAAAATCGTTGAAGATTTTTCTTAGGATAAAACTTATGAAAATCGTGGTCTTATTTTTACCATTTGCAACAAGACTTGTCATTTTATAACAAAACAAGTAAGAGTGCTATATTCGGCTATGCCTTCACCTTTGTTGTAGATGCATATTTATATACATACATACATATATATTATATTGTTACGTTTTTACCTTTTAAAAACGGTTGTTTGTTTCCTTTAAATAAACCGGATTCTTTTTAATTGCAAAATAAAAGCGTCAAGCAGTTTGAAGAAAATATGTATAACGAGACTTTATTTATTTAAATGTACACAAACACAATTAAAACAAGTAAGGGTGCATTATTCGGCTGTGCCGAATCTTAAATACCCTCCACCTAAACGTAATAAGCAATACAAAAACTACACTGGTTATAGGACTAGAATATCCTTATTCTGTGTTTTATATTCAGTCTTAGTGCAAATTTTATTAGTATTTGATATATTGTTTGAAAGACAATTTTACGACCAACATAATTTATGTTAAATATTTTGAAATTTTATTCAATTTCTCCATTTTTAATTGATTTAATAACCAATTCTTACCATAATTTACAGAGTTTGTCTGATGTTCATAATAATCTTGAGTGTAATTTAACAAACAGAGTATAAAAAAAAGAGGAACAATTCGGTTTTAGTGACTTTGGTCAAAAAAAAAAAAAACTTCATCAAATAGGGATTTTAGAGGAGATGCCAGCAAATAAAAAATTTGTTGGCGGTCACGCCTATTTTCGAGGGGGCGGGCCCATAAAGTTGAAAATGTATAGGCCTATATCTTGGGAACTACTGGGTGTATGATAATTTTTAATACATTAGATAAAAGGCATTAAAAATACCTTTCCAACGATATATATCATGATTATAAAATATAGACCAAATATGGGTTAAATCCGAAAAGAATATTTTTTGACCCGAATTTATTTGTTTTTTTGGAAATTTTTATATGGCAGCTATGACAAATTATGGGCCGATCTTCTTAAATTTTGAAACAGTGATTTTCATGTATATGAGGATATTCCAAGTCGAATTTCAACATAATAACAGTATATTTAAGATATATATTAGTATTAACGTGGATTTCTGAAGTGGACCTTATATGGGGAACATAGTCAAATATGGACCGATATTCTCAAAATCCTGCAGTTTGATTTAGGCATGTATGTAAATGATTTATAAGAGATTTATGAGTATTACAGTAATTTTCGGAAGAGGGCTTTATATGGGGCATACCGTTAACAATAGACCGAAATTCACAAAATTTTGTGGGATGATTTTTGTATATATGTATATGATTTGTGTAAAGTTTTGAGTCAGTACCGATATTTGTACAATATATATAGGGATAAATTTCTTTTTCAGATGAGGTCCTTGTATGGGACCTATGACCAATTCTGGACCGACCACCATAAAATTTAGTACAACAATTTATTTGCCTATAAAGATTTTTCATGTCAAATTTTAGCCGTTTAACATTATTTATATCTGTTTTATACATATTTAAGTGAATTTTGGAAGTGTACTTTATATGGGGGCTATGGTCAAACATGGACCAAACTAAAAAAAATTCGTTTTGCGATTTATTTTTGCATACAACTTATTTTTGCTGAATTTTGTCTTGATATTCTAATTTTATAGGCTTTTATGTATAATTGAGCAATATTTCGGGAAGATTTTTGTATGGGGGCTATGAGAAATTATGGACCGATTCTTACTATTTTCCGCACACTTTCTTCTTTTATCATAAAAACAACGTATACAAAATTGCATGGTATCATCTGCAATATATTTCAAAATGTTGCAATAAAATGGACAAAAAATATCAAATTTTTATGGAGGTTGTCTCACATATTGGTCCATAAGTCTGGTTGGCCTAAACCGATTTTGCTGATTTTAAATAGCAAAGCATGTCTGACATGAAAGCATTATGGAAGATTTGGATCCCGAAGATATCTGGGAACTTCAGAAAATTGATTTCAACATCCAGATAGACAGACGGACATGGCTTAATAGACTCCGCTATCTATAAGGATCCAGAATATATATACTTTATAGGGTCGGAAAATTATATTGTGAAAATTACAAACGCAATGACAAAATTATATATACGCTTCTCATGAAGGTGAAGGGAATAAATATAGTGTGCAAAATTTCATGATATAATTTGCATTATATTTGATTTCTGAAACTTGAATCTATAACTTGGTTTCTACTGTATCGATTTTGCCCATTTTCAATACCAAACTTTTGGGTTGCAAGTTTTTCTCGAAGCTTAGAATTTTCGTCTTAGAATCTTATAAGGACCCGAAATATGTGTATGTATATACTTTTTGGTGCAATATTCGGCTGTGCCGAATCTTAAATACCGTCCACCTAAACGTAATAAGAAATAGAAACACTACACTGGTTATAGGATATGGAATATTATTCTATGTTTTCTATTCAGACTTGTTGCAAATTTTATAATTATTTATATATAGTTTGAAAGACAATTTTACGACCAACATAATTTATTTTAAATACTTTGAAATTTTATAACTGTTGCAATTACCAATAAATCTCATCATAATTTACAGAGATTGTCTGATTATCATAACAATCTACATAGAGTGTAATTTAACAATTTATAAAATTATATAAACATTATTCCATATTCACTACAAGAAAAGGAGTATAAAAAGGGTAAGATATAAAGTGGGGCTTTTTTTTTTAATTTGATCTCAATAACATTATTCACAAGAGATTTATGGGTGGCATAGTAAAGTGAACCAATTATGAACTGATATTTTCTAAATGCAATATCCACTAATTCGATTTCTCTGTATTTAAGGTTATTTTGGTTGAATTTCATTTCAATATCGCTATTTACAAGAGTTATATGGGTGGTTGTTATACTTGGAAGTGGACTTAATTCGGGAGCTAAAGCCAATTATTCGCTGACTGCTACAAAGTCCAGTAGCATAATTGCCGTATCACCGATATTAATATGATTTCTGGATTAAAATATCTAATCCATATAAAAGTTGGTTCGATATCAATATTTATTAGAAATTTTTGTGGGTTAAATTGTTTTTCGGAAATGGTTTTTATATGGCAGCTATGACAAATCATTGGGCGAACTTCTTAAATTTTGGAACAGTGAATTTTATGCATATGAGGATATCTTACGTCGAATTTCAACTTAATAACGGTATATTTAAGATATATATTAGTATTAAAGTGAATTTCGGAAGTGGCCCTTGTATGCGGGATATAGTTAAATATGGACCGATATTCTCAAAATCCAGCATGTATGTAAATGATCCGTGTACAATTTTGGATCGGCACCATTATTTGTAAGTGATTTATGAGTACTGAAGTGATTTTCGGAAGAGGGCTTTATATGGGTGTCAAATATGGACCGAAATTCACAAAATTTTGTGGAATAATTTTTGTGTATATTTAGATGATATCTATAAAGTTTTGAGAAGGTACCAATATTTATACGATATATATAAAGTTTTATAACTTTTTTGGATGTGGTCCTTATATGGGAGCGCTATGACCAATTATGGACCGACCATCATAAAATTTAGTACAACAATTTATATATCTAAAAGAATATTTGTATCGAATTTTATCCTGGTAGCTATATTTGTACCCGATTTATACATATTTAAGTGAATTTTAGATGTGGACTTTATATGAGGTCTATGGGCAAACATAGACCGAGATTTATTGAGATTTATATTTACAAGACACTTATTTTTGCCGAATTTTGTATTAATATTCCGATTTTACAGGTATTTATTTGTCATTAAGCCATATTTCGGGAAGATATTTGTATGGGGGTATGAGAAATCATGGACCGATTTTTACTGTTTTTCTCACACTTTTTTATCATAAAAGTAACGTGTATAAAATTTCATGGCAATATCTGCCAAATATTTCAAAAAATTGCAAGAAAAATATTTAAAAATATCAAATTTTTATGGAGGTTGACTCACATTTTGGTCCATAACTCTGATTCTTCAATACCGAATTTGCTGATTTTATCAAGCTGCTTAGGAGAATTATAAACGGGCTTTTGTAAACTCTGTTGATTTTGGTTGTGTATTTTCGACGTGAGAGTGTTTTACACAGACAGACAGACTGACGGACATATGTATGTAGCTGATCCACTTAGAATTCCAGAAGGATCAAGAATATATATACTTTATTGGGTCTCAGATGAATATATCTCAGTGTTACACCTGGAATGACAGACTTATATATACCCTCATTCACCACTTATGGGGGTGGAGGGTATAAAAACGTAAAAGGCATCGAATAATATTATTTGTAAAGCCTAGTACTCTGTTCAAATTTGGGCAAAATGTTGAGCAACATTAATTATTTCATACGGAAAATTTGACGTGTAGCCAATGTTGCCTATCACACGAATTTACATAATTTGACGTTTTATTTATTGAAAGTACGCCACATTGTTTTACTTGTGTAAACAAAACACATATGTTTTGCTATTTTGTGAATTTAAATCGAAAATAAATAAAAGTTAAAATATTTAAAAATCTGTGTTGAATAGAAATCGTTAAATAAAATGAATAAACAAATATTACTAGCCGCTTGGGAATCAGCACAACAAGTAATATATATTGTTGTTGCGACAGAGTAGCTTTTGGATGAAAATTCCACGTGAAACAATTGCTACTTTAATTATTTCGCTGTGAAAAAATAATGTTGCCAGATACATTTCACATGTTTTTCACAATATGAACATTTGCAACATTTTTTCATGAAAATTTCATGTGAATTTTTTTAACATGTATTTTGACAGCAGCTTAAGGCAGCAAAGAAAACGTATAGTTTTCGTATTTCATCAATTTTCTAAATATATTTTTAATCATCACTTTATAAATTCTCACCTACATCATAATGATGTAGCATGTTTGTAATATGATCTAAAAGCCTTATTTATATCTTATCAGATACTACTATTGGTATCGTTCATCTGAACGCGGAAAGGAGTTGAATTTAACATCTCCGATTCCAATAGTTGTGTACATTAATTGTGTATATTAAATTAGGAGTTTTTTTTGACTAAAGGCCCATTCCGGTGCAAAAATATGACTTTAAAAAAAATTAAAAAAGTTTATAAGTTATGAACTATTAACAAGTAAAACTGTTATATACGTATCTGCCGAATCTGTTATATACATATATGTATAACCAATTTAATAGAATCGAGGATTTTTGAGCATTTTGTATAAAAACATTTATCTGGTTTAATCGATTTAGTATTCCTACAATATAAAATTTCTGTGGTAAATTTGATCGGGAACAAAATTTATATAGTACTACTGAACCGAAATTTTACACAGATCATTTATATGTACGTAAAAACAAGTAAAAAAATACGATACACCTAGTATATGTGCAAAACAGTTTTTCAGAAATCATCACTATGTGGAAGCTTGACCGATCATCCAAAAATTTTTTGGTATCTGTATATGTATATTAAACTTATTTAAGTTGAATGTTATGGATATCCGAATTTTAAAAGATTTATGGTCGTTAAAGTGAGTTTCGGAATTAGGCCTTATATGAAAGCTGTTACCATTTATGGACCGATCATCATAAAATTGGGTGGAATGATTTTGTGCATATATGAAACATATGTTTTTTTAATATTATAATTGGATACCAACATTTTTAAGAGAATCATTTTAAGATTTTCGGAGGTTGTCTTAAATGGGAGCTATGGTCAATTATGGAGCGTATATAACTAATTTGTGGTGACATTTGTTTGGATATGTTTATAAAAAAACATTTATCACCTATAAAGCCTTATTTCGGAAGGACTTTTGTATGTGGACTAGGTGAAATATTGGAACGATATTTTGCGCCAAAGCTTTCAATGGACAGCCAGTTAACCAGCCAGACGGACGGACATCGTTAAATAGACTCAGAAACTAATTCTAAGTCGATCTGTATACTTTAAGGTGGGCGTTGGACTAATATTTTTGTGCGTTAAAAACATCTTCAGAAATTATCCACTGATAAGATATTTCAATGTATTTTTCAAAAGTTATTTTAAAAAATTTTATTCACTAAAGTTATTTCTCAATACTCTATAATAATACTGGACACAGCTATATCGTCGTAGAATTTTATGAGGATCCAAAAAATATACCACTTTTTCTACTACCATTATTTCAAAGTGTACAAACGGAATGAAAAACAAGTAAGGTGTGCTGAATCTTAAATACCCTCCACCTAAACGTAATAAGAAATACAAAAACTACACTGGTTATAGGACTAGAATATCCTTATTATGTATTTTTTTATTCAGATTTAGTGCAAATTTAATTATTATTCTATATATCTATTGTTTGAAAGACAATTTATTATTATTTATTAATAGATTATATAATATATGCTAATGTGTTATTTGGCCAAATTCAATAGATATTTTATGTTTGAATTGTATCAAGTCAGCTAATTGGGCCTATATTATTTAATGTAAATAAAAAACTTCTTTACATGTTTTCCAACGTTTCGTCAATTTTTTTTTGTTGACTTCATCAGGGTTACGTCTATTTAATTAAAAATTATAATACATTAATAAAAAATAAATACACCAAATATTTTTTCCTTTTAGACTTACAAATTTAACAGTAATTTTCACATTAAATTAAAATTAAATAAATTTTACAAAAACCAAAGAACATATTAAACACAAGCAATAAATTAAACCACAGCTTAAAAATTAATATCACAGTTTGAAATTATATTGCAACTCTATAGCTTGTATTTATATTGTCAGTATCCTCCTTCTTGTTCATAGTCCTTTCTATTTTTTGTTGTATACGTAAGCTTTCTATTGTGTACCTTTTCTTTACTCCACCCTCTATGTCTAAAATTTTTACGTCATCAAAGTTGATTTTATGTCCAGATGACAGAATATGTGTTGCCAACCCTGTTGATTCCCAAGTTTTGTTATGTCGTTTTTATGTTCAATCATTCTTGTTTGTAATGATCGTTTTGTCGTACCTATATATATCCGATTGCATCTCTGTTCGTCATTTCCCATGCATTCAAGTTCGTACACAACATTGCATTGTTGTTGTTTTTTGATCGGTGCTTTTACATTTGAAAAAATTGTACTGAGTGTGGAGTTAGGAGTATAAGCAAAACATATGTTTTGTGATTCTATTGCTGTTTTTATATTTTTGTTGTCTGTTAAACCAGGAATAAATCGTACACTGAAAAAAATTTTTTCTTTCCCATCATTATTTTGTGTAGTGATATTATTTTTTAATTTTAGCTGCGTTTGTTCAATTAATGAATAAATGAGTTTAATTGGAAAACTATTGTTAATTAATAAATGTTTTATATTTTTAATATTTTTGGCATGAAATTGTTGATCACTAATATTTAAAACTCTGAAAATAAAATTTTTTGCTGTATTAATAATTTGGTGTTTAGGTTGTGTAGAATTGAAGTTCATTAGTCTTCCTGATGATGATTCCTTAGCATACCAATCAAATGTGATCCTGTTATTGTCCCTGTGTATCTTAGTATCTAGATAGGCAATCTGTTTATTTGCTTCCAATTCCGTGGTAAATTGAATTTTGTTGTGGTAATTATTTAAAACATTTAGTATTCCATCCTTATCTTTAATTATGATTATCGCTAATATGTCGTCTACATATTTAACTATGTACTTAAAATGGATATTCTTCTTCCTTAATTCATTTATCGCTTCGTCAAGTAGGCTATCAAGTATTATATCGGCCACTGTAGGAGAAAGAGGGTTGCCCATAGGCATTCCAAATATTTGGCTATAAATTTTCTCATTAAACACAAAATAATTGTTATCGGAGAGACAAAAATTAAGTAATTTTAGAAACTTCGAGCCTGGAATTCTTGTGTGGGTAAAGGAAGAATACAACCTCAAAATGGAGAAATTATTGGAAGAAAAAACGACTTACAGAACTATTAGAATGGATCCGACAACGAAACTTCAAAGAGAAAATAATAATATTGTTTCTGAATTGCACAAAAGTGGATATATTGATCTATGGCAGAAGAGAAACTTATTGTGTTCATCTGCCATCGCTCCCAGAATTTACGGCTTGCCAAAAATTCATAAAAGAGATACTCCACTTCGGCCAATTGTTTCCTCTATGCAAGTTCCCTGTTATAGACTCTCAAGACATGTGGGACAAATACTAAAACATATTATTTCAGACGAATATAACATTAAAAATTCAAATGAACTAAAAATCAGATGAGAAATATTAGAATAGAAGAAGATGAGATTTTAATATCATTTGATGTTGTTTCTCTATTTACGAATATCCCGGTACATACGGCAATAAAAAATATAATGGGAAAATGGGAAACGATTAAGAACTTCACAAGAATTCCAGGCTCGAAGTTTCTAAAATTACTTAATTTTTGTCTCTCCGATAACAATTATTTTGTGTTTAATGAGAAAATTTATAGCCAAATATTTGGAATGCCTATGGGCAACCCTCTTTCTCCTACAGTGGCCGATATAATACTTGATAGCCTACTTGACGAAGCGATAAATGAATTAAGGAAGAAGAATATCCATTTTAAGTACATAGTTAAATATGTAGACGACATATTAGCGATAATCATAATTAAAGATAAGGATGGAATACTAAATGTTTTAAATAATTACCACAACAAAATTCAATTTACCACGGAATTGGAAGCAAATAAACAGATTGCCTATCTAGATACTAAGATACACAGGGACAATAACAGGATCACATTTGATTGGTATGCTAAGGAACCATCATCAGGAAGACTAATGAACTTCAATTCTACACAACCTAAACACCAAATTATTAATACAGCAAAAAATTTTATTTTCAGAGTTTTAAATATTAGTGATCAACAATTTCATGCCAAAAATATTAAAAATATAAAACATTTATTAATTAACAATAGTTTTCCAATTAAACTCATTTATTCATTAATTGAACAAACGCAGCTAAAATTAAAAAATAATATCACTACACAAAATAATGATGGGAAAGAAAAAATTTTTTTCAGTGTACGATTTATTCCTGGTTTAACAGACAACAAAAATATAAAAACAACAATAGAATCACAAAACATATGTTTTGCTTATACTCCTAACTCCACACTCAGTACAATTTTTTCAAATGTAAAAGCACCGATCAAAAAACAACAACAATGCAATGTTGTGTTCGAACTTGAATGCATGGGAAATGACGAACAGAGATGCAATCGGATATATATAGGTACGACAAAACGATCATTACAAACAAGAATGATTGAACATAAAAACGACATAACAAAACTTGGGAATCAACAGGGTTGGCAACACATATTCTGTCATCTGGACATAAAATCAACTTTGATGACGTAAAAATTTTAGACATAGAGGGTGGAGTAAAGAAAAGGTACACAATAGAAAGCTTACGTATACAACAAAAAATAGAAAGGACTATGAACAAGAAGGAGGATACTGACAATATAAATACAAGCTATAGAGTTGCAATATAATTTCAAACTGTGATATTAATTTTTAAGCTGTGGTTTAATTTATTGCTTGTGTTTAATATGTTCTTTGGTTTTTGTAAAATTTATTTAATTTTAATTTAATGTGAAAATTACTGTTAAATTTGTAAGTCTAAAAGGAAAAAATATTTGGTGTATTTATTTTTTATTAATGTATTATAATTTTTAATTAAATAGACGTAACCCTGATGAAGTCAACAAAAAAAAATTGACGAAACGTTGGAAAACATGTAAAGAAGTTTTTTATTTACATTAAATAATATAGGCCCAATTAGCTGACTTGATACAATTCAAACATAAAAAAGATTATATAATATTTTGATATACAAATTCAGTTTTTTTTACAAAATTCAGTCTTAAATATTATTTGTAATCTATATATGGCCAAATATATTTGTTGTAAGCCAGATTAGCATAAAATGTGATTTTATCTATTTATTATAAATAAAATATGTGACTAGGAAAACTCATTTAATATTAGCTTACGGTATTTTAAACATAGTTCAATATATTTATATAAAGTAGAAAAATTATAACCATTTAGAATACTGATAACATCATTTACAGAAAGATTTATTTTATTAAAACAGGTTATACGTATTTCATTATAAATTGGACAGACTCCCAAAAAGTGAAATGTATTTTTTACTTCATTAGTATTACATATTGTACAACAAGTTCTAATAATCCACCTCTAGTTTGAATAAGAAGACAGGTGACACGTGACGAGTAATTTAATAATGGTACAGGCATAAAGTTATGATTAAGTTGTGGGTACATATCATGATTTTGAGAATTCTTTGCTCTTAACATGTTTTCTTCGAGTTCTTTACTTTTTAATAAAGATATTATTTGTTTCCACTGTGTGCAAATTGGACTAGTAGTTGTTGGTACATATTCTAGTTTTTGGCAAAGAGTATTCCATTTCGATCTCCTTTTTTGAACAGAGGAATAAGTAAAGATGTGCAAAAGCTTGTCGGAATATTCTCGTGTAAAAAGATTTTATTAAATAACGATAAAAGTTCATTTATTAAGCAGCGAAGAGCGTATTTGTAGAACTCATACGGAATTCCGTCTTCACCAGGCGATTTATTATTTTTTAAGGAATCGACGACATATAAAATTTCTATCAGCTCAATTGGAGAATCCAAGACAGGATTAATGACGTAAGGCATAGATCACATCAGAGGCTGACTGTCTTCATTTTGTAACAGTAAACTGAAATAGTTATGAAAATCATCTATGTTTAAGTTCCCTTTAATATTATGCCTATAAGTTTTCTTTGCATTTGCTAATTTCCACCAGTCACTACTGCTATTTACTTCATTAAGTTGATGTATCCTTCTGTTATGGAAATCTATTTTTTTCTTACTACAGAGTTGAGTATATTTTGCCTTAGAGACTAAGTATCGTGCTTTAGTAAAAGTAGTTTGATTATTACGGAATAGTGAAAAATTTTTTGATACATTTCTTCGGTGACGCTCACATGTCCAATCAAACCAAGGTACTTTTGGTTCAAAAACTTTGTTGTTAGATGTACATATTTCAGATTGTTTTATTTTAGCTACAGTTTCCTCAACGATGTCATAAATGTTTGTATTTGATTGTAAATTAACCTGAGACGAGAAGTGATATTTTCCACATATTTTTGTTTATATCTCTCATTCCAATGCAATTTTTCCAAATGTATTTTCTGATTTGTAATATTATTGTGATCAAGAGTTTTAATTATTAAACATAGAGGCATGTGGTCAGAATATGGTTTAGATGAGATATGAATGTCATCCACATATCTGAGAAAACTGTGGGAACATACAGCGTAGTCAATAACAGAGCATCCAATTGCTGAGTTCACCTTGACTGTCTTTATCAGTTCTACCATTTAAAATAATTCCTCCAATATTTTCAAAAAGTTCTAGGAGCTTTTTACCTTGCATATTAAGAATTTTATCTTTGTAGCATCTAAAATCACGGATATGTGGCAGGAAAGATAACAAATTCGGATCTATAATTTGTTCGTCCGCCATTCTCGCATTTAAGTCTCCGACTATACAAAAATTAGTAGGTCTGAGGTCTTGCAGAAATTGAATAAATGTTTCTAAATCCGAGTTCCAGCAAGTACAATTTAAATACCTTGGTATAAAGAAAAACTGGCAATCATCAAATTTTGCAGATAGAAATATATTTTCATTAAAATTTTGAAATAATACTTCTTTTGTAGCTCTTTTTTAAATCCAAAAAGACATCCACCACTTGCACGCCCACCTCTGTGTATTTTTTTTTTTTGCAGGAATCCATTTTAGAAAATAATTTTGAAAATAAGAATTAAAACGATATTGATTCTCACTAAGAACGTGGGTTTCGAATAAAAAAAATAGATCAAATTGATTTACATAGGTTAAGAAATAGCCAAAATTTATTGAATTAGCCAAATTTGCAACATTGTATGATAATAATTTTAATGTACTATATTTCTATTGCGAGACCGAATTATTAAGAAGATTCTCTATAGGTTGGTTCACGTTTATGACATGAATTTCAGTAGCATAATCAGTATCTGCAAGCAATTTACTAAGATATTTAGCATCACTATTTGAAGTAGTTTAATTTTTTTCACACATGTAGGTATATTTTTTATTATCAACGTAAATACAAATTTCGCCATGCCTTACTTTGACTGTTTTATTGCATTTGGTGATACTTTTGCTCAGCTTTCATAAATTATAACGCACATTTTGTTCATCCACCGTATAATCTTTATTAATAAAAATATTTTTGTCTTTTAATTTTTTTTTCACTGCTGTTACATTATAAACTTGAGAACTAGACGCCAGTGTAAAGCAAAATGATTTTCCACCAGCAATCATGCGCATAGACTAATATTCGCATTTACTTTGAGGACGTTGTTACATAGGTTCTCAACTTCTTGTTTAGCTGAATTATTGTCTTTACTGTTAAGTCCAGAGACTACAATATTAGACGAACGAGAACGACGATCAATAAATTCCAACCTGGATGTTAGTTTAGTGACATCCTTTTTTAGTTTTGCATTTTCTTGCTTCAGCTTATCTATTTCAGCTTTTAGTTCATTTAGATCAGACTTCCTAGTAACATCACCAAGTTTTTCATTTAATAGCTTACATAACTTATTCCACGAGAAAACATCACTCGAGTTGTTGTGATTTGAAGATTGCATGTTGTTAGAAGTTAAATATCTTTTACTTTCTGTTCTCTCAGTACTCTGGAGATGTTGATTGTAATAATCGTTTATTACTCATTAAAATCACAGCATACTTTCAGGCATATCAGAAAATATACAATAGAGGGGTTTGTAATAAACAGCTGTACAATATTTATGTATGTATGTACTTATGTAAATTTAGAAGCAAAAACAACAATGGGAAACTGCTCAGAATACTAAAATTATAATTTATAAGATCCCACCTCGTTTAAATTACAATCTATTTGCTTAGAAGATACACTCACACCCACCATAGATAAATATAAAGGGTGGTTAAATTGTAAGGGCCGATGTTGAATGTGAACCACACCTAAACGCCAAGCTTTTTTCCGATTTTTATTTGACATTTCTCTATTTCAGACTTACTCAATTTGAACCATGGAGAGATACACAATCCAACAACGTGTTAAAGTTATCCAGACTTATTATGAAAATGGGCGTTCAAATCAAAATGCATATCGTGCACTTCGTGATTTTTTTGGTCAATTTGATCGTCTAAATATGCGTACAATCGCAAAAATCGTGGAAAAATTCGAGCAACCCGGGTCTGTAGAAGATGTGAGAACACCAGTGCATTTACGTACAGCTCGTACTGCAGAAAATATTGCTGCTGTTCGCGATAGTGTGGCTGAAGAGCCGTCCACCTCAACTCGTCGTCGTGCCCAGCAATTGCACCTCTCACGCTCGTCGTTGATGAACATTATGCATAAAGACTTGCATTTACACGCTTACAAGATGCAATTGGCTCAAGAACTAAAGCCTCTTGACCATTCCAAACGTCGTGAATGGGCAGAATGGTGGCAAGAAATGGCAACAGTGGATGATCAATTTTCGAAGAAAATCATCTTCAGTGATGAGGCACATTTTCATCTCAGTGGATTCGTCAATAAACAGAATTGCCGCATTTGGGCGAATGAGAATCCAAGAGTGATTGTCGAAAAACCAATGCACCCACAAAGAGTGACTATTTGGTGCGGTTTATGGGCTAAATTGGCCGCCAAGATCATGTGATTTGACACGTTTGGACTCATTTCTTTGGGGTTATTTGAAAGAAAAGGTGTACATCGATAAGCCAGCACCAATTCAAGAGCTAAAGGATGAGATAATTCGGCACATTAACGGCATAGAACCTCCATTATGCCTCAGGGTCATCGAAAATTTGGACCATCGGATGGAGGTGTGCCGCCGTGGTCGCGGCGCCCATTTGGCCGATATTTTGTTCCATACATAATTGAGTAATACCAATATATCATAATAAAGTAAAATTACAATAATTTCCTACACAGTTTGTGTTTTATTCAAAATCAACATCGGCCCTTGAAATTTAACCACTCGTTAGTTCTTCCGTTTGAGGAAAAAATACTGCAACAACATTGAGACTCCAACAGCCAGAAGCCAACCAGAAACAAAAACAACAGCAACGACTACAGTAAGTCAATAAGTTTTTGTGTTTGTAAGATAATTTTACGCCCAACATAATTTATGTTAAATATTTTGAAATTTCTAATATTCACCATTTTTAATTGATTTAATTACCAGTTCTTACCATAATTTACAGAGTTTGTCTGATGTTCATAATAATCTTGAGTGTAATTTAACAAACAGAGTATAAACAAGTAAGAGTGCTATATTCGGCTATGCCGAATCTTATATACCCTTCACCTTTGTTGTGGATGCAATTCTTACCATAATTTACAGAGTTTGTCTGATGTTCATAATATCTTGAGTGTAATTTAAAAAGCAATTTATAAAAATTCGGTTTTAGTGACTTTGCTCAAAAAAAAAAAAAAACTTCATCAAATAGGGCTTTTAGAGGAGATGCTAAAAAGCATTTAGCATAATTTTTAAAAACTTCAATGCATTTTCGAGAAACAAAATGCTAAATCTAGCACTGAAAGTGCTAAAATGGCAACACTGTCTGTAGTAATACAAGATTCATAAATAATAATAAAGAATACACACACATTTTAAACGTACGTAAATTTCGTTCTTACCCTGAATAAAACCTGGATACAAGTGTCTCCAAGTCACCACTTTTGTCTACTATTTTGGTGACGGTTTGGCGACATTGTCAACAGAATTGTCACAATGGTTATTATTATCCAATTATTTTTTTTTCAATTGTGAGGCCCGATAGACTTGGCGATAGTGTGCCGGACTATCATTCAGAGGGTTGCGGGTTCGATTCCCGCCAAAGACTCTGGGTTTTTTCGAATTTATTTTTAATTAGATAATTTTTAGTATTTTATTTTTTTTAACAAAACAATAAATTAGCAAAAAATGCATTTTTATTTTCTATTTCAGAAAAGTACCAAAAGTGTAGACAATGTGGTTCCAAAAGAACTACCTTGTCAATAGTACCTATTCAGTAGTGGATTTTTAATGACATGCACATGTTAAATGTCTATAGTAATTATAATTGTCTGGGGTATACTAAGTCACTAGTACTGGTGACTGTGTCAATAGTAAATCAGTACAGTTTCACTAGGGAACTCACAACACGTATAGAAAAAAGAAATATGATAATTCTCCTATTCTATTTCTCAAAAAACGGTGAGTTAAATAGATGATGTTTACAGATTGATCATGGACAATGAAGATTGCTGATGACGCCTTTGGCAGGGTAGAAAATGCATTCCAATTTGCCAATTGTTCCAGTACTTTACAATAGTATTCTTGATTATTCGAACTATTAGCCTGAATAAAACCTTTTCTCTTAAATACTTCTCTAGTTAATAAAAAAAATTTCGTTTTGCGATTTATTTTTGCAGAATTTTGTCTTGATATTCCAATGTTATAGGCACTTATGTATAATTGAGCAATATTTCGGGAAGATTTTTGTATGGGGGCTATGATAAATCATGGACCGATTCATACTATTATCCGCACACTTTCTTCTTTTATCATAAAAACAACGTATACAAAATTTCATGGTATTATCTTCAATATATTTCAAAATATTGCAATAAAATGGACAAAAAATATCAAATTTTTATGGAGGTTGTCTCACATATCGGTCCATAACTCTGGTTGGCCTAAACCGATATTGCTGATTTTAAATAGCAAACTTTTCGAAAGCATATCTGTCAGAATTATTGAAGATCTGGATCCCGAAGATATTTGGGGACTTCAGAAAATGGCTTAATCGACTCCGCTATCTATAAGGATCCAGAATATATATACTTTATATATACAATATATATATTATATATATATATGACAAACTTATATATACCATTCTCATGAAGGTGAAGGGTATAATAAAATGTACCCCCCTTATCCTTTTGGTGTTGGGTACAAATATTTAACAAAAGCAGCATAATAATAACTTTGTAATTACAATATAAAAAATAAAAAAATATAGTATGTGCTCCTTTTGTGTGAACAAAAATAAAATTTCAGATATATGGCTTTGAACCAAAAATTTACCTTTGAACTATTACAACGAAAAATCATATTTATACTATTTTAAATGCTCCTCGTTAAAATTAAAGTTGTAAATTAGAAAGTAATAGTCAGTTATAGAAATTATAATGATTTGCACTATCTTTTCAATATTCAAGACGTGACACTGCTGGACCGGAAATATTATTAATTCAAAAAGCGAATGATTTAATAATTTTGTGATCTATTATCCCTATTATAGTATTGATAAATAGAATAGTGAATCAAATTTCGAAATTACGAGGAAGGTCTATGAAAAGTTACACTGAAGTTAGACCTTATTTTTTTCAGTTCTATTTATTTATTGTAAATTCATTAAAACGAACTTACAATAAGTTGTTCAAATCTTACATCTAATGAATGTATCATCCAGTGCCGGACGAAAATTATTTGACCATTTTTAATTTTATGTATTAAGTTGACATTCTTCCTTCTTGCCCTTGGCACATATCTACTGTATCTCTTTTTCTTAGTCGAATATACATAGTCATCATTATTTAAAGTTTTTAATATGGATTCGAACGAGCAGGACGACTTGGCCGCTCTCGGTGTACTTTATTTAATTAAAAAAAAAACAAAAAATAAACAGCGTAAACAGTGGTGCAAGAAGTGGTTATTACAACGAAATTGATCAGGTTCTACTTCTTGTAACTTCTTCGCCACCTTGTTGTAGGTAGCATATTTTTTGACTATCACTTGGTTCTATTTACGCAACGCACTCTCGCTCGACACAAATTGAACTGAGAACAGTGCAGTTGAACACCCACACACGTTCACTTCAGTTGAAACTGTCAGTTAAAAATATAAAAATTTTAAATTTCTCAATTAAACTGAACAGTTGAGTTGAACTGTCAGTTATTACCCACATACGTCCAGTTTTAACTGACAGTTTAATTGAAGAGTTGAAATTGACAGTTAAAACTGAACGTGAGTGGCCGCCTTAATATGTTGCGGGGTGTTGGGTGTACTTCAAGCTTTTGTAAGTATTTTTGTGCATTTTTCTGGATCCCAGTTTTTACCAAAGGCACGTTTAGGTCTTTATGAATATTCCAATTTTTTATATACCACGGGACAATTGTGGTCCTGCGTAGCAATTTGTTTTGGCTCCTTTGATTTCTATCTACATTTAAAGCTGAGGCCGTTTTATGATTGTCTTATACGAAGGTGGTTCGGAAACTTCTTAGCCTAGAACAGAAAGCGCGGTACAAACAAAAAAACTTCAGCGTTTTAGAAACTTTAATCTGTGCTATGAACACATATTAAATTTCTTTTCGTTCCTCCTTCATATAGAAACAGATGTTCAAAAAAAACATCCTCGATTTTTTTACAATGGAAAAATTAAAAATTCGCGTGTGATTAAATATTTAAATAAAAAAGATTTTTCGGGACAAGAACTTCATAATGATATGGTGAATGTGTAGTAAAAAAAGAAGTGAAGTAGTAAAAAATTGGGTTGTTAAATTTAAACGTGGCCGTACAAGCATTGAGGGTGAACCACAGCAACAACAACAACAACAGAAATTGTAGCCAAAGTGCACGATATGGTATTAAATGATCGACGAACAAAAGTGCGTAAAATAGCTAATATCATGAGCATCTCAAATGAGCGAGTCCACTTAATTTTGCATGAAGAACTACAGATGAAAACGCTTTTGCAAGATGGGTGCCGCATTTGTTAGCAGTCGACCAAGAAGGCATAAGAATGAGTATTTCTTAAGCTTGTTTGGATCATTTTAAGAAAAATAAAATGATTTTAAGCTGTTGATGAGACATGGATCCACTACTATACTCCAGAGACAAAAGAACAATCCAAGCAATGGATGGAAGCTGGAGGAAGTGCCCCAAAGAAGGCAAAAACAATTCAATTGGCTGGTAAGGTTATAGCAACGTTTTTTTTTGGACTTCAAAGGTTTTTTATTGATTGACTATCTGCAAAAGGTTAAAACAATAAATTCAAAGTTCTATTGCAACATTTTGGATCAATTAAATGTAAAAATTCGAGAAAAAAATCCAGGCTTAAAACACAAGAAGATAATTTTTCATCAAGACAACACACCAGCGCAGTGTTTTAACAATGGCTAAAAAAAATATCATCTGGCAAGTGTTTTATCTTATATGAAAATGCAATTTTGAAGGCCTTGAGGAAAACTATTTTAATCAAGGGATAGAATAGCGTTGAACTAAGTGTATTGAAGTTTCAGAAGATTATATTGAAAAAAAAAACGTTTTTCAAAAATTAACTATTCTCTTTCTGTGCTAGGCTAAGAAATTTCCGAGCCTCCCTCGTAAAGTACGAGTTTACAATCTAAACTAAGCTTAGATTTTCTGGCAATGAGCCAATTAATTTGGACTAATTTTTATTTCATTTGAGTCAATTTTGCATCTATTTGGAATTTCCATGTAAGGCGGCGATTGAGGTGTATACCGAGGTATTTAACTTCGGATTGTTGTGTTATTGGTGGATTACTGATATATATATGTGTGCATCTCTGCTCATTATCTTTTATCCTACATTGATTTAACCATTCTTATACCCTTCACCTTCATGAGAAGGGTATATATAAGTTTGTCATTCCGTTTATAATTTCCACAATATAATTTCCCGACCCTATAAAGTATATATATTCTGGATCCTAATAGATAGCGGAGTCGATTAAGCCATGTCCGTCTGTCTGTCGGTCTCTTGAAATCAGTTTTCTGAAGTCCCCAGATATCTTCGGGATCCAGATCTTCAATAATTCTGTCATATATGCTTTCGAAAAGTTTGCTATTTAAAATCAGCAATATCGGTTTAGGCCAACCAGAGTTATGGACCGATATGTGAGACAACCTCCATAAAAATTTTATATTTTTTGTCAATTTTATTGCAATATTTTGAAATTTATTGCAGATAATGCCATGAAATTTTGTATACGTTGTTTTTATGCCAATAGAAGAAAGTGTGCGGAAAATAGTATGAATCGGTCCATGATTTCTCATAGCCCCCATACAAAAATCTTCCCGAAATATTGCTCAATTATACATAAATGCCTATAAAATTGGAATATCAAGACAAAATTCAGCAAAACTAAGTTTTATGCAAAAATAAATCGCAAACCGAAATTTGTCTTAGTTCGGTCCATGTTTAACCATAGCCCCAATATAAGGTCCACTTCCAAAATTCACTTAAATACGTATAAAACAGATATAAATAATGTTAAACGACTAAAACTTGGCATGAAGAATATTTATAGGCAAATAAATTGTTGTACTAAATTTTATGGTGGTTTATACTCTGTTTGTTAAATTACACTCAAGATTATTATGAACATCAGACAAACTCTGTAAATTATGGTAAGAATTGGTAATTAAATCAATTAAAAATGGTGAAAATTAGATAAAATTTCAAAATATTTAACATAAATTATGTTGGTCGTAAAATTGTCTTTCAAACAATATATAAAATAATAATTAAATTTGCACTAAGACTGAATAGAAAACACAGAATAAGGATATTCTATTCCTATAACCAGTGTAGTTTTTTATCTCTTATTACGTTTAGGTGGAGGGTATTTGAGATTCGGCACAGCCGAATATAGCATTCTTACTTGTTTATACTCTGTTTGTTAAATTACACTCAAGATTATTATGAACATCAGACAAACTCTGTAAATTATGGTAAGAATTGCATCCACAACAAAGGTGAAGTACCCTTCCTTATATTCGGCATAGCCGAATATAGCACGCTTACTTGTTCTAATTCAAATATATGATTTTGTAGGTAGCGAGAAAACCCTCATGAAGGTTTAAAATAGCAGTATCATCAGCAAATGTGTGAGTACGATTGTTTGTTGACATATCAGATGAATATATCAAATATAAAAAGGGTCCCAGCTTAAATGTGCGACCATTTAAGTTGCTTTCCAATAGCCGTTTACGGGTAACACTTTATCAAACGCTTGAGAAATGTGTATAAAAAGATCAGAACATAATTTTTTTCATCAAATGTTATTTTACGATATTTACCAGTCTATGGGTTTGTTCGGTAATACTGTGTTTTCTTCTAAATCCAAATTGATGATTCGGAATACAAGTGTTTTAAATTAAAATCGAGTATAACTTGTCCATGAGTATATTCTCGAACAACTTTGATATATTCGACAATAGGCTGATGGGTCTATAAGATTCTACTTTTCTGTGATTTTTTCCCGGCTTAAACGTTATGGTAACTAGTGAAACCTTCCGTTCTGGTGGATAATAGTCAAGGCATAATATGGCGTTAAAAATAAAAAGTTTTACCTTTATTACTATCCGTAGGGGTACAGATGCTACTCAATGGTGTGTAACTGGTAGCAAGTCAATTGTTTCATTTGATGTGTTTGGGGTAAAACTTTTTTAAATTATTAATAAATAGATTCCGTTTTTCAGTGTAATTTCTTGATTAGTCTGGGAGTTTGTGTAGAAAGTTCGGCCGCTAGTCTAAGATCATTATCGATAAGAGAGTAATCTATATTTGCTGGTGTTCTTAGCGGTATGTTCTCAGAACAATGTGTGCATTTCTATATTTAATTCAATTTATACTGTCATCGCTAAATTAACAGTCGGGGATACGATTTCTCGGGGATCGATAATACCAACGACGATTCCACTTCAATTATTTCTCTTGGGATATTTTTATAACTCCAACAGCAATTACATCTGGTATCTTCTGTCGGTCAGTAAACCAGTAAGTGGGGGTTTCGCTCGAAATCACATTAAATCCGTTTTTATATATTACATATATCAAATAAAACACGACCTTTCGGAGTAATGAGCCTTGATCCCCAGAATGTGTGCTTAGCGTTATAGTCGCTATTTTATTTTATTGTATTGACTTTCTGTTATTTGAAATCTAGGGGGGTGAATATATGGACGAAATCACTATACTTCGATAACAATCTTAGATACAGGTCGTAGTGGCTTAAAGATAATCTTCACTAAGATCACTCATTAAATAGTGTTTAATTCGAGTTTTTATTAAAATTGCTGTGCCTCAACACGCTCTGAATTTGTGGTTATTAGTATCATAAGTGAGGCACCTATTTATACGAACTAAACTTCTAGACGTCAAATGTGTTTCCGAAATCAGGATCGCATCAATTTTGAGATTTTTTAGAAAATATTCGAATTCGTTTTTATGTTGGCGAATACCTTTTGCGTTCCAGAAACATATTTCCAAACAGTTCACGATCTACTAAGTATAGCTTGCAATAGAGAAAATAAGGTTTATGCAAAAATAAGTTTTATACAAAAATAAATCGCAAAACGAAATTTTTTTTAGTTCGGTCCATGTTTGTCCATAGCCCCCATATAAAGTCCACTTCCAAAATTGACTTAAATACATATAAAACAGATATAAAACTTGACATGAAGAATTTTTATAGGCAAATAAATTGTTGTACTAAATTTTATGGTGGTCGGCCCAGAATTGGTCATAGCTCCCATACAAGGACCTCATCTGAAAAAGACATTTATCCCTATATATATTGTATAAATATCGGTACTGACTCAAAACTTTACACAAATCATTTACATATATACAAAAATCATACCACAAAATTTTGTGAATTTCGGTCTATTGTCAACCGTATGCCCCGTATAAAGCCCTCTTCCGAAAATTGCTTTAATACTCATAAATCTCTTATAAATAAGGGTACCAATCCAAAATTTTACACGGATCATTTACATACATGCCTTAATCAAACTGCAGGATTTTGAGAATATCGGTCCATATTTGACTATGTCCCCCATATAAGGTCCACTTCCACAATCCACACCAATACTAATATATATCTTAATTATACCGTTATTATGTTGAAATTCGACGTGAAATATCCTCATATGCATCAAAATCACTGTTCCAAAATTTAAGAAGCTCGGCCGATAATTTGTCATAGCTGCCATATAAAAATTTCCAAAAAAACAAAAAAATTCGGGTCAAACAATATTCTTTTCCGATTTAACCCATATTCGGTCCATATTTTATAATCATTATATATATCGTTGGAAAGGTATTTTTAATACCTTTTATTTAATGTATTACAAATTATCATACATCCAGGAGTTCCTGAGATATAGGTCTATATATTTTCAACTTTACGGGCAGCCCCCTCGAAAATAGGTGTGACCGCCAACAATTTTTTTTTGCTGGCATCTTCTCTAAAAGCCCTATTTGATGAAGTTTTTTTTTGAGCAAAGGCACTAAAACCAAATTGTTCCTCTTTTTCTTATACCCTTCACCATCATGAGAAGGGTATATATAAGTTTGTCATTCCGTTTGTAATTTCCATAATATAATTTTCCGACCCTTTAAAGTATATATATTCTGGATCCTTATAGATAGCGGTGTCGATTAAGCCATGTCCGTCTGGATGTTGAAATCAGTTTTCTGAAGTCCGCAGATATCTTCGAGATCCAGATCTTCAATAATTCTGACAGATATGCTTTCGAAAAGTTTGCTATTTAAAATCAGCAATATCGGTTTAGGCCAACCAGAGTTATGGACCGATATGTGAGACAACCTCCATAAAAATTTGATATTTTTTGTCCATTTTATTGCAATATTTTGAAATATATTGAAGATAATACCATGAAATTTTGTATACGTTGTTTTTATGATAAAAGAAGAAAGTGTGCGGATAATAGTATGAATCGGTCCATGATTTATCATAGCCCCCATACAAAAATCTTCCCGAAATATTGCTCAATTATACATAAATGCCTATAAAATTGGAATATCAAGACAAAATTCAGCAAAACTAAGTTTTATGCAAAAATAAATCGCAAAACAAAAACACACACAAACAGGAAGGGAATTGGGGGAAAACACAAACAACACATCTGGCAACACTAAATATTACAGCCTCCCATACATACCAAAGCTCACAGAAAACAAACAAATTCAAGAAATAATAAATGACAACAAAATAAAATTAGCGCACAGAGCGAGCAAAACAATCAATACTCTATTCACACAAACAAAAACAAAAATAGAAAAAAATGAGCAAAGTAATCTTGTGTATGAGATCACATGTTTAGGTAAAACAGATGAAGAGTGTGGTAAAGTTTACGTGGGTACTACAAAGAGAAGCCTTGGTACAAGAATATCAGAACACGGAACAGACATAAAGAGAAATAAAATGACTACAGCTCTGGCTACACACTGTGTTGAAGAAAAACATCTACCCGATCTCACAAACGTTAAAATATTGGACAAGGAAAAGAGAACAAATAAACGATTTACACTGGAAAGTTTGAGGATTCAGGAAAGAGCTACGAATGCTTTAAATACAAAAGACGACAAAAACAACACGAATGCAATTTATACAATCGCAATATTTTAGTTTGATTTTACTGCTGTGATACTTAGTTTAATACAATTTAATTATACTGTGATATTATTTTATTTATATTTTTGCATTTGTTTTGTTTAATTAAATTTATGTTTTATGTTGTGTTTATGTAAAACAAAATGTATATAAAATATTCTAAATGCAAAACTATTGACGAAAGATTATATGTGAGTAATATTATTCCTGTAGAACTAAGTTATCGTTGTTGTTATTAAACTATTATTTTTCAATTGTATATTCATTTTGATGCTACCAGATCTAATAAAATATCCCTGATGATGTTGGGAATCTCCAACGAAACGTCGGAAAAATAAATTATGAAATAATCTTTTATTTGCATAGAATACATGACCTTAATAAGCCCGATTTAGAAATTTCTAAACAAATCAATAAAATTTGTCTTAGTTCGGTCCATGTTTAACCATAGCCCCACTTCCAAAATTCACTTAAATACGTATAAAACAGATATAAATAATGTTAAACGACTAAAACTTGGCATGAAGAATATTTATAGGCAAATAAATTGTTGTACTAAATTTTATGGTGGTTTATACTCTGTTTGTTAAATTACACTCAAGATTATTATGAACATCAGACAAACTCTGTAAATTATGGTAAGAATTGCATCCACAACAAAGGTGAAGGGTATATAAGATTCGGCATAGCCGAATATAGCACGCTTACTTGTTCTAATTCAAATATATGATTTTGTAGGTAGCGAGAAAACCCTCATGAAGGTTTAAAATAGCAGTATCATCAGCAAATGTGTGAGTACGATTGTTTGTTGACATATCAGATGAATATATCAAATATAAAAAGGGTCCCAGCTTAAATGTGCGACCATTTAAGTTGCTTTCCAATAGCCGTTTACGGGTAACACTTTATCAAACGCCCATATAAAGTCCACTTCCAAAATTAACTTAAATACATGTAAAACAGATATAAAACTTGACATGAAGAATTTTTATAGGCAAATAAATTGTTGTACTAAATTTTATGGTGGTCGGCCCAGAATTGGTCATAGCTCCCATACAAGGACCTCATCTGAAAAAGACATTTATCCCTATATATATTGTATAAATATCGGTACTGACTCAAAACTTTACACAAATCATTTACATATATACAAAAATCATACCACAAAATTTTGTGAATTTCGGTCTATTGTCAACCGTACGCCCCGTATAAAGCCCTCTTCCGAAAATTGCTTTAATACTCATAAATCTCTTATAAATAAGGGTACCAATCCAAAATTTTACACGGATCATTTACATACATGCCTTAATCAAACTGCAGGATTTTGAGAATATCGGTCCATATTTGACTATGTCCCCCATATAAGGTCCACTTCCGAAATCCACACCAATACTAATATATATCTTAATTATACCGTTATTATGTTGAAATTCGACGTGAAATATCCTCATATGCATCAAAATCACTGTTCCAAAATTTAAGAAGCTCGGCCGATAATTTGTCATAGCTGCCATATAAAAATTTCCAAAAAAACAAAAAAATTCGGGTCAAACAATATTCTTTTCCGATTTAACCCATATTCGGTCCATATTTTATAATCATGATATATATCGTTGGAAAGGTATTTTTAATACCTTTTATTTAATGTATTACAAATTATCATACATCCAGGAGTTCCTGAGATATAGGTCTATATATTTTCAACTTTACGGGCAGCCCCCTCGAAAATAGGTGTGACCGCCAACAATTTTTTTTTGCTGGCATCTTCTCTAAAAGCCCTATTTGATGAAGTTTTTTTTTGAGCAAAGGCACTAAAACCAAATTGTTCCTCTTTTTCTTATACCCTTCACCATCATGAGAAGGGTATATATAAGTTTGTCATTCCGTTTGTAATTTCCATAATATAATTTTCCGACCCTTTAAAGTATATATATTCTGGATCCTTATAGATAGCGGTGTCGATTAAGCCATGTCCGTCTGGATGTTGAAATCAGTTTTCTGAAGTCCGCAGATATCTTCGAGATCCAGATCTTCAATAATTCTGACAGATATGCTTTCGAAAAGTTTGCTGTTTAAAATCAGCAATATCGGTTTAGGCCAACCAGAGTTATGGACCGATATGTGAGACAACCTCCATAAAAATTTGATATTTTTTGTCCATTTTATTGCAATATTTTGAAATATATTGAAGATAATACCATGAAATTTTGTATACGTTGTTTTTATGATAAAAGAAGAAAGTGTGCGGATAATAGTATGAATCGGTCCATGATTTATCATAGCCCCCATACAAAAATCTTCCCGAAATATTGCTCAATTATACATAAATTCCTATAAAATTGGAATATCAAGACAAAATTCAGCAAAACTAAGTTTTATGCAAAAATAAATCGCAAAACGAAATTTGTCTTAGTTCGGTCCATGTTTAACCATAGCCCCAATATAAGGTCCACTTCCAAAATTCACTTAAATACGTATAAAACAGATATAAATAATGTTAAACGACTAAAACTTGGCATGAAGAATATTTATAGGCAAATAAATTGTTGTATTAAATTTTATGGTGGTTTATACTCTGTTTGTTAAATTACACTCAAGATTATTATGAACATCAGACAAACTCTGTAAATTATGGTAAGAATTGCATCCACAACAAAGGTGAAGGGTATATAAGATTCGGCATAGCCGAATATAGCACGCTTACTTGTTCTAATTCAAATATATGATTTTGTAGGTAGCGAGAAAACCCTCATGAAGGTTTAAAATAGCAGTATCATCAGCAAATGTGTGAGTACGATTGTTTGTTGACATATCAGATGAATATATCAAATATAAAAAGGGTCCCAGCTTAAATGTGCGACCATTTAAGTTGCTTTCCAATAGCCGTTTACGGGTAACACTTTATCAAACGCTTGAGAAATGTGTATAAAAAGATCAGAACATAATTTTTTTCATCAAATGTTATTTTACGATATTTACCAGTCTATGGGTTTGTTCGGTAATACTGTGTTTTCTTCTAAATCCAAATTGATGATTCGGAATACAAGTGTTTTCAATTAAAATCGAGTATAACTTGTCCATGAGTATATTCTCGAACAACTTTGATATATTCGACAATAGGCTGATGGGTCTATAAGATTCTACTTTTCTGTGATTTTTTCCCGGCTTAAACGTTATGGTAACTAGTGAAACCTTCCGTTCTGGTGGATAATAGTCAAGGCATAATATGGCGTTAAAAATAAAAAGTTTTACCTTTATTACTATCCGTAGGGGTACAGATGCTACTCAATGGTGTGTAACTGGTGGCAAGTCAATTGTTTCATTTGATGTGTTTGGGGTAAAACTTTTTTAAATTATTAATAAATAGATTCCGTTTTTCAGTGTAATTTCTTGATTAGTCTGGGAGTTTGTGTAGAAAGTTCGGCCGCTAGTCTAAGATCATTATCGATAAGAGAGTAATCTATATTTGCTGGTGTTCTTAGCGGTATGTTCTCAGAACAATGTGTGCATTTCTATATTTAATTCAATTTATACTGTCATCGCTAAATTAACAGTCGGGGATACGATTTCTCGGGGCTCGATATAGGAACATTTGTGGGTAAGTGATCTGATGATAATACCAACGACGATTCCACTTCAATTATTTCTCTTGGGATATTTTTATAACTCCAACAGCAATTACATCTGGTATCTTCTGTCGGTCAGTAAACCAGTAAGTGGGGGTTTCGCTCGAAATCACATTAAATCCGTTTTTATATATTACATATATCAAGTAAAACACGACCTTTCGGAGTAATGAGCCTTGATCCCCAGAATGCGTGCTTAGCGTTATAGTCGCTATTTTATTTTATTGTATTGACTTTCTGTTATTTGAAATCTAGGGGGGTGAATATATGGACGAAATCACTATACTTCGATAACAATCTTAGATACAGGTCGTAGTGGCTTAAAGATAATCTTCACTAAGATCACTCATTAAATAGTGTTTAATTCGAGTTTGTATTAAAATTGCTGTGCCTCAACACGCTCTGCATTTGTGGTTATTAGTATCATAAGTGAGGTACCTATTTATACGAACTAAACTTCTAGACGTCAAATGTGTTTCCGAAATCAGGATCACATCAATTTTGAGATTTTTTAGAAAATATTCGAATTCGTTTTTATGTTGGCGAATACCTTTTGCGTTCCAGAAACATATTTCCAAACAGTTCACGATCTACCAAGTATAGCTTGCAATGGATTGCATTTTAAGAATTTTCTGCATCATGTTGCTCCGCTCCTCGTTTTGTGTGGCAATTTGCGTTTCGAAGGTTCGGAATTTATTTCCAAAGGTTAGAGAGCGCTTTACAATGGAATAAACTCATCCTGGCAACCTCTATAGTTAGCAGTAGGACACCACCAACAACTACAGCATATTTTAAATTACACATGCGACTCAAACTGGTGGCAACTTGCAATATGCTCTAGTATTACTATATTCTTGGCAGTTTAAACATTAGATGGGGACAGATCGTTTGTGTTGTTCTTCCACCCTTATTCTTTAGTGCAATAAATACCTCAAGTCATAAATTGGATGTGTTTCACCTTTTTATGATTTAACACCACCAGGTTCCAATTATACTCGAAAAAGTGGTTGGGTATTTTTTTAAGATTTTTAATATTTATCACGTTCTTTATCTTAAACATTTAGTTTCCAAGCTGCTCTTTATTTCCTGGGGTTTTGCACAGGAGTCGATAAATTTAGCAACAATTTGAAGGCCTCTGCTACTCTTTAGTTGATAGGTATAGAAACTTTTTTACGGGTTCAAAATCAGTCACAATTTTACGATAATTATTTTCATGGTTAACCTGCATTTTAGTTTCATTGATATTACCTCTCTTGAATGGGACGACAAAAAATTAATTTTCGCCAATTAACGAAATTAAATATTTCACTAATTTGCTGGCGTTTTGATCTCCGTAGTTCTATTGGTATCAGTTATTTCATTATCCATCATAGCAAAACGATTTTCAAAGTTCGGCATACCATTTCCATTTTCCTTTGATAATTTCTAACAAGAGACTTTTTATAGACCTTCCTCGTAATTTCGAAATTTGATTCACTATTCTATTTATCAATACTATAATATCCCTATTATATAGATCACAAAATTATTAAATCATTCGCTTTTTGAATTAATAATATTTCCAGTCCAGCAGTGTCACGTCTTGAATATTGAAAAGATAGTGCAAATCATTATAATTTCTATAACTGACTATTACTTTCTAATTTACAACTTTAATTTTAACGAGGAGCATTTAAAATAGTATAAATATGATTTTTCGTTGTAATAGTTCAAAGGTAAATTTTTGGTTCAAAGCCATATATCTAAAATTTTATTTTTGTTCACACAAAAGGAGCACATACTATATTTTTTTATTTTTTATATTGTAATTACAAAGTTATTATTATGCTGCTTTTGTTAAATATTTGTACCCAACACCAAGAGGATAAGGGGGGTACATTTTATTATACCCTTTACCTTCATGAGAATGGTATATATAAGTTTGTCATATATATATATAATATATATATTGTATATATAAAGTATATATATTCTGGATCCTTCTAGATAGCGGAGTCGATTAAGCCATTTTCTGAAGTCCCCAGATATCTTCGGGATCCAGATCTTCAATAATTCTGACAGATATGCTTCCGAAAAGTTTGCTATTTAAAATCAGCAATATCGGTTTAGGCCAACCAGAGTTATGGACCGATATGTGAGACAACCTCCATAAAAATTTTATATTTTTTGTCAATTTTATTGCAATATTTTGAAATTTATTGCAGATAATGCCATGAAATTTTGTATACGTTGTTTTTATGCTAATAGAAGAAAGTGTGCGGAAATTAGTATGAATCGGTCCATGATTTCTCATAGCCCCATACAAATATCTTCCCGAAATATTGCTCAATTATACATAAATGCCTTTAAAATTGGAATATCAAGACAAAATTCAGTAAAAATAAGGTTTATGCAAAAATAAGTTTTATGCAAAAATAAATCGCAAAACGAAATTTTTTTTAGTTCGGTCCATGTTTGTCCATAGCCCCCATATAAAGTCCACTTCCAAAATTAACTTAAATACATATAAAACAGATATAAATAATGTTAAACGACTAAAACTTGACATGAAGAATTTTTATAGGCAAACAAATTGTTGTTCTAAATTTTATGGTGGTCGACCCAGAATTGGTCATAGCTCCCATACAAGGACCTCATCTGAAAAAGACATTTATCCCTATATATATTGTATAAATATCGGTACTGACTCAAAACTTTACACAAATCATTTACATATATACAAAAATCATCCCACAAAATTTTGTGAATTTCGGTCTATTGTCAACCGTATGCCCCATATAAAGCCCTCTTCCAAAAATTACTTTAATACTCATAAATCTCTTATAAATAAGGGTACCAATCCAAAATTTTACACGGATCATTTACATACATGCCTTAATCAAACTGCAGGATTTTGAGAATATCGGTCCATATTTGACTATGTCCCCCATATAAGGTCCACTTCCGAAATCCACACTAATACTAATATATATCCTAATTATACCGTTATTATGTTGAAATTCGACGTGAAATATCCTCATATGCATCAAAATCACTGTTCCAAAATTTAAGAAGCTCGGCCGATAATTTGTCATAGCTGCCATATAAAAATTTCCAAAAAAATTATTATAAATAAATTATATTATTAAATCATTCGCTTTTTGAATTAATAATATTTCCAGTCCAGCAGTGTCACGTCTTGAATATTGAAAAGATAGTGCAAATCATTATAATTTCTATAACTGACTATTACTTTCTAATTTACAACTTTAATTTTAACGAGGAGCATTTAAAATAGTATAAATATGATTTTTCGTTGTAATAGTTCAAAGGTAAATTTTTGGTTCAAAGCCATATATCTAAAATTTTATTTTTGTTCACACAAAAGGAGCACATACTATATTTTTTTATTTTTTATATTGTAATTACAAAGTTATTATTATGCTGCTTTTGTTAAATATTTGTACCCAACACCAAGAGGATAAGGGGGGTACATTTTATTATACCCTTCACCTTCATGAGAATGGTATATATAAGTTTGTCATATATATATATAATATATATATTGTATATATAAAGTATATATATTCTGGATCCTTCTAGATAGCGGAGTCGATTAAGCCATTTTCTGAAGTCCCCAGATATCTTCGGGATCCAGATCTTCAATAATTCTGACAGATATGCTTTCGAAAAGTTTGCTATTTAAAATCAGCAATATCGGTTTAGGCCAACCAGAGTTATGGACCGATATGTGAGACAACCTCCATAAAAATTTTATATTTTTTGTCAATTTTATTGCAATATTTTGAAATTTATTGCAGATAATGCCATGAAATTTTGTATACGTTGTTTTTATGCTAATAGAAGAAAGTGTGCGGAAATTAGTATGAATCGGTCCATGATTTCTCATAGCCCCATACAAATATCTTCCCGAAATATTGCTCAATTATACATAAATGCCTTTAAAATTGGAATATCAAGACAGAATTCAGTAAAAATAAGGTTTATGCAAAAATAAGTTTTATGCAAAAATAAATCGCAAAACGAAATTTTTTTTAGTTCGGTCCATGTTTGTCCATAGCCCCCATATAAAGTCCACTTCCAAAATTAACTTAAATACATATAAAACAGATATAAATAATGTTAAACGACTAAAACTTGACATGAAGAATTTTTATAGGCAAACAAATTGTTGTACTAAATTTTATGGTGGTCGACCCAGAATTGGTCATAGCTCCCATACAAGGACCTCATCTGAAAAAGACATTTATCCCTATATATATTGTATAAATATCGGTACTGACTCAAAACTTTACACAAATCATTTACATATATACAAAAATCATCCCACAAAATTTTGTGAATTTCGGTCTATTGTCAACCGTATGCCCCATATAAAGCCCTCTTCCAAAAATTACTTTAATACTCATAAATCTCTTATAAATAAGGGTACCAATCCAAAATTTTACACGGATCATTTACATACATGCCTTAATCAAACTGCAGGATTTTGAGAATATCGGTCCATATTTGACTATGTCCCCCATATAAGGTCCACTTCCGAAATCCACACTAATACTAATATATATCCTAATTATACCGTTATTATGTTGAAATTCGACGTGAAATATCCTCATATGCATCAAAATCACTGTTCCAAAATTTAAGAAGCTCGGCCGATAATTTGTCATAGCTGCCATATAAAAATTTCCAAAAAAACAAAAAAATTCGGGTCAAACGATATTCTTTTCCGATTTAACCCATATTCGGTCCATATTTTATAATCATGATATATATCGTTGGAAAGGTATTTTTAATACCTTTTATTTAATGTATTACAAATTATCATACATCCAGGAGTTCCTGAGATATAGGTCTATATATTTTCAACTTTACGGGCAGCCCCCTCGAAAATAGGTGTGACCGCCAACAATTTTTTTTTGCTGGCATCTTCTCTAAAAGCCCTATTTGATGAAGTTTTTTTTTGAGCAAAGGCACTAAAACCAAATTGTTCCTTTTTTTCTTATACCCTTCACCATCATGAGAAGGGTATATATAAGTTTGTCATTCCGTTTGTAATTTCCATAATATAATTTTCCGACCCTTTAAAGTATATATATTCTGGATCCTTATAGATAGCGGTGTCGATTAAGCCATGTCCGTCTGGATGTTGAAATCAGTTTTCTGAAGTCCGCAGATATCTTCGAGATCCAGATCTTCAATAATTCTGACAGATATGCTTTCGAAAAGTTTGCTATTTAAAATCAGCAATATCGGTTTAGGCCAACCAGAGTTATGGACCGATATGTGAGACAACCTCCATAAAAATTTGATATTTTTTGTCCATTTTATTGCAATATTTTGAAATATATTGAAGATAATACCATGAAATTTTGTATACGTTGTTTTTATGATAAAAGAAGAAAGTGTGCGGATAATAGTATGAATCGGTCCATGATTTATCATAGCCCCCATACAAAAATCTTCCCGAAATATTGCTCAATTATACATAAATTCCTATAAAATTGGAATATCAAGACAAAATTCAGCAAAACTAAGTTTTATGCAAAAATAAATCGCAAAACGAAATTTGTCTTAGTTCGGTCCATGTTTAACCATAGCCCCAATATAAGGTCCACTTCCAAAATTCACTTAAATACGTATAAAACAGATATAAATAATGTTAAACGACTAAAACTTGGCATGAAGAATATTTATAGGCAAATAAATTGTTGTATTAAATTTTATGGTGGTTTATACTCTGTTTGTTAAATTACACTCAAGATTATTATGAACATCAGACAAACTCTGTAAATTATGGTAAGAATTGCATCCACAACAAAGGTGAAGGGTATATAAGATTCGGCATAGCCGAATATAGCACGCTTACTTGTTCTAATTCAAATATATGATTTTGTAGGTAGCGAGAAAACCCTCATGAAGGTTTAAAATAGCAGTATCATCAGCAAATGTGTGAGTACGATTGTTTGTTGACATATCAGATGAATATATCAAATATAAAAAGGGTCCCAGCTTAAATGTGCGACCATTTAAGTTGCTTTCCAATAGCCGTTTACGGGTAACACTTTATCAAACGCTTGAGAAATGTGTATAAAAAGATCAGAACATAATTTTTTTCATCAAATGTTATTTTACGATATTTACCAGTCTATGGGTTTGTTCGGTAATACTGTGTTTTCTTCTAAATCCAAATTGATGATTCGGAATACAAGTGTTTTAAATTAAAATCGAGTATAACTTGTCCATGAGTATATTCTCGAACAACTTTGATATATTCGACAATAGGCTGATGGGTCTATAAGATTCTACTTTTCTGTGATTTTTTCCCGGCTTAAACGTTATGGTAACTAGTGAAACCTTCCGTTCTGGTGGATAATAGTCAAGGCATAATATGGCGTTAAAAATAAAAAGTTTTACCTTTATTACTATCCGTAGGGGTACAGATGCTACTCAATGGTGTGTAACTGGTGGCAAGTCAATTGTTTCATTTGATGTGTTTGGGGTAAAACTTTTTTAAATTATTAATAAATAGATTCCGTTTTTCAGTGTAATTTCTTGATTAGTCTGGGAGTTTGTGTAGAAAGTTCGGCTGCTAGTCTAAGATCATTATCGATAAGAGAGTAATCTATATTTGCTGGTGTTCTTAGCGGTATGTTCTCAGAACAATGTGTGCATTTCTATATTTAATTCAATTTATACTGTCATCGCTAAATTAACAGTCGGGGATACGATTTCTCGGGGCTCGATATAGGAACATTTGTGGGTAAGTGATCTGATGATAATACCAACGACGATTCCACTTCAATTATTTCTCTTGGGATATTTTTATAACTCCAACAGCAATTACATCTGGTATCTTCTGTCGGTCAGTAAACCAGTAAGTGGGGGTTTCGCTCGAAATCACATTAAATCCGTTTTTATATATTACATATATCAAATAAAACACGACCTTTCGGAGTAATGAGCCTTGATCCCCAGAATGCGTGCTTAGCGTTATAGTCGCTATTTTATTTTATTGTATTGACTTTCTGTTATTTGAAATCTAGGGGGGTGAATATATGGACGAAATCACTATACTTCGATAACAATCTTAGATACAGGTCGTAGTGGCTTAAAGATAATCTTCACTAAGATCACTCATTAAATAGTGTTTAATTCGAGTTTGTATTAAAATTGCTGTGCCTCAACACGCTCTGCATTTGTGGTTATTAGTATCATAAGTGAGGTACCTATTTATACGAACTAAACTTCTAGACGTCAAATGTGTTTCCGAAATCAGGATCACATCAATTTTGAGATTTTTTAGAAAATATTCGAATTCGTTTTTATGTTGGCGAATACCTTTTGCGTTCCAGAAACATATTTCCAAACAGTTCACGATCTACCAAGTATAGCTTGCAATGGATTGCATTTTAAGAATTTTCTGCATCATGTTGCTCCGCTCCTCGTTTTGTGTGGCAATTTGCGTTTCGAAGGTTCGGAATTTATTTCCAAAGGTTAGAGAGCGCTTTTCAATGGAATAAACTCATCCTGGCAACCTCTATAGTTAGCAGTAGGACACCACCAACAACTACAGCATATTTTAAATTACACATGCGACTCAAACTGGTGGCAACTTGCAATATGCTCTAGTATTACTATATTCTTGGCAGTTTAAACATTAGATGGGGACAGATCGTTTGTGTTGTTCTTCCACCCTTATTCTTTAGTGCAATAAATACCTCAAGTCATAAATTGGATGTGTTTCACCTTTTTATGATTTAACACCACCAGGTTCCAATTATACTCGAAAAAGTGGTTGGGTATTTTTTTACGATTTTTAATATTTATCACGTTCTTTATCTTAAACATTTAGTTTCCAAGCTGCTCTTTATTTCCTGGGGTTTTGCACAGGAGTCGATAAATTTAGTAACAATTTGAAGGCCTCTGCTACTCTTTAGTTGATAGGTATAGAAACTTTTTTACGGGTTCAAAATCAGTCACAATTTTACGATAATTATTTTCATGGTTAACCTGCATTTTAGTTTCATTGATATTACCTCTCTTGAATGGGACGACAAAAAATTAATTTTCGCCAATTAACGAAATTAAATATTTCACTAATTTGCTGGCGTTTTGATCTCCGTAGTTCTATTGGTATCAGTTATTTCATTATCCATCATAGCAAAACGATTTTCAAAGTTCGGCATACCATTTCCATTTTCCTTTGATAATTTCTAACAAGAGACTTTTTATAGACCTTCCTCGTAATTTCGAAATTTGATTCACTATTCTATTTATCAATACTATAATATCCCTATTATATAGATCACAAAATTATTAAATCATTCGCTTTTTGAATTAATAATATTTCCAGTCCAGCAGTGTCACGTCTTGAATATTGAAAAGATAGTGCAAATCATTATAATTTCTATAACTGACTATTACTTTCTAATTTACAACTTTAATTTTAACGAGGAGCATTTAAAATAGTATAAATATGATTTTTCGTTGTAATAGTTCAAAGGTAAATTTTTGGTTCAAAGCCATATATCTAAAATTTTATTTTTGTTCACACAAAAGGAGCACATACTATATTTTTTTATTTTTTATATTGTAATTACAAAGTTATTATTATGCTGCTTTTGTTAAATATTTGTACCCAACACCAAGAGGATAAGGGGGGTACATTTTATTATACCCTTCACCTTCATGAGAATGGTATATATAAGTTTGTCATATATATATATAATATATATATTGTATATATAAAGTATATATATTCTGGATCCTTCTAGATAGCGGAGTCGATTAAGCCATTTTCTGAAGTCCCCAGATATCTTCGGGATCCAGATCTTCAATAATTCTGACAGATATGCTTTCGAAAAGTTTGCTATTTAAAATCAGCAATATCGGTTTAGGCCAACCAGAGTTATGGACCGATATGTGAGACAACCTCCATAAAAATTTTATATTTTTTGTCAATTTTATTGCAATATTTTGAAATTTATTGCAGATAATGCCATGAAATTTTGTATACGTTGTTTTTATGCTAATAGAAGAAAGTGTGCGGAAATTAGTATGAATCGGTCCATGATTTCTCATAGCCCCATACAAATATCTTCCCGAAATATTGCTCAATTATACATAAATGCCTTTAAAATTGGAATATCAAGACAAAATTCAGTAAAAATAAGGTTTATGCAAAAATAAGTTTTATGCAAAAATAAATCGCAAAACGAAATTTTTTTTAGTTCGGTCCATGTTTGTCCATAGCCCCCATATAAAGTCCACTTCCAAAATTAACTTAAATACATATAAAACAGATATAAATAATGTTAAACGACTAAAACTTGACATGAAGAATTTTTATAGGCAAACAAATTGTTGTACTAAATTTTATGGTGGTCGACCCAGAATTGGTCATAGCTCCCATACAAGGACCTCATCTGAAAAAGACATTTATCCCTATATATATTGTATAAATATCGGTACTGATTCAAAACTTTACACAAATCATTTACATATATACAAAAATCATCCCACAAAATTTTGTGAATTTCGGTCTATTGTCAACCGTATGCCCCATATAAAGCCCTCTTCCAAAAATTACTTTAATACTCATAAATCTCTTATAAATAAGGGTACCAATCCAAAATTTTACACGGATCATTTACATACATGCCTTAATCAAACTGCAGGATTTTGAGAATATCGGTCCATATTTGACTATGTCCCCCATATAAGGTCCACTTCCGAAATCCACACTAATACTAATATATATCCTAATTATACCGTTATTATGTTGAAATTCGACGTGAAATATCCTCATATGCATCAAAATCACTGTTCCAAAATTTAAGAAGCTCGGCCGATAATTTGTCATAGCTGCCATATAAAAATTTCCAAAAAAATTATTATAAATAAATTATATTATTAAATCATTCGCTTTTTGAATTAATAATATTTCCAGTCCAGCAGTGTCACGTCTTGAATATTGAAAAGATAGTGCAAATCATTATAATTTCTATAACTGACTATTACTTTCTAATTTACAACTTTAATTTTAACGAGGAGCATTTAAAATAGTATAAATATGATTTTTCGTTGTAATAGTTCAAAGGTAAATTTTTGGTTCAAAGCCATATATCTAAAATTTTATTTTTGTTCACACAAAAGGAGCACATACTATATTTTTTTATTTTTTATATTGTAATTACAAAGTTATTATTATGCTGCTTTTGTTAAATATTTGTACCCAACACCAAGAGGATAAGGGGGGTACATTTTATTATACCCTTCACCTTCATGAGAATGGTATATATAAGTTTGTCATATATATATATAATATATATATTGTATATATAAAGTATATATATTCTGGATCCTTCTAGATAGCGGAGTCGATTAAGCCATTTTCTGAAGTCCCCAGATATCTTCGGGATCCAGATCTTCAATAATTCTGACAGATATGCTTTCGAAAAGTTTGCTATTTAAAATCAGCAATATCGGTTTAGGCCAACCAGAGTTATGGACCGATATGTGAGACAACCTCCATAAAAATTTTATATTTTTTGTCAATTTTATTGCAATATTTTGAAATTTATTGCAGATAATGCCATGAAATTTTGTATACGTTGTTTTTATGCTAATAGAAGAAAGTGTGCGGAAATTAGTATGAATCGGTCCATGATTTCTCATAGCCCCATACAAATATCTTCCCGAAATATTGCTCAATTATACATAAATGCCTTTAAAATTGGAATATCAAGACAAAATTCAGTAAAAATAAGGTTTATGCAAAAATAAGTTTTATGCAAAAATAAATCGCAAAACGAAATTTTTTTTAGTTCGGTCCATGTTTGTCCATAGCCCCCATATAAAGTCCACTTCCAAAATTAACTTAAATACATATAAAACAGATATAAATAATGTTAAACGACTAAAACTTGACATGAAGAATTTTTATAGGCAAACAAATTGTTGTACTAAATTTTATGGTGGTCGACCCAGAATTGGTCATAGCTCCCATACAAGGACCTCATCTGAAAAAGACATTTATCCCTATATATATTGTATAAATATCGGTACTGATTCAAAACTTTACACAAATCATTTACATATATACAAAAATCATCCCACAAAATTTTGTGAATTTCGGTCTATTGTCAACCGTATGCCCCATATAAAGCCCTCTTCCAAAAATTACTTTAATACTCATAAATCTCTTATAAATAAGGGTACCAATCCAAAATTTTACACGGATCATTTACATACATGCCTTAATCAAACTGCAGGATTTTGAGAATATCGGTCCATATTTGACTATGTCCCCCATATAAGGTCCACTTCCGAAATCCACACTAATACTAATATATATCCTAATTATACCGTTATTATGTTGAAATTCGACGTGAAATATCCTCATATGCATCAAAATCACTGTTCCAAAATTTAAGAAGCTCGGCCGATAATTTGTCATAGCTGCCATATAAAAATTTCCAAAAAAATTATTATAAATAAATTATATTATTAAATCATTCGCTTTTTGAATTAATAATATTTCCAGTCCAGCAGTGTCACGTCTTGAATATTGAAAAGATAGTGCAAATCATTATAATTTCTATAACTGACTATTACTTTCTAATTTACAACTTTAATTTTAACGAGGAGCATTTAAAATAGTATAAATATGATTTTTCGTTGTAATAGTTCAAAGGTAAATTTTTGGTTCAAAGCCATATATCTAAAATTTTATTTTTGTTCACACAAAAGGAGCACATACTATATTTTTTTATTTTTTATATTGTAATTACAAAGTTATTATTATGCTGCTTTTGTTAAATATTTGTACCCAACACCAAGAGGATAAGGGGGGTACATTTTATTATACCCTTCACCTTCATGAGAATGGTATATATAAGTTTGTCATATATATATATAATATATATATTGTATATATAAAGTATATATATTCTGGATCCTTCTAGATAGCGGAGTCGATTAAGCCATTTTCTGAAGTCCCCAGATATCTTCGGGATCCAGATCTTCAATAATTCTGACAGATATGCTTTCGAAAAGTTTGCTATTTAAAATCAGCAATATCGGTTTAGGCCAACCAGAGTTATGGACCGATATGTGAGACAACCTCCATAAAAATTTTATATTTTTTGTCAATTTTATTGCAATATTTTGAAATTTATTGCAGATAATGCCATGAAATTTTGTATACGTTGTTTTTATGCTAATAGAAGAAAGTGTGCGGAAATTAGTATGAATCGGTCCATGATTTCTCATAGCCCCATACAAATATCTTCCCGAAATATTGCTCAATTATACATAAATGCCTTTAAAATTGGAATATCAAGACAGAATTCAGTAAAAATAAGGTTTATGCAAAAATAAGTTTTATGCAAAAATAAATCGCAAAACGAAATTTTTTTTAGTTCGGTCCATGTTTGTCCATAGCCCCCATATAAAGTCCACTTCCAAAATTAACTTAAATACATATAAAACAGATATAAATAATGTTAAACGACTAAAACTTGACATGAAGAATTTTTATAGGCAAACAAATTGTTGTACTAAATTTTATGGTGGTCGACCCAGAATTGGTCATAGCTCCCATACAAGGACCTCATCTGAAAAAGACATTTATCCCTATATGTATTGTATAAATATCGGTACTGACTCAAAACTTTACACAAATCATTTACATATATACAAAAATCATCCCACAAAATTTTGTGAATTTCGGTCTATTGTCAACCGTATGCCCCATATAAAGCCCTCTTCCAAAAATTACTTTAATACTCATAAATCTCTTATAAATAAGGGTACCAATCCAAAATTTTACACGGATCATTTACATACATGCCTTAATCAAACTGCAGGATTTTGAGAATATCGGTCCATATTTGACTATGTCCCCCATATAAGGTCCACTTCCGAAATCCACACTAATACTAATATATATCCTAATTATACCGTTATTATGTTGAAATTCGACGTGAAATATCCTCATATGCATCAAAATCACTGTTCCAAAATTTAAGAAGCTCGGCCGATAATTTGTCATAGCTGCCATATAAAAATTTCCAAAAAAATTATTATAAATAAATTATATTATTAAATCATTCGCTTTTTGAATTAATAATATTTCCAGTCCAGCAGTGTCACGTCTTGAATATTGAAAAGATAGTGCAAATCATTATAATTTCTATAACTGACTATTACTTTCTAATTTACAACTTTAATTTTAACGAGGAGCATTTAAAATAGTATAAATATGATTTTTCGTTGTAATAGTTCAAAGGTAAATTTTTGGTTCAAAGCCATATATCTAAAATTTTATTTTTGTTCACACAAAAGGAGCACATACTATATTTTTTTATTTTTTATATTGTAATTACAAAGTTATTATTATGCTGCTTTTGTTAAATATTTGTACCCAACACCAAGAGGATAAGGGGGGTACATTTTATTATACCCTTCACCTTCATGAGAATGGTATATATAAGTTTGTCATATATATATATAATATATATATTGTATATATAAAGTATATATATTCTGGATCCTTCTAGATAGCGGAGTCGATTAAGCCATTTTCTGAAGTCCCCAGATATCTTCGGGATCCAGATCTTCAATAATTCTGACAGATATGCTTTCGAAAAGTTTGCTATTTAAAATCAGCAATATCGGTTTAGGCCAACCAGAGTTATGGACCGATATGTGAGACAACCTCCATAAAAATTTTATATTTTTTGTCAATTTTATTGCAATATTTTGAAATTTATTGCAGATAATGCCATGAAATTTTGTATACGTTGTTTTTATGCTAATAGAAGAAAGTGTGCGGAAATTAGTATGAATCGGTCCATGATTTCTCATAGCCCCATACAAATATCTTCCCGAAATATTGCTCAATTATACATAAATGCCTTTAAAATTGGAATATCAAGACAGAATTCAGTAAAAATAAGGTTTATGCAAAAATAAGTTTTATGCAAAAATAAATCGCAAAACGAAATTTTTTTTAGTTCGGTCCATGTTTGTCCATAGCCCCCATATAAAGTCCACTTCCAAAATTAACTTAAATACATATAAAACAGATATAAATAATGTTAAACGACTAAAACTTGACATGAAGAATTTTTATAGGCAAACAAATTGTTGTACTAAATTTTATGGTGGTCGACCCAGAATTGGTCATAGCTCCCATACAAGGACCTCATCTGAAAAAGACATTTATCCCTATATATATTGTATAAATATCGGTACTGACTCAAAACTTTACACAAATCATTTACATATATACAAAAATCATCCCACAAAATTTTGTGAATTTCGGTCTATTGTCAACCGTATGCCCCATATAAAGCCCTCTTCCAAAAATTACTTTAATACTCATAAATCTCTTATAAATAAGGGTACCAATCCAAAATTTTACACGGATCATTTACATACATGCCTTAATCAAACTGCAGGATTTTGAGAATATCGGTCCATATTTGACTATGTCCCCCATATAAGGTCCACTTCCGAAATCCACACTAATACTAATATATATCCTAATTATACCGTTATTATGTTGAAATTCGACGTGAAATATCCTCATATGCATCAAAATCACTGTTCCAAAATTTAAGAAGCTCGGCCGATAATTTGTCATAGCTGCCATATAAAAATTTCCAAAAAAACAAAAAAATTCGGGTCAAACAATATTCTTTTCCGATTTAACCCATATTCGGTCCATATTTTATAATCATGATATATATCGTTGGAAAGGTATTTTTAATACCTTTTATTTAATGTATTACAAATTATCATACATCCAGGAGTTCCTGAGATATAGGTCTATATATTTTCAACTTTACGGGCAGCCCCCTCGAAAATAGGTGTGACCGCCAACAATTTTTTTTTGCTGGCATCTTCTCTAAAAGCCCTATTTGATGAAGTTTTTTTTTGAGCAAAGGCACTAAAACCAAATTGTTCCTCTTTTTCTTATACCCTTCACCATCATGAGAAGGGTATATATAAGTTTGTCATTCCGTTTGTAATTTCCATAATATAATTTTCCGACCCTTTAAAGTATATATATTCTGGATCCTTATAGATAGCGGTGTCGATTAAGCCATGTCCGTCTGGATGTTGAAATCAGTTTTCTGAAGTCCGCAGATATCTTCGAGATCCAGATCTTCAATAATTCTGACAGATATGCTTTCGAAAAGTTTGCTATTTAAAATCAGCAATATCGGTTTAGGCCAACCAGAGTTATGGACCGATATGTGAGACAACCTCCATAAAAATTTGATATTTTTTGTCCATTTTATTGCAATATTTTGAAATATATTGAAGATAATACCATGAAATTTTGTATACGTTGTTTTTATGATAAAAGAAGAAAGTGTGCGGATAATAGTATGAATCGGTCCATGATTTATCATAGCCCCCATACAAAAATCTTCCCGAAATATTGCTCAATTATACATAAATTCCTATAAAATTGGAATATCAAGACAAAATTCAGCAAAACTAAGTTTTATGCAAAAATAAATCGCAAAACGAAATTTGTCTTAGTTCGGTCCATGTTTAACCATAGCCCCAATATAAGGTCCACTTCCAAAATTCACTTAAATACGTATAAAACAGATATAAATAATGTTAAACGACTAAAACTTGGCATGAAGAATATTTATAGGCAAATAAATTGTTGTATTAAATTTTATGGTGGTTTATACTCTGTTTGTTAAATTACACTCAAGATTATTATGAACATCAGACAAACTCTGTAAATTATGGTAAGAATTGCATCCACAACAAAGGTGAAGGGTATATAAGATTCGGCATAGCCGAATATAGCACGCTTACTTGTTCTAATTCAAATATATGATTTTGTAGGTAGCGAGAAAACCCTCATGAAGGTTTAAAATAGCAGTATCATCAGCAAATGTGTGAGTACGATTGTTTGTTGACATATCAGATGAATATATCAAATATAAAAAGGGTCCCAGCTTAAATGTGCGACCATTTAAGTTGCTTTCCAATAGCCGTTTACGGGTAACACTTTATCAAACGCTTGAGAAATGTGTATAAAAAGATCAGAACATAATTTTTTTCATCAAATGTTATTTTACGATATTTACCAGTCTATGGGTTTGTTCGGTAATACTGTGTTTTCTTCTAAATCCAAATTGATGATTCGGAATACAAGTGTTTTCAATTAAAATCGAGTATAACTTGTCCATGAGTATATTCTCGAACAACTTTGATATATTCGACAATAGGCTGATGGGTCTATAAGATTCTACTTTTCTGTGATTTTTTCCCGGCTTAAACGTTATGGTAACTAGTGAAACCTTCCGTTCTGGTGGATAATAGTCAAGGCATAATATGGCGTTAAAAATAAAAAGTTTTACCTTTATTACTATCCGTAGGGGTACAGATGCTACTCAATGGTGTGTAACTGGTGGCAAGTCAATTGTTTCATTTGATGTGTTTGGGGTAAAACTTTTTTAAATTATTAATAAATAGATTCCGTTTTTCAGTGTAATTTCTTGATTAGTCTGGGAGTTTGTGTAGAAAGTTCGGCCGCTAGTCTAAGATCATTATCGATAAGAGAGTAATCTATATTTGCTGGTGTTCTTAGCGGTATGTTCTCAGAACAATGTGTGCATTTCTATATTTAATTCAATTTATACTGTCATCGCTAAATTAACAGTCGGGGATACGATTTCTCGGGGCTCGATATAGGAACATTTGTGGGTAAGTGATCTGATGATAATACCAACGACGATTCCACTTCAATTATTTCTCTTGGGATATTTTTATAACTCCAACAGCAATTACATCTGGTATCTTCTGTCGGTCAGTAAACCAGTAAGTGGGGGTTTCGCTCGAAATCACATTAAATCCGTTTTTATATATTACATATATCAAATAAAACACGACCTTTCGGAGTAATGAGCCTTGATCCCCAGAATGTGTGCTTAGCGTTATAGTCGCTATTTTATTTTATTGTATTGACTTTCTGTTATTTGAAATCTAGGGGGGTGAATATATGGACGAAATCACTATACTTCGATAACAATCTTAGATACAGGTCGTAGTGGCTTAAAGATAATCTTCACTAAGATCACTCATTAAATAGTGTTTAATTCGAGTTTGTATTAAAATTGCTGTGCCTCAACACGCTCTGCATTTGTGGTTATTAGTATCATAAGTGAGGTACCTATTTATACGAACTAAACTTCTAGACGTCAAATGTGTTTCCGAAATCAGGATCACATCAATTTTGAGATTTTTTAGAAAATATTCGAATTCGTTTTTATGTTGGCGAATACCTTTTGCGTTCCAGAAACATATTTCCAAACAGTTCACGATCTACCAAGTATAGCTTGCAATGGATTGCATTTTAAGAATTTTCTGCATCATGTTGCTCCGCTCCTCGTTTTGTGTGGCAATTTGCGTTTCGAAGGTTCGGAATTTATTTCCAAAGGTTAGAGAGCGCTTTTCAATGGAATAAACTCATCCTGGCAACCTCTATAGTTAGCAGTAGGACACCACCAACAACTACAGCATATTTTAAATTACACATGCGACTCAAACTGGTGGCAACTTGCAATATGCTCTAGTATTACTATATTCTTGGCAGTTTAAACATTAGATGGGGACAGATCGTTTGTGTTGTTCTTCCACCCTTATTCTTTAGTGCAATAAATACCTCAAGTCATAAATTGGATGTGTTTCACCTTTTTATGATTTAACACCACCAGGTTCCAATTATACTCGAAAAAGTGGTTGGGTATTTTTTTACGATTTTTAATATTTATCACGTTCTTTATCTTAAACATTTAGTTTCCAAGCTGCTCTTTATTTCCTGGGGTTTTGCACAGGAGTCGATAAATTTAGTAACAATTTGAAGGCCTCTGCTACTCTTTAGTTGATAGGTATAGAAACTTTTTTACGGGTTCAAAATCAGTCACAATTTTACGATAATTATTTTCATGGTTAACCTGCATTTTAGTTTCATTGATATTACCTCTCTTGAATGGGACGACAAAAAATTAATTTTCGCCAATTAACGAAATTAAATATTTCACTAATTTGCTGGCGTTTTGATCTCCGTAGTTCTATTGGTATCAGTTATTTCATTATCCATCATAGCAAAACGATTTTCAAAGTTCGGCATACCATTTCCATTTTCCTTTGATAATTTCTAACAAGAGACTTTTTATAGACCTTCCTCGTAATTTCGAAATTTGATTCACTATTCTATTTATCAATACTATAATATCCCTATTATATAGATCACAAAATTATTAAATCATTCGCTTTTTGAATTAATAATATTTCCAGTCCAGCAGTGTCACGTCTTGAATATTGAAAAGATAGTGCAAATCATTATAATTTCTATAACTGACTATTACTTTCTAATTTACAACTTTAATTTTAACGAGGAGCATTTAAAATAGTATAAATATGATTTTTCGTTGTAATAGTTCAAAGGTAAATTTTTGGTTCAAAGCCATATATCTAAAATTTTATTTTTGTTCACACAAAAGGAGCACATACTATATTTTTTTATTTTTTATATTGTAATTACAAAGTTATTATTATGCTGCTTTTGTTAAATATTTGTACCCAACACCAAGAGGATAAGGGGGGTACATTTTATTATACCCTTCACCTTCATGAGAATGGTATATATAAGTTTGTCATATATATATATAATATATATATTGTATATATAAAGTATATATATTCTGGATCCTTCTAGATAGCGGAGTCGATTAAGCCATTTTCTGAAGTCCCCAGATATCTTCGGGATCCAGATCTTCAATAATTCTGACAGATATGCTTTCGAAAAGTTTGCTATTTAAAATCAGCAATATCGGTTTAGGCCAACCAGAGTTATGGACCGATATGTGAGACAACCTCCATAAAAATTTTATATTTTTTGTCAATTTTATTGCAATATTTTGAAATTTATTGCAGATAATGCCATGAAATTTTGTATACGTTGTTTTTATGCTAATAGAAGAAAGTGTGCGGAAATTAGTATGAATCGGTCCATGATTTCTCATAGCCCCATACAAATATCTTCCCGAAATATTGCTCAATTATACATAAATGCCTTTAAAATTGGAATATCAAGACAAAATTCAGTAAAAATAAGGTTTATGCAAAAATAAGTTTTATGCAAAAATAAATCGCAAAACGAAATTTTTTTTAGTTCGGTCCATGTTTGTCCATAGCCCCCATATAAAGTCCACTTCCAAAATTAACTTAAATACATATAAAACAGATATAAATAATGTTAAACGACTAAAACTTGACATGAAGAATTTTTATAGGCAAACAAATTGTTGTACTAAATTTTATGGTGGTCGACCCAGAATTGGTCATAGCTCCCATACAAGGACCTCATCTGAAAAAGACATTTATCCCTATATATATTGTATAAATATCGGTACTGATTCAAAACTTTACACAAATCATTTACATATATACAAAAATCATCCCACAAAATTTTGTGAATTTCGGTCTATTGTCAACCGTATGCCCCATATAAAGCCCTCTTCCAAAAATTACTTTAATACTCATAAATCTCTTATAAATAAGGGTACCAATCCAAAATTTTACACGGATCATTTACATACATGCCTTAATCAAACTGCAGGATTTTGAGAATATCGGTCCATATTTGACTATGTCCCCCATATAAGGTCCACTTCCGAAATCCACACTAATACTAATATATATCCTAATTATACCGTTATTATGTTGAAATTCGACGTGAAATATCCTCATATGCATCAAAATCACTGTTCCAAAATTTAAGAAGCTCGGCCGATAATTTGTCATAGCTGCCATATAAAAATTTCCAAAAAAACAAAAAAATTCGGGTCAAACAATATTCTTTTCCGATTTATCCCATATTCGGTCCATATTTTATAATCATGATATATATCGTTGGAAAGGTATTTTTAATACCTTTTATTTCATGTATTACAAATTATCATACATTCAGGAGTTCCCGAGATATAGGCCTATATATTTTCAACTTTACGGGCAGCCCCCTCGAAAATAGGTGTGACCGCCAACAAATTTTTTTTTGCTGGCATCTTCTCTAAAAGCCCTATTTGATGAAGTTTTTTTTGAGCAAAGTCACTAAAACCAAATTGTTCCTCTTTTTCTCATACCCTTCACCATCATGAGAAGGGTATATATAAGTTTGTCATTCCGTTTGTAATTTCCGTAATATAATTTTCCGACCCTTTAAAGTATATATATTCTGGATCCTTATAGATAGCGGTGTCGATTAAGCCATGTCCGTCTGGATGTTGAAATCAGTTTTCTGAAGTCCGCAGATATCTTCGAGATCCAAATCTTCAACAATTCTGTTAGACATGCTTTCGAGAAGTTTGCTATTTAAAATCAACAAAATCGGTTTAGGCCAACCAGAGTTATGGACCGATATGTGAGACAACCTCCATAAAAATTTGATATTTTTTGTCCATTTTGTTGCAATATTTTGAAATATATTGCAGATAATGCCATCAAATTTGGTGTACGTTGTTTTTATGCCAATAGAAGAAAGTGTGCGGATAATAGTATGAATCGGTCCATGATTTCTCATAGCCCCCATACAAAAATCTTCCCGAAATATTGCTCAATTATACATAAATGCCTATAAAATTGGAATATCAAGACAAAATTCAGCAAAACTAAGTTTTATGCAAAAATAAATCGCAAAACGAAATTTGTTTTAGTTCGGTCCATGTTTAACCATAGCCCCAATATAAAGTCCACTTCCAAAATTCACTTAAATACGTATAAAATAGATATAAATAATGTTAAACGACTAAAGCTTGACATGAAGAATATTTATAGGCAAATAAATTGTTGTACTAAATTTTATGGTGGTTTATACTCTGTTTGTTAAATTACACTCAAGATTATTATGAACATCAGACAAACTCTGTAAATTATCAATTAAAAATGGTGAAAATTAGATAAAATTTCAAAATATTTAACATAAATTATATTGGTCGTAAAATTGTCTTTCAAACAATATATAAAATAATTATTAAATTTGCACTAAGACTGAATAGAAAACACAGAATAAGGATATTCTAGTCCTATAACCAGTGTAGTTTTTTATCTCTTATTACGTTTAGGTGGAGGGTATTTAAGCTTCGGCACGAAACTAATTTAAACTAATCATTGCCCCCAAACATTCGTTACCAAAAAAAGTAAAAATCCAAATAATTCTTAAAAAAAAAAATAATTTAAATCTGCATGTCTTGGTTTTAGTCTTATCATTTAAAAAGGAGTACATAAATCATTGGATTCTACTACACGTTTTGCTGTGTTATTGCAAAAATCCCAGTTTGATTATTAAACAGTACGGACGTGTTTAATTTTACTCCGCAATTATTCAAATAATATATTTAACATATTTAATAGTTTATATTTTTTAAAAATGTACCAAAAAATTTTTGAATTAATTTTAAACCAGATACAGATAATGTAGCTCAAACCTATAGACACTTAATTTATAAAAACGGAAAAGGAAACTAAATTATTTTTGTTTTTGTAATATTTAAAATAGTTTCATTCTGACAATTCTGTTATATTGAAAAATATTTTTACTGTTATTTAGTGTATTTGTAAATAAATTTTATTTTGTTGAAGATACTACACATTGTTGTAGCGAAATACTGGAATAAAAAAGAAATTGACCTTAAGTTCAAAACAAAATAATTTTTATAAAGATATAAAGGTCGAACAATTAGTAAAATAATTTAATAGAGTATCTTTAAATCTGAATATTAAAAAAGCGAATGCACGCTGCCTCTTTAATTAAATATAGTTATACACAAAATAAATTGTGTGAAGAAATCAATAAAGAAAAACAGTGGCACAATTAAAAAAATGTTAATAATATTGATTAACTACGCACGTTATTGTTCTCCCGCGTTGTTTGTAAAAAGACAATCTGTCACCAATAGCTGCTAAAGCTAGCACTTTAATAACAACACTGCAATTTTCAATATACCTAAAAATATTCCAAATGAATTAAAGTGAGTGCAAATGCTAACACTAAAACGGGAGCAGAACTCATAATTGTTCAATTTGATGAAATTACCCGAAAATGGGTATTGATAGGTATATTACTGTCTTGAATCGAACACGAAGTCCCAAGTCTCCTTGTTAGAAATTATCAAAGGAAAATGGAAATGGTATGCCGAACTTTGAAAATCGTTTTGCTATGATGGATAATGAAATAACTGATACCAATAGAACTACGGAGATCAAAACGCCAGCAAATTAGTGAAATATTTAATTTCGTTAATTGGCGAAAATTAATTTTTTGTCGTCCCATTCAAGAGAGGTAATATCAATGAAACTAAAATGCAGGTTAACCATGAAAATAATTATCGTAAAATTGTGACTGATTTTGAACCCGTAAAAAAGTTTCTATACCTATCAACTAAAGAGTAGCAGAGGCCTTCAAATTGTTACTAAATTTATCGACTCCTGTGCAAAACCCCAGGAAATAAAGAGCAGCTTGGAAACTAAATGTTTAAGATAAAGAACGTGATAAATATTAAAAATCGTAATAAAATACCCAACCACTTTTTCGAGTATAATTGGAACCTGGTGGTGTTAAATCATAAAAAGGTGAAACACATCCAATTTATGACTTGAGGTATTTATTGCACTAAAGAATAAGGGTGGAAGAACAACACAAACGATCTGTCCCCATCTAATGTTTAAACTCCCAAGAATATAGTAATACTAGAGCATATTGCAAGTTGCCACCAGTTTGAGTCGCATGTTTAAAATATGCTGTAGTTGTGGTGGGAATCCTACTGTTAACTATAGAGGTTGCCAGGATGAGTTTATTCCATTGTAAAGCGCTCTCTAACCTTTGGAAATAAATTCCGAACCTTCGAAACGCAAATTGCCACACAAAACGAGGAGCGGAGCAACATGATGCAGAAAATTCTTAAAATGCAATCCATTGCAAGCTATACTTGGTAGATCGTGAACTGTTTGGAAATATGTTTCTGGAACGCAAAAGGTATTCGCCAACATAAAAACGAATTCGAATATTTTCTAAAAAATCTCAAAATTGATGTGATCCTGATTTCGGAAACACATTTGACGTCTAGAAGTTTAGTTCGTATAAATAGGTACCTCACTTATGATACTAATAACAACAAATGCAGAGCGTGTTGAGGCACAGCAATTTTAATACAAACTCGAATTAAACACTATTTAATGAGTGATCTTAGTGAAGATTATCTTTAAGCCACTATGACCTGTATTTAAGATTGTTATCGAAGTATAGTGATTTCGTCCATATATTCACCCCCCTAGATTTCAAATAACAGAAAGTCTAATAGTTTCTTCTTTTTTCAAGCAATAAGGTCAATTGCATTTTATATACAAATATTTTATTTTATTTATATATATTAATTTCCAAATATAATTAATTAATTAATATATATAAATAAAATAAAATATTTGTATATAAAATGCAATTGACCTTATTGCTTGAAAAAAGAAGAAACTATTAAATATTAGAAAAGGTCAAATAAACGAACTAAATATAACAGAAAGTCAATACAATAAAATAAAATAGCGAGAAAATAGCGGGAAAAAATCACAGAAAAGTAGAATCTTATAGACCCATCAGCCTATTGTCGAATATATCAAAGTTGTTCGAGAATATACTCATGGACAAGTTATACTCGATTTTAATTGAAAACACTTGTATTCCGAATCATCAATTTGGATTTAGAAGAAAACACAGTATTACCGAACAAACCCATAGACTGGTAAATATCGTAAAATAACATTTGATGAAAAAAATTATGTTCTGATCTTTTTATACACATTTCTCAAGCGTTTGATAAAGTGTTACCCGTAAACGGCTATTGGAAAGCAACTTAAATGGTCGCACATTTAAGCTGGGACCCTTTTTATATTTGATATATTCATCTGAAATGTCAACAAACAATCGTACTCACACATTTGCTGATGATACTGCTATTTTAAACCTTCATGAGGGTTTTCTCGCTACCTACAAAATCATATATTTGAATTAGAACAAGTAAGCGTGCTATTCGGCTATGCCGAATCTTATATACCCTTCACCTTTGTTGTGGATGCAATTCTTACCATAATTTACAGAGTTTGTCTGATGTTCATAATAATCTTGAGTGTAATTTAACAAACAGAGTATAAACAAGTAAGAATGTTTGGGGGCAATGATTAGTTTAAATTAGTTTCGTCACTAAATTTGATACATAATTTAAAGAATAAGTGAACGAAATGAGATAATGAGTTTTAAAATGTATTACCTATTAGGATAGTCTTATGTGTTTCGAAGCGTTAACCTGTTCCATATTATTAATGATTTTTATTAATAATATAATTTAAGTTTGTCCCCTCTGTTTTTCTCGTAATTATGCCCCACAAATCTGCCCCACTGTGCAGTAATATTATCAATAAAATTTCTTTTTATTTGCTAACTGATATTACGTAATATATATGCAGTTTTATATTTATAATTTATTTTCAATATATTCAATTATGTATTTAATTTTATAATGTAAATGCAGCGTTGAATTTGCTGACTATGAATTAGCAAAAGCACACAAATTTCTGCTTTGTGAAAGTTAAGCACATAAGTAGTGTACTTGCGCACGTTTTGTTTTATTATTGTTGTACTACTATATATTTAGTCTGTCGGTAAAAAATTCTTGTGAATAGATGCTTTCAGAACGTTTTTTATAAATGAATATCTAATGTTTATATATTTATTTTATTTATGAAAATATTATTTTTTAATAAAATATGGAAAATACCTAGAATAAAACTTATTTCAAATAATTATAATGGTAAAAGAAGTAATTATTATTTATTTATATGTATATAAAATAAAAAATATAAAGGGATATAAAACATAAAATGTTTAAGACGTTGTTGTTGAATTTTTTACAGTGTATTTGAGAATATTTGTTTTATTAATGGCCGAATTCTCAGTCATTAGTTAACCATTTGTAAACTAAAATACTAACTATTGTTTAACTATTACTTGTTATTCTTATGGCAAACTAAGCACTGCGAATAAAGAATCATTAGTTCAGCCTTTGTCATTAGCTAGCTAAAGACTGTGAATTCGGCCATAAGACATAGTAAGTAAATCAAGCAATATTGTATACATGTTATTTACATATGGCTAAATTCCATGTTAACACAATTGGTAATAAATTTATGTATATTTTATATTTTGATGCACACATTAGTGCAATTTCCAACAAATGGAAATAAATCTGTATTTTCTACTGTACTGAAAGCTATAAATCAGGTAGAAGGAAGTTTTCGACCTTATAGACCAAAAATTGCAATGGTGACCCGACCCGTTTGTCTATAATATATTACAGATGTCTTTTGATGTTTATTGATATTGCCCCAATGTGTGGGGTGTTATGTGCATATCGGACCCTGGTAGAATTTTGTTTAAATTGGCTTCCAATATAATTTATAAATTAAAAATTTTTGGTGAACAAGGAAAAATAATCCATGTACCGTCTGCGAAATAATTATGTACACACTGTTGGGATAATTTGGAATACACAAATTATACTGTAATTATCTACACAACTCACTTGCATTTATTTCCCTTAATGTGCAGTTACAGTATCTATTTTAAAACATTATAAAAAGCCTTTTATTGTGACACATGCTGGTTAATTGAAGAGTATTATGTTTAGAAATGCGTTTACAAAGGAAAATATTATTTTATTATATGATAAATTTCACAAAATTGTTATTCAAAAAAATCAGAAGTCGGTTGGAAAACTTTCAAATTATTATATATAGTAAGAAAGTATAATCGATCAAGCCCGAAGAAATTATACGATATAGAAGCTATGAACTAATATTGTTCAACTTTGGGTGAATGGTGTTGGTACTCCCATCTTTGACTTTCCTTGTTTTTTTTGACTGTTTTATTACAAGGGTGATGCCAGAGGACATACATATATAGGCGCAAACGTCAGCATATATTACATTTTTAGTAAAAGTTATTCGTTAATTTGCATAAACCCTTAGAATGGAACTTCTACGTCACATAACGGGAAATCATGCGCATGGCGTAATCTTTAGTTTATCATTCTTGAATAGTGGTATGGGCTGAACATCACTGATTTATAGCAACGAAATTGAAGTGAGACAGAGTAAAAACAAAAAAATACACACAAAATATAAACAACTGAAAAATAAATACACTAAAGAGCGTAATAAAGTTTGCGCTCACAGTCTCTGTCTCAAAAAAAAAACACACAAAACACACACCTTAGTTTGAATATCATTCTAGTTTTCAACTTAGGGGAAATCCCTTTTAATCAACAAGTAGTTTATTGGGGTGTTTGTTTTCACGTCTTAGTGAATATTACTCGTATAAAAAATTGAGATTAATTTATCGAAAAAGTGATTAAAGTAAGAACTTATAAAGTTTTGTTATTTTAAAATTTCTGTGCTGAAAAATATTTATGTACGTTTTCAGATTACAGTATGGATAAAAATAAGAAAAAACGACAGACAATATCCCTAGAGACAAAAATTAAAATTCTCGAACGCTTAGAAAATGGTGCAAAGTATACATCTCTTGGAAAGGAGTTCAACTTAGGAGAATCAACTATACGATCGATTAACAAAAAATGAAGATTCCATAAGAAAATCCGTAATTTCGGGCACAGAAATGAGTTCAAAGTACTCGTCTTATACAAGAGACATACTGATTGAAAAAATGGAAAAATCTCTTAATTTGTGGATTGAGGATTTAACTAAAAAGAGAATTCCCATAAGCGGATATGTATATGATACAAGAAAAAACCCTAATATTTTATGATAGAATAAAGCAAAATCAGCCATCAACTTCTGAACCAAAAGAAAAAGAATTTTTAGCTAGCAATGGGTGGTTTTTAAAAAGAAATAATATTCACAGAATCCAAATCAGAGGTGAGTCAGCATCAGCAGATGAACATGCTTCTATAAATTATTCAGAAAAATTAAAAAAAATAATAGAAGAAGGACAGTATTGCCGAGATCAAATATTCAATACAGATGAGACCGGATTATTCTGGAAAAAATGGCCAAATAAAACCTACATTGCTAAAAAAAGAAAAAAGACTTTAACGGTTTTACTATGCAGCAACGCTTCAGGAAATAAAATGTTAAAACCATTAGTCCTAAATAAGTTTTTAAAACCACGGGCCCTTAAAGGAAAAGACTTAAAACGTTTGTCAGTTCACTGGATGGCAAACACTAAAGCTTGGGTAACCTCTGCATTATTTAGTAAATGGTTTTACAAATGTTTTGTACCAGAAGTTGAATCCTATATGAAGGAAAAAAATCTTGAATTTAAAATTTTACTTGTTATAGATAATGCTCCTGGACACCCACATTTGGAATATTGAAACATTAAGATTGAATTTTTGCCACCAAATACAACAAGTATTCTTCAACCACTAGATCAAGGAATAATCTCCACTTTTAAGAAATATTAGATAAAAAGCACATACCAATTTATTTAAAATAAAATTGAAAATGAAGAATTAACATTGACCGAAGCGTGGAAAAAATTAAATATTTTCGACTGCATAGTTTTGGTTGCATCTGCAGTATCCAGTATACCACCAAAAACATTTAATGGGTGCTGGAAAGCTGTATGGCCAGGTTGTGTTCGTAGTAATACTGCTGATGAAATATCTGTATTATCTGAAGAAATTTTAATGCTGGCTGGACAAATTGAAAGCGATGGATTTGATTCTTTGAACCATAATGATATAGAAGAGCTTCTCGTAGATGTTCCGTTATCTGATGACGACATTGTTAGTCTAACTGCTGATAATATGGAAGATAATAATTGCGAAAGTGATTGTGAAGAACTTGTAGAGCCCCTTACTTTAAAAAAGATTGATAAAATTCTTAAAACAGTTAAAGACTTACAGAGCGAAATTCTTAATGTGGATCCCAATACGGAACGGGCACTAAAAATTCAGCATGGGCTTAACAACACATTTTCGGCATATCGAGAGTTACAAAAAGAGTTAAAAAAATCGACATCACAAAAACTTATGACAAATTAGTTTCAACAAGTACCTAAAGAGAAAGAACTGACTGAAAACTTTGATGTTCCTTGCAGCCAAAGTGAGAACATTTGTAGTGATAAAAATAGTAATCTACTAGTGATGAAAGCGATATAGAGCCAATTCAGAAACTCGGCACACGCCATATTAGTGATTCTGATTATGAGATATAATTTATTTCTTCAATGTAAATATTTTTTTCTTTGTTAAGTATGTACGTAGTGAATTGATGTTTATTTGTTTTTTTAATAAATTAATTACTTTTTTGTTGACTTTTTTTATGCGATTTTGTTTGAGTTTTAATGCTTTCCTTTGAATTTATGTGTTTTTTCAAAATTCAGAGACGAATCATTAATTTTAGTATGGAGCTAGTGTATCGTTTTATGCGAATTTGTTTTATGCGATTTTCTCTGCAACGGCTCAATCGCATAAAACGAGGTTTGAGTGTAATAGGAAAATTGGTCCTCATTAATTCCACATTGGATAAAACCATATCGGTGGTTCTTTATTTGTCCTTCGAATCGGATTTCTGAACACTCACTCGGTGGAACAGGGAGTCTTCGAAAGCAATACCAGGGGAATTTGTTTTACTTTATTTTTATTTATAAACAAATTTAGAAGTTATCATAATTGAACTGTTAATTTTACTTCTTGATAATTTTAGTTAGGCTTGAGTTCATTAAATTTAGTTTTCATTAAATTATTTTTACTGAAGTTAGGAATTACAACTTGAAAAATTTTATTATTAAAAATTTTGATAATTTTTCTTGACTGGGATTCGAACCTGGGTTGTTGAATTTACATATGTTTCGAGAAATCCCACTTTCTCACATCAGAATTCTTTGCGTTCTAACCACATGCACCACTGCGGTGCCGGCCAGCCAACAGACAAACATCAATCCTTTAACCAGTGTTAGTTCTGGTAGTTCGAAGTTTTTGCTGTAATTATCATTTTTTTTTCTTCATTTCTATTCATAGTTGTTTTCCTTTTCTTCAGTTTTTTCTATTTTTGTTTTGTTTTTCCAGGTTTAATAATAAAATAATAAAAATTTAATAAAAATTGTTTCATTTTTAATAATAAAATTTTTCAAGTTGTAATTCCTAACTTCAGTAAAAATAATTTAATGAAAATTAAATTTAATGAACTCAAGCCCAACTAAAATTATCAAGAAATTTATTCTTTTATTTAATTTTTATAAGCAGGCTGTAAAAAATTAACGACACTCGCATGAGTGTATGCGAGTCATACTTATTTTCTTTATCGTCTACGTACATTGAGTTAAGGAGAGTCAAAATACACAACATCATACATGAGATTAAGTATGAATATAATGAGTACTTCAAACTTTCAGTCCTCATAACTGATCTCTGCTACCTACATAGTACATAAGAAGAAAATATATGTATTGAAAACCGACGTAAACGTATTTAAATCTATATATGTATATAAAAATTAATGTTTGTATGGATTGACTTCATACAAATTGTATCCACATCTTAATGTGCAACGCCCACTTTCACGCCCTATCACAAAAAATTAATGTTTGTATGTATGTCCTTTATAGAATCGTAAAATATGCATTTCTTCATGTGATGGTCTTGTGCAAAGTTATTTTGCATGAGTCCGGGAAGATTTCTCAATTGGTATGACCACGCCTACTTTAATCTATATACATATATGTATAAAATTGAATGTGTGTTTATTTGTTTGTATGTACCTTATAGGAGACCAAACCTCTGGACCAATATTTTTGAAATTTTTACAGCATTAACTGGGCCTCTGGTATGATTAATAGGGTACTTTTTTGACCACGCCCACTTTTTTAAAATTTTGTAATTGGAGACCAAACCTCTGGACCGATATTTTTTTAAATTTTTACAGCATTTAACTGGGACTCTGGTATGATTAATAGGGTACTTTTTTTTGACCACGCCCACTTTTACCCTCACTTTTTTAAAATTATGTAATTGCTCCCATATAGTTTTTAACAGATTTACTTCAATTTGTATACACATTATATACTCCAGGCTAGGTAGAAATAAAAATTTCTTACGCCACGCCCCCTTTCTCGCCAAATTTTGTTTGAACGTTTTAAACTTTTTGTTCTCTATACAAATTTGTTCCTTCCAACGTATTTGTTTTATTTGGTAGTATATTGCTCATAATGCTGTTAACGTCGCCATATAACTATGAACCACGCCCACTTCACCGCCCCATTTTTTTAATTCAGATGCTTTCTTATACCACTAACAATATTTGCTGTAAAAAAATACTTTTTTGGTAATATGTATTTACCTAAAGTTTTATATACTTTTTATCTACAGATAAGGTAGTCATACATTTTTTTATTACCAAACCCCCCTTTTTCGCCCCATTTTACCTTAAATTATAATTAATCTGCTTTTAATCTATATATATATATATATATATATATACATATAAATGAATGTGTATCTGTATGTTTGTGCTTAATAGGAGGCCAAACCCTTGGACCGATCTGCCTGAAATTTTTACAGCATGTTACTGTGACTCTAAAGTTTTGATTATACATACGGGGGTGGCACCGGCCATATAACCCAAAAATTTAAAACACCATATTTTGGGCTTTTTTTATGTGGTACATATGGTACATATGGTATTGGCATAATTAGGAATACGTACCAGCAGAAAAGTGGGTGTGACCACGCCTTTTTTAGGAAAATTAAAAATCGTAATATAGTCTTAACTACTGGACCTATCGTCATTAAATTTTCACAATAGGATATTCTTACGAAATAATAAATTCTTGACTCTGTAAGTGGACAAAGGGGCATGGCCTCGCCTACTGAAAAGCATCGCTCATATGACGCGCTTCAGTATCCTATTATTTTTCGATATGGAGAAGATGGATATCACTTTGAAATGCGTCAAATCAATCAAGCAACCCATAAGGCCGTTCATTATCCTATTGAGTTCCTAAATTCACTCGATGTACCAGGCTTTCCACCACGGCTTTCAATGGCACTCGGCTTGCAGTAAAAAAAAAACTGAGAAATAAATGAATAGAAGCGACTATTATAACAGGAAAATATAAAGGTACAGATGTAATTTTGTCACGCATTCCAATGCTACCAATAGATTTACCATTCAATTTTAAACAATTCGGTTCGGTTAGCGTTTGCGATGACTGTTAACATCCCGTGTAGGAAAACCCACCGATTTATATGTGTATGCATTGCAATAAATAAATTAAAATCAAATAACCAAATTTTTGTAAATATATAAATACTTTTTATTTATTTAAACCGTGGGGGGGGGAGGGTAGCGAAGCACACCGGGCTTAGCTAGTATTAAATAAAAGTGTGCTATTTTTTGTAATAGATATATCCAGGCATTCTGGATTAAATTTTAAAATATTTGTGTGTTTTGCTACAGTTGCCGGTGTTAAAGTTTGTGAATTTCGTTATTACAATTTATGGTTTAGATATTACCAACCCAATTTATGTCTAACTTGTAAATAAACTTTTAAGTTTAAACTTATCCAAAAATAGGAAATATATAAATTCGATATTGTCATTGTTGCTTTTCATTGCTTGTTGTACCAAATACAAAGATTAAACAATTTTGTGTAAATTTTGTTTCCTTTGTTTATACTAAAAATTTATAAAATAAATTTTAGAAATTCTTTAGTATTAAGTATTAATTACACTAGTCAAAAGAAATCCACTATAAGTGGCACTAATGTTCCATGTAAAATCGGCCGCTGAATCCAAAAATGAAGTCCAAAATTACTAAAGAAGAACAGTTTTTAAGATATCGCCAACCAAAACGGTTGATTTTAATTTTTTTCTCTTTAAATTAAAGGTTTTTAAATGCTTTATCAACTCTCCATTCAACATTTTTTAATCCGATTGTCAGCTTCGAAGATATTTTGTAGTATGTCAACAATTTTGCTTGAATTTTGACTAAATTAAAAAAAAATAATTCAGTATTAAATTTTATTATATTAGTTGTATATTTTATTTTTTTTTTCTATTTAGTGTTGAAGTGTGATATATTACGAAGAAAATAAGAGCTTTTTTATTAAAATCGGGTAATAATTGTAAACGCTACATGAGTTTAAGTAAAAATCAAGAAATTCAGTGTTTTTACAAATACAGTTGCATTTGTTTGTTTTGACAATACATCGTTATTGCGTGTTGTGGGCATACTTGGGCAATTTTAATTGGCATTGAAATTTTATTGGCATTATTTGTGGTAAATTGTGTGGAAATTGACAATCAACCGGTCTGTTCAATTCATAAGTCCCAAGTTTGGCCGTGGGTTAGCGAAAGAACACAATAAAAAGTAAAGCTAATAGCAAAAAACAAAATACCCAGATTTTATATAAAACTCAAATATTAATAAATTTTGGCGAGAACAGAATTATTTCTATATCTGACTAGAAGTTTATTACTCCCTAAATACAAGAGAGCAATAAAGAGATACTCTTAAATTTTGACAAAGAAGTTTTATGATTTAACTGCATTATTGTTGGATGTCCAAAGAAGTTTTTTCGCTATTAGTTTTTATTGTAGTTCTTATTTCTTATTACTTGTTAATTCTTATTCTTGTTAGACACGTTAAGTAAACAAATTGCAAATTTGTGTATATATATTCAAACAAGTTCTGCTATATTTGTGTAGTGTATATTTTTATGAACCCTCGACATTGCAAACGGCATAATGTATGTACTTCACAATTTCTCCAGAAGATCTCGGTAAATCCTGGACACCAAATGTTTTTGTAATACGTGTAGAACAAATTTAACTATCTGGATGTCAGGCGCAAAGTATATATATTTTTAATGCAATTCAGTTAAATGTACTTCAATTACTAATATTTTGTTCTTCTAGTCGCTACATTAAATTCGATGTACCTGTAATTTGGCGACAAGCCAAATTATCTTTGCTTAAAACAAGTACGACAACACGGACGTCACCGAAAAGTTGAATATCCTGAAGTGCATTCTATGGCAAAACCAGTTCCCCATTCGCCTTTAGTTCAGTATCCTGTTTGCCCAAAAGGAAAAAACAACCCGAAAGTTCAGATAAATCAACTGATAAATCTAATGAAAGTTTTGTGGAACGCGAAGAAAAGATTATGCCTTTTACGCAATCTGAGCTCAATGATTTGATGAGAGATTTAGATCTGTCGAAGTAAAAGTCTGAGATTTTGGCATTAAGATTGCAAGAGCGACACATGGCGTCACTTACTACAGAGATCGTGACAAACGCTTTTCTAAATACTTTTCAAAAACAGATAAAGTTTGTTATTGCCATGATATTATCGGTTTATTTAAAGAGTTTAATGTGCTTTATGATCCCATCGAATGGCGTTTGTTTGTTGATAGTTGTTTAGGCACGAAACCCCTAAATAATTAAAACCAATTTTTGTGGTACGGTAACCCTGCAACTGCAGCGTTACTCGTTACTTTCTCTCTCCCTTTGTTCTCATTCTCCACTTATATCAACAGGTAATTGTGATGGTTGTTTTTTCAACAACTTTCATTCTTTTTAAAACAGTCAAGGCAAGCCAACAAACAAAAGCCAACTTATATTTTTAGTGCTTAATAATAAATAAAAAGAAAAAGAAACAAGTGATCTACAAACTTACATAAACCACACACATTCACGAAGGATAAATTGAAATATTAATAAATAAAAGGAAAGTTTTAAGTGATCTACAAATTTATATCTAAAACACACATATTATAAATAAGTTATAAATATTATAAAAATAAGCAAAAATAATTTTGCGAACTAATCTAATAATAAACTAAGCACCAAAAGAAAAGCAAATAAATAAAATTTTGTAATAAGCATAAAACCATACAAACTAGTGTTAAATTTCTTTCCATATAAACAATTAAAAATCGGAACAAATTAACATGGATAAAAATAATAAGCTTGGTAATTCTAGCCAATGGTGATATTTATTTTAACCATTAAACTCAAATAAGTGAAGTTCTTAATATATTTAAACCAGTGAAAACAGTGAAGATTCTCGAAATTTCTCAAAGGAAAGCGGTCAACCGACGCAACAAGGCAATCATTCCGAACGTGGATTTGTGATACCAAAGCCAAAAAAAAGAACAACAACAACGACTCCAACTCATCTCGTAATAGAAGAATTGGAACCAGCAACGAGGTCATCATCATCCCTTCCACCCTACAATCACCCTTCATAAACTGTAAGTCACCCCCTCATTATTTCACATACATACATTTATTGTCAATTTACCCGTGTATCCGTACATTTTGGTCCTTCGAGCCGGATCCTGGGTCATCCATAACCCAGAGACTCCCCTCCCTCACCTAATCATTAGGTATTAACCCATACCGCGCCATCCATAACCCGGCATATAACCCCTAAGCAAAATATTTGTCCCAACACAAATTTGCAAATTATGGTTTTATAACCAAAATTATAACTATCTCGTTTTTTCCCGTGTATTCAAATGGCTTTAATATTCCCCTGCAAATTATAGCCATTTTCCTTTTTTTTCGCGCAAAAAAATATATGGTTATAATATTCCCCCCAAAAATTATATTCCCCCGCAAATTATAGCCATTTTCCTTTTTTCCGCACAAAAAAATATATATGTGTAACAATCTTGTTTCTAAGATTGTATACTCTATTCATTCAGAATAGGGAACTGAAATAAAACCCGAACACACTTATTTAACTTTAATACTTTTTCTTAAAGAACGTCAAAAAAATTACAACCCGCCGAATAAATTAATACCGGACAAAGCTGTGCATTGGTTGAAGTCAGAAAGCAAAGTGATTTTATTCATGCAACTTGTGCTGCTTATATACTCTTTTCAATATACACATACTTGCAAATAATAGTACTAGTAGGAAACATAAACAGAGTTGTATGAAATAAGTAAGATCAAAAATTAACAGGGTTGCATTTTATAATATCCGTTAAATTCAAAAATAAATACGTTAAATATAAAATTAAAAAGTAAGGGTGAAATAAATAATAAAAGTATAAAGTAAAGGATAAGGAAATGTATTAATCAGTATAATAAATAATGAACTGTTTCAGTCTCCCCCTTTGATGCTGAAATCGTCCCGATGAGGCATCAATATTCATTTTCTAGGTCGGCCCCTAGTTCGTATCTTCCTTACTGGCTGCTCAAACTCATTTGCTGACCCCACCCCTGGCGTAAGGGCTGAGGCGTGGTAAGTTCCGAGTGGTCAATAGGGTGTTCATCTGGGCCCTCCCCCTGGAATAAAGCTGCACCTAGAGCATAACCACTGGCATCTGTTTTGAGAATAAATGGTTCCCCATCAATAGCTTGTCTTAATATGGGTGATGTCGTTAATAATTTCTTCAGATTGTCAAAGGATTATTGTTGTTCAATGTCCCAATGCCATACTGCATTTTTCTTCGATAGGGCTGATAAAGGCTTAGATATATCAGCAAATGATGGTATAAATCGACGATACCATGAACATGCCTGTAGAAATGATAATACTTCCTTAATATTTCGCGGACTTCTTCGATTGTATAATGCGGACACCTTCTCCGGATCCGTCATAATACCTTGTAGGATAAGCAGGTGACCCAAATACTTGACTTCACTGCATGCAAAACAACATTTTTTCAAATTGACTTTAAGACCAAATTCTCGCAATCGTTGAAAAATAATCTGCAGGTCTCGAAGGTGGTCTTCAAAGCTAGGAGAGCAGGAAATGATGTCATCTAAGTAAGCTAACAATATAGTTTCATCCAAAGAAGCTTTCAGACGGTCAATTAACCTCTGGAATGTAGCTGGAGCATTCCGTAAACCAAATGGCATGCGTTTAAACTTATACATTCCAAAGGGTGTCACAAAAGCTGTTTTATCCTGATCAGCTGGATGAACACCAATTTGCCAGTATCCACTTTGTAAATCAATTGTTGACATATATCTTGTTATCTTGGCCTCGTGAAGAATATCGTCCACTCTGGGTAACGGATAACGATCAGGCTTGGTAATTGCATTTAGTTCTCTATAATCAATGCATACACGAATTTCACCAGTTTTCTTTGGAATGATAACAACTGGTGCTGCCCATGGAGATTGGCATTCAATGATGACACCAGAATCGAGCATTTTGTTAATTTCGCACTTTAGGGAAGCTTTCTTTGTGGTGGACAATCGATAAGGAGGTACCGCTATTGGATCATGGTCATCAGTATATATACGATGCATGGCATAAGGTGTGGCACTGACAGGTTCATCAAATACTGACTCATTTAGAACCAACAGTTTATCCAATTCCAATTTTTGGTCAATAGTAAGACCAACGCCATCGGATTCCTTCATCATCTTAATGTCCATTGAGAAAAGGGGGGTAAAATAATCATCCGTGTCCGCAATTTGTTGAACTTTGCGAGCTTTTGTTGGTGGAGTTATATCAGAGGTATTCCTGGACATAATTTCTTCAATTGGCTTTGAATCCTTAAATATGGACTGGATATATTGTGGAGAGTATTCCTCACCAAAAGATGAACGTAATGGTGACGAAAGTAAATTTAGTTCATCTTTGGATCCCCAATTTTCAGTCGCTAATTTCTCCCTCAATAAATAATGAACATGCGGCGAGTCATTATTTTTAACAAATGTGGGTGTTTTAGGCAAAGGTGATAAATTGTTCGTCTCAAAGCAAGTTCTTGGAGTCACAGGTAAAGGGGATACTAGATTCTTACCTTCAACAAATTTAATAAAAGGGGACATCTCGTTGAATATTTTTGCACATGGAGAAACTTCCTTCTCGATTTGAACTGAACATACCTTGGTTTGCTTTAAGCTGGTAAAGGCGTATTTTTGGTTGGGTTGGTCTTCAAAATACCAATATCTTTGGGCCATATTGAGTACGATGCCAGCCTGCTCAAGAAAATCGGTTCCGAGAAGTGTTCGATTTTTCGTAGCATTTGGAAGACACATTAGTCTTATTTTTCGCACTCTATTGCCAATGACTACATCACAAATAGTAGACATAACTTTACCGGTAGTAGCAGAACCATCTGCTAGGGTAACTTCGGCATGCACATCCTGAAAAACACATTTATTTGTCGTAAGAATTTTCCTTAGTTCTTGACTCGCAACGCTGGTTTTTGCTCCACTATCAAATATAGCCTCTCCTTTAAGGCCAAAAAAATCCACATGAACTGTTGGCAGTGTGTGTCCAATAATAGTCGATGAGATCGAATTAAAGTTTACCATTACCACTTTTATTGCAGGTGGTACAGTTTGACATATATACTCCTGGTGCACCACATCCGTAGCAGGAAAAGATTGGTCTTCTATCTAAATTAGGCTGCTGAGATTGTTGACGTTGACTTCTAGACGATATTTGGTTTTGTTGTGTTGCCTGTTGGCCAATTTGCTGTTCATCACTCTTCCTCTTTCTATAGCACGTTTTAATGGAATGGCCTTTGATGCGGCAGAAACTGCAGCGATTTGTATTTGTAACGTCTTTCTTCTCATTCGTTGTATGCACTGTGATTGGTTGCGCTTCAAGAAAAAACATTTCTGCTTCACGACTGGCAGATATTAATTCCTGGAATGTTCTTATGCTGTCACGATTCACACGATCTCTTATTTTTATATTGAGTAGGCCATACACCATATTCAACTGAATTGACTCAGTTGGTGGTAATTTCAATTGAGAAATAAGGAGTCTCTTCTTACAGATAAAACTATCCGTAGGCTCATTCTGTTGTTGTTTTGCTTCAAACAAATTCATAAAAATGCGCCAATCAGGAACAGGAGGGGTGAATGTAGTGCGTATTAGAGATACTGCTTGATCGAATGTACGCACATTATCCTTCACACCAATCCACCATGATGCAGCATAATCTTCTAATAATAATAGCATTCCTTTCAACGCGTCGGTGTCGGATATTTTCTCAATATCAAACTCTTCGACAACCGCTGGATCTCTTTGTCCTCTAAAACGTGCAGTACACTGTGTAAACGATCCACATCTAGCGTTTCCACCCATTGCAGCCAGTATCTGCTGAAATTGCTCAGTTGAAAATGTAGCCATCTCTTCACACAAAACGTTTATTTCCTCTTTTGTGTTTGTTGCGTCTTCTTCAGTTCTGTAGTTTGTTTCCGTGGTTGTATTCGAGGCCACTGAGTTGGGCGCCAATGTAACAATCTTGTTTCTAAGATTGTATACTCTATTCATTCAGAATAGGGAACTGAAATAAAACCCGAACACACTTATTTAACTTTAATACTTTTTCTTAAAGAACGTCAAAAAAATTACAACCCGCCGAATAAATTAATACCGGACAAAGCTGTGCATTGGTTGAAGTCAGAAAGCAAAGTGATTTTATTCATGCAACTTGTGCTGCTTATATATTCTTTTCAATATACACATACTTGCAAATAATAGTACTAGTAGTAAACATAAACAGAGTTGTATGAAATAAGTAAGATCAAAAATTAACAGGGTTGCATTTTATAATATCCGTTAAATTCAAAAGTAAATACGTTAAATATAAAATTAAAAAGTAAGGGTGAAATAAATAATAAAAGTATAAAATAAAGGATAAGGAAATGTATTAATCAGTATAATAAATAATGAACTGTTTCATATGGTTATAATATTTCCCTCGCAAAATTATAGCCATATCATTTTCCCGCGCAACTGTACAAGGTTATAATATTTCACCGCCAAAATTATAACCCAACTTTTTTTCGCGAAATTTTTGTTATATTACCCCCTTTAACATCTCTAACATATTTTGTGCACACTTATTCTTGTAATCCCGTTACAAATTTTGTCCCATTGTAAGTATGTATGTATAATCATCTTTCAAAAAAATAAAATATTGACGTTTTAACAAAAACAACAACGTGTTGTCAGGTGCACATTTTGTTGTCCCTTATTTGCGCTTATTTATCAGACGGTAAATTAACGCTTCAACAAAAAAAGGGAACAACAAAACGTTGGCATCTTAATATTTTGTTGTTTACTTGTTGTGCATTTTTATAAAACGAGAGACTTAACGGTAGTCTGAAAAAGAAAAATACAAAATACCGCATCACAACATAGTGCATACTTGTTAATGTTGTTGTTGTATTTTTCTTATACAGACATATGAAATACCTATTGGCATTTTTTGTAAGTTTCATACCAAACAAACAGAAAGCAAATACCAAGTTATTTCATATCAAGGCAGATTTACATACATACATACAAACCCTGCATTTTACTGTTTCTGTATTCTGATGATATTTTTGTGTGTTCTTGAGTTGTTTTTTTTCGTTTACTAATCTTATGTACCAACGCTTCCCTACACTTTTATTAAACGAGAGACCTAACGGTAGCTTCAAAATAAGCAAAAATACCAACCACAGCATTGAAACATAGTGCATATGTATTTGTTGTTGTTGTATTTTGTCTTATACGGGCATATGGAATACCTATTGGCATTTTTTGTAAGTTTAATACCAAGCAAACAGAAAGCGAATATCAAAAGCTATTTCGTAGCAAGGCAAATTTACATCCATACACATACAACACATGCAATTTACTGATTTTTGACTTTGAACGGTCAAAGTCAGTAAATATACATACATATTGTTTGTGAACTTCACATTTGTCTTCTTTACATCACGTACTTCTCAATTCTCACTCGTTTTTTATAAATCTCTCTTTTCTTATTCTCTCTCAGTTGTTTTGTCTCTCCTCGATCAACTCGTTGTTTTTTTTTTTTGATACTCATTAAAGATACCAAAAGAAAAAAGGGCATGTACATATTATTTTTTATATAACCTATATATATGCAAGAAAATAACTAGGTCAGTAGGACAACAGCTGATAGGTAAATAAGAATATATATACTATGTCTTCGAGGGGCGTTACACAATTATCACGAAAAAGAAAAATATCATAGTAATCAAGAATAAATTTTCTTTAAATCTTGCCAAGTCGCTTTTACGAAGCGCACCTGAAAATTTCTTAAAATTTTCTTTTTAAATTTTACCCAAGTCGCTTCACCAGAGGCGCCATTGAAAATTTTCGTCAAAATTTTCAAAATAATAATCTCGGTTGCTTTTACGAGGCGCCATTGAAAATTTTCGTCAAAATTTTCAAAATATAATCTCGGTTGCCTTTGAAAATTTTCTAAATAATAACCTCGGTTGCCTTTACGAGGCACCATTGAAATTTTTAGTCAAAATTTTCTAAATAATTATCTCGGTTGCCTTTACGAGGCGCCATTGAAAATTTTCGTAAAAATTTTCAAAATATAATCTCGGTTGCCTTTACGAGGCGCCATTGAAAATTTTCTTAAAATTTTCAAAATAATAATCTCGGTTGCCTTTACGAGGCGCCATTGAAAATTTTCGTCAAAATTTTCAAAACATAATCTCGGTTGCCTTTACGAGGCGCCATTGAAAATTTTCTAAATAATAACCTCGGGTGCCTTTACGAGGCACCATTGAAATTTTTAGTCAAAATTTTCTAAATAATTATCTCGGTTGCCTTTACGAGGCGCCATTGCAAATTTTTCGTCAAAATTTTCCAAAATAATAATCTCGGTTGCCTTTACGAGGCGCCATTGAAAATTTTTTTCAAATTTTCAAAACTAATAATCTCGGTTGCCTTTACAAGGCACCATTGAAAATTTTCGTCAAAATTTTCTAAATAATAATCTCGGTTGCCTTTACGAGGTACCATTGAAAATTTTCGTTAAAATTTTCCCAAATCAATAAATCGCTTTTACGAGGGGAAATATAAAATATTTTCATTAAAATTGTTCCAAAATAAAACATTGATAACTTTTACGAAGTAACCTTGAAAATTTCTTAAAAAGTCTCAAATATATAGTGGTCGCTTCTACAAATCACTTCTGAAAGTCTTTTCTCAACCCTATATAGAAAAAAAGCCAAGTCAACAATGTCTGTTATAAAGAATTTAATTCGAGCTTCTGATCTTGTGGTCGAATTCCAAGGTTATTTTGATAGGCTAGCAGTAGAATCGCATACGCAATACACTTTGGAAGCTGAGGAAAAACAACTCCAACATCATTGGTTAAAGTTCGAATCATATTATGACACCGCCTTGGATAAATATGACACTATTCAAGATGACGTAGAGTATGAAACTTTAAAGCAACGCTTTTTTTCTACTTTTGGGGCTTACAAAACAGTAGTCGCAAAAATTCATGAGCTCATTGCAAATATTGAAGCCAAAGCTAGATTAGCTTCCCCCTCAAATGATGCCGCAGGCGATCTAACCCCTCATATCTTCTTACCCCCATGCGATACCGAAATATTCCATGGTGACTATCAATCCTGGCCAACTTTCCGTGATATGTTCACAGCCCTGTACCGCAACAGACGTTTATCACCCGTAGAAAAATTGTGCCATCTAGTCAGGAAAACGCAAGGTGAAGCTCGAGAGCTTTTGAAAACGTGTCCTATGACCAATGATGGTTTCAACATGGCTTGGCAGAATCTAGTCAATCGTTATGAAAATAAGCGCATATTGGTGAACGCCCAACTGAAGTTGCTTTTCAACCTGAAACCAATAGCAAAAGAGACTAGCGCTGATCTGAGCTGCAGCGCACAATAAATGATTGCATCACCAATCTGCGCTTGCTCCAAATTGAAGCCGACAAGTGGGATGTCATATTTGTATATATTTGCTCAACGTGTCTGCCCGAAACCACATTAAATTTATGGGCACAGTCTTTATCACGCACTACTGAATTGCCAACGTGGAAAGCTTTAGATGAATTTCTGTCAACGAGATTCCAAACTTTAGAATCGGTCGCAGATATTAGGTCAACGTTTTTAAGCCCACATGCCCCACAAAGTTCTCAAGCGGCTAAAACTAATAAATCGAATTCATCAAAGATTAAAAGCTATCAGACTAACGTTTCCAATGACAAGCTTGGCAAGTGCGATTTTTGTCCCCAATATCATCCCCTCCGATTTTGCTCAATTTTTCTAGAACTGGCAGCTGAAGAACGCTAGACGACAGTAAAAAGGCAAAATAAATGTACTAAATGTCTAGGAACTCATGGAGCTAAAACATGCCCAAGCAAATTTGTTTGCAAGACATGCAAAGGAAAACATCACACGTTGCTTCATCGTACTGAACAAAGGCAAGCCAATACTACTCCGGTGACAAATACCCCAGTCAATAATATTAATACTCCCCCTCGTGATTTAGATTTTATCCCCTCCACATCGGCACAAGCAGCAAGTAGAACGATGCAATCTTTTTCCACTCAACTCGAACCCACCACACAATCGGTCATTCCCGGGACAGCGTTAGTTGACATTTACAATAATGACCTCAAATGCACTGTTCGCGCCCTAATCGACTCCGCCTCAGAATCATCTTTTATCTCTAAGAGATTACAAAAGCACCTCGGCCTCCCTACTCGGCGATCTACAGCCCAAGTCCATGGTTTAAGTGACACAGTGACCGCCACCTCAACCCAAAGCTGTCACGTAAGAATTGGGTCCCCAGCTGACAAGTCATTTGAACTTTTTTCGGATGTCTTAGTCATAAATAGGCTTACTGGCCATCTCCCGTATTACCCATCATCTGCGTTACAAAATGACAATTTTTCACAACTACAATTGTCTGATACTTATCGCCACAATTGCTCTGAGGTTGAATTACTTCTCGGCGCAGATGTATATCCAAAAATAATTCAAGATGGTCTACAAAGCCACACACAGCAATCGCTGCTAGCCCAAAGAACAGTTTTCGGCTGGATTATTACTGGAAAGGTGCCAGCAAGCCCTTGTAAGATGGCAGTGTTATCATTTTATAACAGAATAGAGTTGAACAATCAACTTCAGCGGTTTTGGGAATTAGAGGACATCCCGAGAAGAAAAACGCCCTCCCCGGAGGACACATACTGCGAAAATTTCTATACTTCTACTACGTTGCGTAATAAGGAAGGTCGATATGTAGTTTCACTCCCCTCGGGCCCCTCTCGAAAAATTGCTTTCTCCTAGTTTCTACGAAACGAGGCGAGATTAATGAAAAACCCCCAAATACAAATTGATTATGATAAAGTAATCACAGAGTATTCCACTCTAGGTCAAATGACCAAAGTAACCCCCATAAATGGTGATAGCGGCAACTACTATTTGCCCCACCATGCTGTCTTAAAACTCGACAGCACCACAACAAAATTGCGCGTGGTATTTAATGCCTCAAGCCCCTCATCCAACGGCATAAGCCTTCACCCTGGTCCAATACTGCAAGCAGACTTAATGATCTTAATTTTAAGATGGAGATTTTTCCGGTATGTTTTCAATGCGCACATTGAGAAAATGTATCGCCAAATCTTGGTGCACCCCAAACAAACCCATTTCCAACGAATTTTGCATCGAAATTCTCCGAACGAATTAATTCAGGACTTTGAGCTGAACACAGTTACCTTCGGTGTAAATTGTGCCCCCTATTTAGTAGTTAGGACGTTGTTGGAACTGGCCAAAGAAAATGAAACCGCTTACCCGAAAGTTGCCGAAATTTTGCGCGATTATATGTATGTCGACGATGTCTTTTCAGGAGCCCATACAATATCGGCAGCAGTAAGATATCGTGATGAACTTATAAAGGTTCTGAAAACTGCGGGTTTTTCCCTACGGAAATGGACTTCCAACAATGAAAGGCTATTGCAAGGTCTACCGCCAACACCCTTGCTGGGTGAAGAATTTCTACAACTGTCGGAATCCAGTGTTACAAAGACTGTAGGGCTCAGGTGGAATGCAGGCAATGACCATTTTTATTTCAAACTCAAAGCTAACCCGAACCGTGAATTAACCACAAAGAGATGTGTACTTTCGGAGATTGCCAAGTTATTCGATCCCGCAGGATGGCTATCTCCCAAGATTATCGTTGCTAAAATGATAATGCAACAAATCTGGAAAGACGGTACTGATTGGGACGAGGATTTGAACCCCCTTACGATGAATAAATGGCGCGAATTTCTCGACGATTACGTCAGAATTGAAGAAGTGAAAATTCCCCGGTTTATTGATTTCGACCCATCATATAAAATTGAATTACACGGTTTCTGTGATGCCTCGGAAAAAGCGTATTCACCCGCCATTTATCTGCGTTCTGAAAATCAGGGATTTGTAAGTAGTCATCTCTTAGCGGCAAAATCGAAAGTTGCCCCGTCAAATTTATCTCTCTACCTCGTAAAGAACTTTGCGGAGCAGAATTGCTTGCTAATATGGTAGATTCTATTCTAGCTCAAATAACTCTCAAGGACTTTAAACTCTACCTTTGGACGGATTCCACCATCGTACTGGCTTGGCTGAGAAAACCTGCTCATAAATGGAAAACTTTCGTCGAAAACATAATTTCATCTATAATCGAAAAGGTAGGAAAAGACTCGTGGTCGCATGTCGAATCAAGAAGTAACCCCGCCGACTTGGCGTCCCGTGGTACTACTATACATGAGTTGGCATCGAATGAATTATGGTGGTATGGGCCCGCGTAGCTAAGGAGTCCCCATTCAAACTGGCCATCAAGCAAACAAGAGTTTGACACCGAAGAACAAGCCAGACCAATCCGCGTGCTCACTACTTCAATACAACAGAATGACATTCTAGAAAACTTCTCAAATCTACCTCGTGCATTAAGAGTCACAGCGTACATTTTCCGTTTTTATACCCGAATAAAAGCCCCATGCCAGTAGAAAAGATCAGTGGAAAAGAACTATCGCCGAAAGAAATAGTCTTCGCCAAAAACCGTTTAATCATAGCATGTCAGAAGTCTCATTTTTGTGAAGAATACTCACAGTTATCTATGCAAAGGCAATTGTCCTGAAAAAGCTTCCTTTTAACTCTTAACCCCTTTCTAGATTCCAACGGAATCATGAGAATGCATGGTCGTCTAGCTGACTCCCCTTATCTAAGTTATGACGAACGTTACCCCATTTTACTGCCTTATTATGCGCGCTTTACGAGATTATTTCTCAAGTATTTGCACCAATACTCCCTACATGGTCAAAATGCGCTTTTATCCCGTTTGACTAGATTACGTTATTATGTCCCCAAACTCAAGACTCTCATAAAAACAACCTTATCTCAATGCGTAACATGCGTCAAACATAAACGCCAAATCAGTCAACAAATAATGGCTGCATTACCCCCAGACGTTCAACTTTAACGCGCGCCTTTTTCTCCACCGGCGTCGATTTTGCGGGACCTTTTGACATAAAATCCTATGTTGGTCGTGGCTGCAAAGTGACTAAAGGCTACGTGCTGGTCTTCGTCTGTTTTTCAACAAAAGCGATCCATCTGGAAGCTACCGGTGATATATCCACACATGCCTTTCTAGCCGCATTCGCCCGTTTCTTTTCGCGACGAGGGACACCATACGCCATATATTCTGATAACGGCACCGCCTTTGTAGGCGCAGCTAATATCTTAAAAGGCGACAAACAACATTTCTTGTCTATGATAAACAAAGGTCTTCTCGTTCAGGATGCTTTTACTCCCGTGGAATGGCATTTTATCCCTCCTGGCGCCCCTCATATGGGTGGCCTATGGGAAGCTGGCGTAAAAAGCTTCAAATCCCACCTCAAAAAGATTTGTCATAGCCAAAGTTTTACGTACGAAGAATTCAGCACCATATTGACAAGGATTGAAGTGTGTCTAAACTCTAGACCCTTGAGTCCCATGAGTGAAAACCCAAACGACCTATACGCTCTGACGCCCGGTCATTTCCTCATCGGAACTGAGTTTAAAAGGTGTTCTGTTACACCAGGGAAATATTAAACTATCGATTCCACTAGCAGATGTTGTAAATTTAAAGGAATCGTACGAATCGATGGCTTTATTGCTAAATCTTATTAGCTACTAAGATCATAATTGGAAAATTTGCGCTTCTCTCAAAGTCGTTGCTATGGTAACTGGCTTGCAACAAGGATTGTTTAAATTAGCAAAACGCTGATTTTAATTATATTTCATATTATATATACAGTTGAACCTCGATTATCCGGCTCGATCGGGACCGGGCTTACACGGTTAATAGAGGTTGTATTAAAACATACAAGATTTTTTTTAATTCATTTTTATTCAGAAATTCAATTTGCATATTGCCAATAGTAAATTTTTGGCAATTTACTATTTGTGCGAGTCATCGTAACAAAACAGGTGTGAACACCTCAAATTCCACTTACATAATGAATAAAAAAAAAAAACATACAAGCACATGATACAATTATGTGTGGATATATGAAATTAAAACGGGGAACCACCGGATTAAAATTAACATAATAAAAAAATCATCTGAATGCACGGATAATAGAGGTAAAAATTCAAAAAAATCTGCATGTCGGATAATAGATGTGCCCGGTTAATGGAGGCCCGGTTAATCGAGGTTTAGCTGTATTCATATTATATATATTTCTAATTATAATTATATTTTATATTATATTTCATATTACTATTATTTTAATCATTATTATCAACTTTGAATTAAATTAACCGCTTTTAATTGTACCATAAATGAATTAAACAGAGATCATTGAAGTCATTGGAATTCAATGAAAAAAAGATTGTAATTTATGGATAAAGTTAAATGCCATTTTCCCGCCGTAAATTTAGCCATCTTTTTTAACCATCCTGTCTTCGTGGTTGGTTATTATCTTATCTTAAACTTACTTAGTTTACAATCGCCAAAGAGTAAACATCTCACCAACTCAGATAAATTAAATAAAACTATTTGTGAATTTAAATCATATTTATTTAATTGAGTTTTATTTGGTACACGCTCCCAACCATCCAATACATTCCTCCACCTACATTCATCCATATACAATCGAACATACATATATGGTGAATTTTACGTCAAGTGACCCAATTTTAAAATCGATGTCTTCCGCTTTGGATAAAATTTGCACCAAAGTTGGTACTATTGGATAGTATGCCAGACCCAAATTTTCAGCTCTATCATTCAAGAACTGCTGGAGTTAGAGCGGTCAAAGTTGGACATTTTGGTCGTACAGGGTTTTTTTTAAATGAGTATAACTTTTCACGTATTGGTCCTAGCAAAAATTGTCCAAAGGACTTTAGAGAGCTATATCTTCAATCATTCCAAAAATAATTTTTAAACATTTTTAAATAATTTTTTCAATTTGGGCCCTTTTATCTCAAAAGAAGCTTCTACAATTTACTTTGAGACCTTTATAGTCGCTTAATGGGATGCGAGTACGATATCTATAAAAGAAATTGTTTTTTAACTCAAGAATAAGATTTTTCAATATTTGGCACATGTATTATTTTCATTATCCCCCATTTTTTTATTTTTTTTCCAAAATAGAGTTTTTTTTTAGTTTTCCTCAAAATAAACTTAGACCGTTTCTTTTAAGAGCTTTGTGGTCACTTTATGGGATGCAAGTGGAGTATCTATAAAAAAAATTTCCAACTCAAAGAAGAAATTGTTAAAATTTTTACCATATGCACTATTTTCATTTTTTTTCCTATTTGTGTGTAAGTTTTATTAAAATGATAAAAATAAAAACTCCAACAACAGCCTAGAAACGTCCCACAGTGGGGGATCTGAAAAAAGTGGAAATAAATCTGTAACTTCTAAACGAATAGCTCGATTTTAATAAAATTTCCCATGACTATAGAGGAGGTCTTGGTAAGTTTAAGTTTTGCATTTGGGCTTAAACAACCAAGGGGGGCCGAGCCACAATGCCCCAAAGTGGGGCACCTCGGGTATACCAAAAATTAAAAATGATGCCAAATTGAAAGCTTTTTATATATATGGAATGTACTAGACAAGATCTATAATAAACATTGCTTTAGCCATACATTATCTCTTATAGTTTACGAGTTATTCGCATTTGAAAAGTAAATTTTTTTTGCCTACCTTGGTCTGCTATTTTGCTAATAACGGATCCAATTCTTTCCCGATTTTCTTGAAGTGTCTTTTGTTGAATTACAAAACAATTTATTAATAAACTTAGAGAGAAATGTTAAAAAATATCTACTGAGTCAAAAGTTATGTGCATTCAAACTTAAAAAAAATAAAAAAGTCGTTTTTCCGCCACTTTTTTTTTCAAAAAAGTAACTACATTAATTTTAAATTATACATAAAATGAGAAAAAGATAAATAATGTGTTTATATTTTTCTGAAAGGTAACATTTTGGGAAATATTATAAAAGCAAAATAATATCAAAATTTTTATTAGTGCGTGGTCCAGAGCTTTCCGAAGTAAACCTATTTTTTATGAAAATTTCATATTCTAAAATCGTATAGTTGCTTTCAAAAAACTAAGACCTGAAAAATCAAAAAAATCCCAATTTTGGGATTTTTGAAAAGTTGGGAATTGTGGGATTCTCAATAACAACTCTAAATCCAAATTTTCACTTTTGCATTTGGACAAAAAATGTCTATATAATTGTAAAATTTAATTAAAAAATATTCATAAACCAAAAAGCTATAGCAGTTTAAAAATTTAAATTTTCAAAAAAAAAATTATATTTTTTTTTGCAAAAAGTCTTCTATGAAGTTTTAATTTTTAACATATTTAAACATTTTTAAAAAGAAGATACAATTTACAAAATATTGATGTATCTTATGTCTACCTAATTTTGTCCACGTGCCACAGTAATGAACGAATGATTAACATCTTTAGTGAAATTTCTTCACAAAATTATGTTCTTCCATAACAAGTTTAATGTTAGGTACCTATGTATATACATAATACATAAGTACAAACATAAACCGATTGCAACTCTTTTTAACAATGAATCCCAGGTACAATATGAAATACCTGGGATATCCCTAAAACATATTTCATACCTAATACTATTTTTTTACTCCAGGTAATATAACAGGTAGATTTCCAAATATTAACCTATTATATGAAACTCATGAAGAATAATTAATATATAATCATACTCAATCCATAATTGACATTATTTATAATTAGCTAAAGATCACGATCACACTAAAAAAAAAACTTTGTCCTCCATTTTACTTTTTTTTTTTTTTTTTTTTTTTTTTTTTATAATACATTATATTTATTTATTGAATCTTCAGATATTGAAATGACAATAAGTTTTCGAATCTTAATACTAAAAGAAAATAATAAGTCCAGCCAGTGCTAGACAAAATATTATGATACTACAAAAAAATTTTCATCCACTGATCCAGTCATCTGTTTTGCGTTTGAGTTAAAGCAAGGGTATCCCTCCTTCTCAACCGAACATGGCCACTATAGTTAAGGATGTCTCGTGCAAGTGGGTTTGGATGGTGTTCAAGTTTGCTGACATATTTTGAGGCGTATTTTGTAAATTCGTCTTTCACCAAAGGAATGCCTAGATCTTTGTGAATTCGAGAATTTTTAACGTACCATGGAGCTGCAGTAATTATACGTAGAATTTTATTTTGACCTCTTTGAATTTTTTCAATGTTGGATGCTGAGGCCCCCATAATTGAATTCCATAACACCATATTGGCTTTAGAATTGCATTGTACAACAAAAGTTTACAATCCAACTTTAATGTAGAATTTCTGCCGATTAGCCAATTAAGTTGCACTGCTTTTAATCTCATCTGTGTAAGTTTTGCGTCAATATGAGACTTCCAGGTTAAACGACGATCGAGGTGGATTCCGGGGTATTTGACTTCATTGTGTTGCGGAATAATTTGGTTATTTATTCTGATGGACGAGCAGGTATCTTTTCGCAATGTGAAAGTTATATGAATACATTTCTGTTCGTTAACCCTGATTTTCCAAAGCTCAAGCCAATTCTCTAGTTTATAAATATAATTCTGCAAATTCTGTGATGCTATTTGATGGTCCTTATGAACGCTAATAAAGGCTGTATCGTCAGCAAAAGTTGAAGTATGTATATTTGGGTCTGACGGCATATCGGATGCATAAATCAAATATAAAGTAGGACCCAGTATGCTACCCTGGGGTACTCCTGCTTCAATTGGCTGAGCGGGGCTTAAAAAATCGCCTTCTTTGATTGTAAATTTGCGACCATATAAATAACTTTTCATAAGTTTGTGGGTGTTAGCAGGCAGAGCTAATTTTATCTTGTGCATTAAACCTTCATGCCAGACTTTGTCGAACGCTTGGGAAACATCAATGAAAAGCGCGGAACAGTATTTTTTCTCTTCAAACGACCGTCTTATCACATTTACTAATCTGTGTGTTTGTTCGATGGTACTGTGTTTAGCTCTGAACCCGAATTGATGATTTGGAATACTGAGTGTCGTTCAGAATTGGAATCAACTTAGCCATTAACAATTTTTCAAACAGTTTTGAAATTGTCGGCAGTAGGCTAATTGGCCTATATGACTCTACTTTGGTGAGGTCCTTCCCTGGCTTAGGAATCATGGTAATCATAGATACCTTCCAATCTGCAGGATAGTATTCTAGGCGTAAAATAGCATTGAAGATAAAGAGAATAATTCTTCTAGCTACACGAGGTAACTCCACAAGCATTTTGTTGCTGATTTTATCCATACCTGGAGCTTTTTTAAGGTTCAGAGTACCAATAGTGCTTTGAATATCATTAAAGCTAAGTCTTAGAGGTACAGGAGGTCTAATAACGAGTGGTGGCAATTCAGTTGCATTATTTGAGTTGTTTATAGTAAACACATTTCTCAAATGGTTAACAAATAAAGTCCCTTTCTCGGAATCGTTTCTAGCCCAGTCACCAATCGGATTTCGCAAAGGAGGCTTTCCTCTAACTGGTCTTTTTAAACCTCGTGCCGCCTTCCATAACGAATAGTCAGATTGTGGGGAACTGTCAATTCCCTCCAAGTATGATTTAAGTGAAGCCATTCTTTGGGTTTCTAAGAAATTTCTTAGTATATCTCTGCATTCCCGTAGCCTAGCATTCAGTTGAGGAGACCTGTGAATTTGCCACTCTCTTCTAACTCTTCTTTTTTCTGTCAGGAGATGTTCGAGTTCAGCGAAATAAGTTCTGTTTGTCCTATTTCTGCATTCAACATCATATGTGGAAGCGTGATGCACAGCTCTTCGTATGTCCTCAGTGAACTTGCCAATCGACCCATCAATATCCTCGGTAGTTCTCAACACTACATTTTCCGTGCAGTGGGAACTTAAATACTTTTTATACTTTATCCAACTTACTCTGGATTTAGACATGTCCCGAAATGGAGAGCCATACCCTTGAAGGAAACGCATTGAAATAATAGAAGGAGAGTGATCTGAAGACAAGTCTAATGAAGGCTCCACTTGTATCGATTCTACAGGGATATTTTTCACTACTCCGAAGTCAATAATATCGGGAATCTTCCGTCGGTCCGTCGGCCAGTAGGTGGGATGCCCGCTTGAGAGTACATCTAAGCCCATTTTGGCAATGGTGTTGAAGAGTTCACGACCCTTCGGGGTCACTAGACGTGAACCCCAAAATGTGTGTTTGGCGTTAAAGTCACCAGCAACCAAAAATCTAGCTCCAAGGGAATTGAAGAAGCTGTAGTATTGATGTTCTTTTATTGAAAATCGAGGCGGCGAATAAATTGATGATAAAACAAAGTTGTATTGACAGAATTCAATACAAATGTTTGTTGCTTGTAGGTAATCCTTACATATGTTGTTCATTAAATAATGTTTTATTCTGTTCTTTATAAGAATTGCCGAACCTCCACATGCTCTTCCGCGGGGATCTTTAGTATCATACAACACGTAGCCATTAATTTTGAAGTACCCTGTCGTCGTCAAGTGAGTTTCAGCAATCATCATGACATCAATCTGCTTATCCTTCAGGAAGTGTTCCAGTTCGTTTTTATGTTGGCGGAGGCCGTTCGCGTTCCAAAAACAAATTTTTAAACAAATCATTTCTTTAAAATTGCTTGTAAGATAGTGGATTGCATTTTCAGCATTTCCTGCATCATGGATGTCATAGTGGTCGTAAAAGTGTTCATAGTTTGGACAAGTGTCTGCAAAGTAGTCTCTAGAGTGTTAATATTAGGCTCGTAATATTGAGATTTAGGTTCCTGCTCCAAACCTGGCATATTAGATTTAACCACGTTAGCGTAAGAAACTTGTCTAAAACTAGGCGCGTTTTCATGACTAGTGGGCCGTAACAACTGAGGAAAATTGTTACTCGATGCAAAATTAGGCTGTTGAGGATGATCAGGTAATACTGACGTCTTGTTGGTCCTTATGCCTTTCAAATGAGTGTAAACTGGACAACCTCTATAATTTGCGGTATGATTACCTCCGCAGTTACTGCATTTTTTGATTTTTGAGTCGGTTTTCGACTTATCACATTGAGCAGTTGTATGTAGTTCCCCACACGCAACACAAACTGACGGCAATTTACAATACGCTTTAGTGTGACCAAATTCGTGACAATTAAGACACTGGACGGGTCCCTGACGCTTATGCGGTTCTTCCACGGTGATTCTACGATGCAGAAGGTAAATCAGATTGTAGATGGGATGGGACTCGTTTTTCTTTAAGACTATATCTCCGGGTTCCAATTCCACCCTGAACATAGGCTGAGGAATCTTTTCACGGTTTCTAATATTCGTTATGCTCTTAATTTTGAAGCCATTTTCCATTAAACTAGTCTTTATCTCGTCAGGATCAACATCTGGGTCTATACCCTTTAGAACAACTTGGAGTCCTTTTGCGCTTTTCAGCTTATAGGTATAGAAATCCCTACTCTCCCTCTCCAACTGGTTGGACAATTTTCGAAAGTCATCTTCCTTTTTCACTTGAATTTTGGTTTCGCTGATATTTCCATGTTTAATTGAGGTTACGCTAAACATATTTTCACCTATTACCGAAACAATTCCTTGTACCAATTTACTGGAAGTGGGCTCTCTCAGATAAATTGGTGGGGCTTAAACGTCTTTTTAGGAAGTTCTGGATCATCCGTCTGGAGGAGATCAAACCTGTTTTGATCATTTGGATTGTCAATACTCACGGTCTTGGGAGCTTTTGAATTTGATGACATTTGAGCAGATGTCGGGCTCCTCTGTCGCTTAAGAACTGTGACGTATATATTCATCCCTACTTGTTTTCTAGGTTTGACTGCACTATTTGATGTAGAAGATATTGATGTTTTACCATCTGATGAAATCACTATATTGGGCGAACAGGAACGGCGCCGTTCTACGGCTCTTGTAGTGAGAAGATTCTCCACAGATTTTTTTAAGGATTCTTCCTCAGAGATCCATAAAGATTTTCTAGTCGAGCTAAGCTCTTTCTCAGAATTACATCTGAGAGGAACACTCATACAGTTTTTATGCGATTTTTAATGTTTTTTATTATTTTTTTTTTTAATGTTTTTTATTTTTTAATGTTTTTTATTTTTTTTTTTTTTTTTTTTTTACCGTAGGTATTTTTACCTATTACGAATTATTTTTTAACTTTTTTGTTTTATTTCGACCTATTACACTTTTTCACCTATTACGATTTTTTCACCGAAAATTCAGCCGCACTAAAAATAACACGTCCGAACAGTTCAACAACACTATGTGTAATGATTAATGATTACTTAAACATAAAACTGATCGATTTCAAGATAAAGTCAACCTCATATTGAAATTTATCGAAAGAACGCATAATAATAAAGTGGATAAAATGGAATTATGTAAAATCGAAAAGTTTGTTAAATCCTTTGACATAAAATGGAAAACCGTAAAATTTTCTGCTACGAAATTTGAATCGAAATATTGTGATTGGTTGGATGAAAATATAGAATTTTATGTGTCCACGTCTGCCTTTGGTGCTCCCCGTAAGCAATACTTGGAATTGTGCCCAAAATCCAAGAAAAAATGGTTATCGGATTCACTATCAACCCTGTCTACTGAGGAAGTTTCGGATACATTTAAGGCTATGTTAAAGCAAAAAAACAGCCTTTAGAAGCTGTTAAAATCGCTGATATTCTTCCAAATGCATCGCCTAGACGATTACAACGAATTGTTAAGAGCATACCTACACCATCATCTAATACTGCTTTTACCGAAGAACAGGCTATCGCGCTTATGCTGCAGCTGGGACTAAGCCGTGATAATTATATAACTTTAAGAAAGGCATTGTTGGGAAAAGGAGTTGAAGTGTTACCATCATATGGCTCAATTCAGGAAAAGAAAAAGAGTATTATACCATCAGCTATTGAAGATACTGATCGGAAAGCTAGAATTGGACTCTCCACTCTACTCGAAAATACAGCATTAAAGATTGCTTGCGACTTTTCTACTTATGATCTGCAACTAATCTGTAAGTGGGGATGTGATGGCTTATCATCACTTTCGGAATATAAGCAAACTACATCGAGTCAAATATCATCAGAATATAAAAGTGTATTTATGTCATCATTGGTTCCATTAAGAATTCGGAAGTATGCTGTCAGTGATTCTCTATCAACTAGTTTTGAGGATATATGGATTAATTCAACTCCTGGATCGAAAGCCTTTTGTAGGCCAATATGTTTCGAATATACAAAAGAAACAAAGATTACGACACAATATTTGATCAACTTAATTGAATCTGAAATTAAAGACTTGGTACCGGTTACAATCCAAATAGCTCAATATTCCTTCAACATTTCTTTTAATATGAAACTAACGATGATCGATGGAAAAGTCAGCAACGCCATAACAGGAACATCATCTACTTGGAACTGTTCCATAGGTGGTGAAAAAAATCGCAATTTTCGAATATATCCAAGGAGAGAACAATAAACGGAATATCTCCTCTACATGCCCGTATAAGATATCTTGAACATTTCTCTACATCTGGCATATGATTTAAAATATAGAAGCATACCAGAAAATATCAATAAATCAGTAAATAAAAATGAAGAACTAATAGGAATGAGAGCCACGGAAAAAAGAAGAATTCAAAAAGCAGATTGTATTAAACATTGATAAACCACTCGTTGGATATGGAAGCACAAATGATGAAAACACAGCTAGACGATTTTTCAACAATTTTGAAATAACCTCAGATATAACGGGAATTAATATGGAATTACTGAAAAAAGTCAATATTATTTTAATGGCAATAAATAGTAAGCACAAAGTAAATGCAACAAAATTTGGCGAGTATTCCACAGAAATTTCAAAACTTCTATTATCGTTGTACCCTTGGAAAGAAATGACACCAACAGTACATAAAGTATTATGTCATGGAAAAATCATAATTGAACATAATATTTTGCCCTTAGGAGAACTTACAGAAGAACCCCAAGAATCGAAAAATATGGACTTCAAGTATGTTCAGCAGTTCAGCTCCAGAAAGTATTCTCGACAATCTCAAAACAAGTAAGAAAGTATAGTCGGTCAAGCCCGACCATATAATACCCTACACCTAATATATGTAAATGTAAAAAATTATTTCAGAAATGGGCGTTATTTGCGAGATATCACCAATTTTGGACCAAAATTCAGTGTCATGATTTCTGTGAATATAAATATTATATGTGTTAAACTTTATCGCGATATAAATACTTTTAAAAGATTTATGGAAATTAAAGTGAATTACGCAGAGGGCCTTATATGGGAGTTTCGACTAATTATGGACCGACCATTACAAAATTAGGTGTCATTATTTCTGTATATAAGAAACTTATTTGTGTCGAATTATATTTGGTTACCAAAATTGTTTAAGAAATTTATGCTCTTTAAAGTGATTTTCGGAAGTGGGCCTTACACGCCCACACGGAGCTACGACTAATTTTGGACAGATCATAATAAAATTGAACCGTATTATTAGTATCCATATTAAATATTATTTAGATACCAACATTTTTAAGAGAGTTATGCTCTTTTAAGTGGTTTTCGGAAGCGGGCCTTATATGGGGGCTACGACTAATTATGAACCGATCACCATAAAATTCTACCATATTATATGCATATACACAAAACATATTTGTGTTCAATTTTATTTGGATGCCAACATCTTTAAAAGAGTTATGTTCTTTTAAGTGATTTTCGGAAGTGGGCCTTATATGGGAGCTACGACTAATTATGAACCGATCGTCATAAAATTCTACCATGTTGTATGTATATGTATGAAACATATTTATGTTCAATATTATTTTGATACCAACATTTTCAAGGGAGTTATGCTCCTTTAAGTCATTTTCGGAAGTGGTCCTTATATGGGAGCTACGACTAATTATGGCCCGATCTTCACAAAATTTGTAGATATGCTTTAGCTTCATTTACTACTCATCTGTAGTAAATTTTGTTTGCATGCTTGCATAATTCAAAGATTTTAGACCGGTAAACGCCAATTTCGGGAGGACATTTGTATGGGGGCTAGGTGAAATAATGAACCGATTTCCACCAGTTTCAATCTCATCCATCCTTGGGCCGAAAAAATATCACGTATGATTTGAAGACACATTTGAAGTCTGGTGAATTTTTGATTTCATATGATTTCGCAGAGAACAAATATGTTATTCAGGATGCCATACAAGGATTCAACTTCAATAATCACAGTTGTTATTTACTACATAGAAAATGAAAAAGTGGAACACAAAAGTATGGCAATCATATCCCATGATTTAAAATATGATACCGCTACAGTTTATGAATACCAGAAGATTATTCTAAATTATCTAAAATCTAAATTTATAGTGGAGCAGGTATACTACGTTTCGGATGGAGCTCGTCAACATTTTAAAAACAAAAATAGCTACGCAAATCTTATAGCTCACGAAAAAGATTTGGAATTCCAGCTGAATGGCATTCTCATGCAACTGCACATGGCAAAGGGGCATGTGATGGAAAATCTTATCAAGATCGCATCTTAGATGCGAACACTTTCTTCCGATCGGTAAAGAAACTTAAGTAGTTTTTAGTAGCAAAGCTGATCATGAGAAAACATTGAAGAGTAGATTCGACGTTGCTGTAGCAATTGATGGCATATCTCAATACCATGCTTTTATACCACTTATCGATACCACTTATCCAGTTGAAAAAGTTTTCTGCATCTACTCCATGCGATTTCTTTCCAAAGCCAAAAAAGACAGCATCAGCAAAATCAGCAGCTGAACCTAGTAACTCCAAGAAAGGATTGGCAAAAAAAGCTAAAAATAAAGGCAACAAATAAGAAGGAAGAAAGATTGGCAATTTCAAAATTTATATACTAATTTTATTAAATTCTTTATTATTATTATTGTTATTTAGTATTATAAGTAATAAATAGGAAAAAAATGCATGTGGTAAAAATTTAAACAATTTCTTCTTTGAGTTGCAAATTTTTTTATAGATACCCCACTTGCATCCCATTAAGTGACCACAAAGCTCTTAAAAGAAACGGTCTAAAGTTTCTTTTGAGGAAAAAATAAAAAAAAAATCCATTTAAAAAAAAAAATAACAAAATGGGGAAAATGAAAATGATACATGTGCCAAATATTGAAAAATCTTATTCTTGAGTTAAAAAATAGTTTTTTTGATAGATATCCTACTCGCATCCCATTAAGCGACTATAAAGGCCCAAAAGTAAATTGTATAAGCTTCTTTTGAGAAAAAAGGGCCCAAATTGAAAAAAAATAATTAAAAAAAAAATTTTTTAAAATTAAAATAAAATAATTTTTGGAATGATTGAATAAATAGCTATCTAAAGTCCTTTGGACAATTTTTCTAGGAAAGTGGAGGTGAAAAGTTACATTCATGTAAAAAAAAACCTGTTTGACCAAAATGTCCAACATTGACCCCTCTAACTCCGGCAGTTCTTGAATGATAGAGCTGAAAATTTGGGTCTGGCATACTATCCAATAGTACTAACCTTGGTGCAAATTTCATCGAAATCGGAAGACATCGTCACTTGACGTAAAATTCACCATATATGTATGTTCGATTGTATATGGATGAATGTAGGTGGAGGAATGTATTGGATGGTTGGGAGCGTGTACCAAATAAAACTCAATTAAATAAATATGATTTAAATTCACAACGTTAAATCCGAACCACTCGTTAAACAAGAAAAAATTTGTATAAAAGCTTTGTCTAAAGACGGTGATTCATTCCGTTATCTAAAAAGCATTTTTTCGAATTTATCTGATGCTAAGATTAAAGAAGGGGTGTTTGTGGGTCTACAAATAAAGAAAATACTTGGTGACAATAAATTCAATTCAATTTTGTCAGAGAATGAGCTAAAAGCATGGGATTCATTTCGTCGTGTGGTTACTTGTTTTTTTAGGTAACTTTAGAAGCTTGGATTATAAAGAAATCATAGAAAACTTGATTACAAACTATGAGAAGATAGGTGTGAATTTCAAAATGCGTATTTCTATTTTATGCATTTCCCATAACTATAATTACATTTTTTGAAAGCAGGTGTGAATATGTCTTTGAAAATTCATTTCCTACACTCTCATTTGGACTTCTTCCCGGATAATCTTGGCGATGAAAGCGATGAGCACGGCGAACGTTTTAACCAACAAATGAAGGAAATGGAACGGCGCTATCAAGGAGTTTGGGACGAAGAGATGATGGGTGAAGATGCAAATCAAGCCTTAACCAATTTTAATTCTTTTATATATTGTTAATGTAAGGTTGCACTTAGAGGTTACATCCATTTATAAAGCCTAAAAAAGGTAGTTTTAATTTTTTTTCTGAAAAGTCATTTTAAGTTGTACGTTTATGCATATAAAGGCAACTATTAAAAATTTTTTGAAATTTTGTTTTTTTCTAAGTAATGAGTTTTAAAGACTATATCCGCATTTCTGCATTTTGACTCAAACGCATGTAGCTGCTATAATTTTTAAGCGATTTTATCAAGGAGACCCTTATTTTTTTCGTATTAGATTAAACTTGAACTCCAAATAAAGAAAAAAAATTAAACTATATGAAATTTACAGTGAAACTTGCATTTTTTTTCAATTTTGTCAAAATTGAAGCAAAATTGGTGATATATCAAAAAATAACTCCGAAGGAGACATTTGGATTGAAAAATGTTGTATAGAGAGTTGATAAAGCATTTAATTACCTTTAATTTAAAAGCAAAAAAGTTCAAATCCACCTATTTGGTCCGGCGATAATTTAATTTAAGTGCAACCAATATTTTTATTAATGGAAAATTTAAAAATTTGGCGATATCTCAAAAACTGTTCTACTTTAGTAATGTTCATTTTTCGACTCAGCGTGCGAATTTACATAAAAAGCGAATGCCAAACGTCGTATATCGCAAAATTTTCCCAAATTTGTTGACTAGTGTTATTAAACAAATTTATTTAATTTTTCGCTTACTTCGTATATTGCAATTTTTATAAACACATAAGCGGCGTTCAGTGTCATAGATTAAGTGAATGTAGTTGTTCAAAGTGTAATTTGAAACATCATTCACTGCTTTACAAGGAAGTTAATAATTCTGAACAAGAAACCACTGACCGAAATATAGATGATGTTCTTTCAGTATCACGGAATAATGCAACCGTACAAAGTTGTTCTGCTACAACTTCGAAGCATGTATTGTTGGGAACTGCTTTGATTAATGTGATATCTTGTGGTGATATTTTTTGGCTAGAGCAGTTATTGATTCAGGATCGCAATCAAGTTTCGTTTCGGAGAAACTTCAGAATAAGTTGAATTTGCCAACTAGGGCGACAAAAATGTGCATTTCGTCACTAAATGAAGCAATACCTGGTCCTGTTTTGAAAGAATGTAAACTACATATGTATGTCGGCATTTGTACTTCCAAAATTAATTATTAAATTACAAAATGCAACGATTAATGTTTCAGATTTGAGTTTTCCATTAAATTTTAATTTAGCTGATCCAGGTTTTTCTATTAGTGAGCCTGTTGGTATTTTGATTGGAGCTGATTTCTATGCCCAAACAAATGATTGATAGTTCGAGGCAAAACGTAATAGGAGACCTTAAAGCTTATGAAAGTCATTGTGGGTGGATTTTGTTTGGTCCCGTACCTTTGAAAAGGAACAAATCGAATGTTCGAACATTTTCCACAAAAATAATTTCAGACAAATAAATAAATATTAGTTTTAAATCGCCACATGCTGATAAAATCTCTGACTTAGTGAAAAATAATTGTCTACAAATGCTGAACGCTTCTAAAGACCTCTCTGGATGGAGGAAAGATTCGATTGGTAAAATACAAAAATGTAATCGTTTCGTAAATAAATTTTTGAAAGTTGGCGAAATGGTTTTATATCGAAATGATAATTTGACGATAAATAAATCGCATTTAGGTCATGTCTTCAAAGTTTTTATGAGTAAAAATTATCATATACGAGTGGCTAATTTGGAAACCAATCGTGGAGTAATTACAATACCAGTCACAAAGTTTACAGAGGTGACAATTTTGACGTTTCAAAATCGCTACAATCAGTTACAATAAGGCAGTTCTCTTAAAAAGAGAAAGAAAATATTTTGTGATACTATGTTGGTAATGTGAAAAAGCAAAGCACTATATACAAGAAGAATTTTGTGGACAAAACAAAATAAACAAAACAATTTGAGTTAGAATATTTGAATCGAAATTTTGTTTATATGTTTGTGATTTTAATAAGTTACTAAATTGTATTTTAATAATTGTATGAACTAAGCAAGGTCGTAAAAACATTTTTCGATATACTTGACCGATACGTTTTTTCCAGTTTCACACAAAACGGCTAGAAGGAAAATCTAGTAAAAACCAAACCTGTAGCTACGCTACCGGCTGAATGAATCAGCCCTCAGGAAGGTAACGCCCGATAAGCACGTTTCCTATGTCGTCTACTTTGTTGTATGCATTGTGGAATTTGTGCATTTGTTAGATGATGTAAACTCATTTTTTTATGATTGTATCAAACAATACAAGAATACTCTGAGCCAAAAATCAATTTTATTGCGCCAGAAAAATAGTAACATAAAGAAAACAAAAAGGCAGTTCTCAAAGAAAGAGACAAGTATGAAACTTCATTATAATTCCTCTTCTGTCACTTTGTGATACCAGTGGAGAAGCTCGTAGTTCTTTCCACACATTAATTATATTTAAACTCTTTTATTTGCAGTATCATGATCTCATTGGATGACAAACATTTGAATTTTAAAGGAAGTTGATTGGAGCAAAACTATGACCACACCTGGCTTACTTATCGAAGTGATGACAAATCTAAACGTTACAGTGATATGGATCACTATACCTAGTTCGTTGGCCCATAAGATAATGAAACGTTTTTTTGAAGAACCTACTTCGTCCTAGCCAGGTTCCTCGTTCGTTATAATACTTCCCGAGGTGACTTTGTACGTCCAGTGGTCTGTTTAGTGAGACCTCATTTATCTCAAGCTGTAATTCCTATTGGTGCGAGAAACAGCTTTTCATAAAAGATTATGGTACATAACTACATCGTTTTATACCTTTTTGGTATTATTTGCAGTACATCTTTTATTTGGATCCCTTGAGTACTATTTTTTTGTCAGCAAGATTTGCATTTGAAATTTTAAATATTTGAAAATTTAAATAAGAATTAATCTTTTTTTGTTTTTTGTTTTTTATTTTATTTTTTTATTAGCTATCTTTTGTTGCAATACTGTAAGGCCGCCGGGATGTTCAACTTTGGGCGAATGGTGTTGGTACTCCCATCTTTGGCTTTCCTTTTTTTGGACTGTTTTATTACAAGGGTGATGCCAGAGGACATATATAGGCGCAAACGTCATCATATATTACATTTTTAGTTAAAGTTATTCATTAATTTGCATAAAATAGAAATGTTGGTGTTGTAATTAGGCAAATCGTTATTTTGACAATAAATTTTGTCACTAGATTATTTAGAACGAGACCCCTGAAGAAGTTAGAATAAAACTAACATAACGTTGGGTAAATAAAAATAGTATTAAAGTGCATAAAAATAATACTGAACTACTGTGTGTAGAAACTTCGTTTTTTTTTTGAAAGAGTCTAAAAAAAACAACAAATAAGAGAAAGTATTAAAGTGCATAAAAATAATACTGAATAATACTGTGTGTAGAAACTTCGATTTTTTAAGAGTCTAAAAAAAAGCGAGTAGGAAGAAAAAAAAACTGTCTGTAAAACAGACATACGAAAATAGAGAAATGACTGTTATTTTAAAAGCAACTCATTTTTAAAAGGAAAATATATAGAAAAACGATTATTTGTGGAATGTTCGAAAGTTAAAACGAGTTCTCTGAGAGAATATTACGAAGAACAAATTCGTTCGATAAAGTGCGAAAAAAAAAGAAACTGACGTTATTTCAAAAACAAAGAATTGCTATCCATCAAAGTGTTTATATTAGATAAAGAACAAACCAACGAGTTATGGAGAATAATAACTACGAGACTGTATACAAAATAAATCTTGTTTGTATGTGAGAGAGAGAGAACAAAAAAAAAACAAGACAATTTCGAGTGTCAATAAGAAAATCTTGTGTGTGTTTAAAAAAGAACAAGACTAAAAAAACTGAGAACAACAACATTGCACCAAAAGACAAAATACGTTGCAAGTTATTGACTGAAAATACAACAACAAACCTACATATATGTGTGTACCAACAATCTACAAATAAAGTCAACCCTTATTTTGATATTGAAATGCTCGTTGCCAAAAGAAGAGTAGCGGAAAATTGCTTAGTGAGAAGCGAAGCTGTGAGTGTGTGCTGTTTTTATTGGAATCATCATAAGCTAAGTGATTTGGTTATTTTTACGATTTTTTTTGTGATCATTTTGCAATTTAATTTTCTGGAATTTAAATTCGAAGAGAGAGTCCAATATTTATTTATTTGAGAATTAACGGGGAGATCAGATTGGAATTTGTATTAGTTTTTTTTAAAACAAACGTATGTACATACATGCATGCATATGTATATATGCATGTGTGTATATGGATGTAATTGTGTTATTCTTTGTGTAATTTCTGGAATTTTGTATTTTTTTGGAATTTTAACGTAACGCGAATTTAACGTCTTTGGTTTGTTTTTTTTTTTGTTGATGATTTAAATTTTATAATTAATTTTGGAACAATTTTGTAATTGAATTTTTACTTTAATAACTTTTTAAGATTTTAACTATTGGTTTATAAATTTTATTGATTTTTGAATATTATATTGTATTGTTGAGAATTGTTACTATAATTGGACAGGATGGACTCACAGGAGTTTTTGGCGTTGGGTGTTGACGGGTTGAAGGCAGAGTTGACTGAGTTAGGTTTATCGACTACAGGACAGAAGGTTGAGTTACAGGAGCGACTTTTGGGACATTTTGGTCTTAATGCAGAGCATTCAGGTTCAGAATATGACGAAGTTGCATCGGCGAGGGGAGTAAGCGCTGTTAATTGGGAGAGGAGTGTGTTAACGTTGAGAGACATAGCAGATTCTTTGACATCGTTTTGTGGCACTGATAATATTGAGGTTAATAATTGGCTTGAGGATTTTGAGAATAACGCTAAGGCGGTTGGTTGGAATCAGTTACAACGATTTATATACGCCAAACAGCTTTTGAAAGGTGCAGCTAGACAATTTATTCGTAGCCAGACAGGAATTAAGAACTGGAGTTTGCTCAAGGAGTCTTTGGTTGGAGAATTTGGTACTAAATTAGCGTCAATAGATGTGCATAAAATGCTTAGAAACCGCAAAAGAAGAATAACGAAAGTTATAGGGAGTACCTCTACACATTAATGGAGATTGGTAAGCCCATAAAGATCGATGAAGGTAGCTTGATACAGTACTTTGTTGATGGGATACAAGATTCAAAGTTTGGAAAAAGCATTTTATATCAAGCCAAAAACATTGAAGATTTAAAGGAAAAACTGAAGACATATGAGAAAATTAGAGGATCCGTGCAGCAGGCATAAACCTCAAAGGCACCATCCGAATCGAGTAAGGTAGACCATGAGAAACCAACTACTAGTACAAAGAGAAAATGTTATAAATGCGGACAGGAGAATCACTATGCCAAGGAGTGTAAATCGACAACTATTAAGTGTTTCAAATGTGGAGGATCTGGTCACAAATCTTGCGAGTGTGGAAAACAACAAATGAACGTGAAAACTGAAACCAACAGTACATGCATGGTTAAAAATTTTAAAGACATTGGAGAGGAAGTAAAGTCGAAGGCAAATCGCATTTTTAAGGGTATTGAGATTAATGGTTTGAGATTTTCGGCTATTATTGATTCTGGAAGTAACATTTCAATTATTAGATATGACGTTTTCCAATGCCTAGGTGAAGTTCAAATTACTTTGGAGGAGAGAAATTTCATTACCGCTGGAGATTATACATTGACGAAGATAGGGTATTTTTACAAAGTAGTCAGAATCGATGGGAATAATTTTAATGTGAAATTTTTCGTTGCTAAAAATTTCATCTATCCGGCAGCAATTCGTAACGACATTTTACAACAGGCTGACATTATTATGAGTTCTGATAGCACAAGATTATTGAAGAAGAATATGTTGGAAACGGTTAAAAATGTTGAGTCGTTAAATGAGTTCGAGATATTCTGTTCTACAGTGGCGATTGAAGAATTCAATCAGGAGTATGATTTGGTGCACCTACCAAAGAAAAGGGCAGATTTGGTAGAGACTTTAATTAGAAACTACACCCCGAGAAAACAGGAACCGTCACCAATAAGTATGAAAATAATTCTTTCGGATAACGTAACTATATTTCAAAGGCCTCGTAGATTGTCATATGTTGATCAACAATTTGTGAAACATCAGATAAAAGAATGGTTACGTGATGGTATTATACGACCAAGTACTTCCGAATATGTTTCGTCTATAGTGATAGTGCTCAAGAAAGATGGAAGTAAAAGATTATGTTGTGATTTTCGCAAATTAAATTGAGAAGATAATGAGAGACAATTTTCCGATGGTACTAATTGATGATATTATACACAAGTTACAATCCGCTAAGATTTACACTACATTGGATTTGAGGAATGGTTTTTTCCATGTACCCGTCGACGAGGAATCTCGGAAATATACTTCGTTTGTAACCCATAATGGTCAGTACGAATTTTTGTATGTACCTTTTGGAATCTGCAATTCCTCAGCAGTGTTTTCCAGATTCGTATTTTCAATATTTAGGGAATTGATTCAAGATGGTACGATTGTTGCATACATGGACGATATAATTATCCCGTCATTAAACGAGAAAGAAGGTATCGAGAAACTGGGAAAAGTTTTGAGTGTTGCAGAGAGGAATAATCTGCATATTAAGTGGGGAAAATGCCAATTTTTGATGAGCAGGGTAATTTTTTTAGGATACATTGTAGAGGATTCAACTATTAAACCGTCGTCGGAGAAAACATCTGCGGTTGCAAATTTTCCATTACCAAAAGATAGGAAAGCGCTTCAACGTTTTTTACGTCTGACAGCGTACTTTAGAAGATTTGTATATAATTTTGCGACAATCGCGAAACCACTTTCGGACTTGTTGAAAAAGGACGTAGAATTCGTTTTCGGTGATTCGCAAAAGATTGAATTTAGTCAATTGAAATCGAGTTTGACAATTTCAGCTGTATTACGGAGGGATTTTGCTTCAGAAGGATGCAGAAGATAGACAATTTCCCCCGGTAGAGTATATGAGCCGAAAGACTACTAGCGCACAGGAAAAATACACTCGTATGTACTAGAGGCTCTTGCAATTATAGAAGCGTTAAAGAAGTGGAGAGTGTATTTAATGGGTTCGAGGATAAAGATAGTGACTGACTGTAATGCATTTGCAATGACCATCAAAAAGAAGGATGTACCGTTAAGGGTTTCGAGATGGGCAATGTTCCTACAAGAGTTTGACTTTACCATACAGCATAGGTCTGGAAGTAAAATGCGACATGTCGATGCACTTAGCAGAGTTTCGTGTTTATTAGTAGAGGATACGATAAAACATCGACTCAAGAAGGCACAGCTAAAGGATGAATTGGTTAAAGCTATCAGAAGAGTGGTAGAGAAGGAACGACCCCAATAAGGAACTAATAGTAATCCCAACTCTAATGGAAGAGGAGATAATAAAAATTGCACACAGGGAAGGTCATTTTGGTGTGAAAAAGACCACAGAGTTGTTGGAAAGGGAATTTTATATACCAAATATAACACCCAAGGTGAATAACATGGTAAGAAGCTGTATAGAATGTATCGTTAATGAAGCGAAAACCGGTAAGGGAGAGGGACTTTTAAATCCAATCGATAAATCGGATACGCCCTTAAGAACTTACCATATTGATCATGTTGGACCTATGGAGTTAACACGAAAGCGATACAATCACATTTTTGTTGTTGTGGACTCATTTTCAAAATTTGTGTGGTACAAGAAGTACTGGATCGGAAGAAGTTATTGATAGACTTAGAAAACAATCAACGGTTTTTGGTAACCCAGAGAGGATTATTTCTGATCGAGGAACTGCCTTTACATCAAACTTATTTAAGGAGTATTGTGAGAAGGAGAACATACAGCTCTGATTGATTACAACCGGCGTTCCTAGGGGTAATGGCCAAGTTGAGAGAATTAATAAAATTGTGGTGTCGATGCTGTCAAAGTTATGTATGGATGATCCTCAAAAGTGGTATAGGCATGTAGACAGAGTACAACAATGTATCAATAATACCCCACCACGTAGCACCAAGTTTGCACCTTTTAGAATACTAACAGGATTAGAGATGAAAGTCGCCGGGCATGAGGACATTAGAAAACTAATCGAGGAATTTACCATTCGGGAATTAAATGATGAAAGGGACGAAGTACGCTGTATTGCCAAGGAGAATATAGCCAAGATTCAGTTAGAGAATAGGCGAAATTTTAATAGAAAGAGAACAGAGACACCAATTTATAAAGTTAATGAACTTGTGGCTATCAAACGTACACAATTCGGAGCAGGCCTGAAATTAAAGCCGAAGTATTTTGAACCTTACAGGGTATTGAAACGCCTCAATCATGATCGTTATATGTTGAGAAATTCGGTAATGGTGAAGGTCCTAACAAGACGAACACAGTTGCTGAATATATGAAGCGATGGAACTCGTCATTCGGGGCGAATGAATCTGCAAGACGACCGAATGTGGGGACGGGATATAACGGGCGTACAACCAGGAGTGGCAACTCTTACTGAATTACAACACTGTTGTAGATATTTAACTATTAGAAGGAGCGAGTGACAAACGGACGAATTATAACTTAATCGATGAGCGAAGGCAGACATAGAGTCAGTTGTATTTTAGAGCTCGGATAGATGACACTTTAAATTTTAAGCTAGCACGTAAGCCCGATGAATTTTAAAAAAATTAACTTATAATTAAATAAATAAACTTGAAATAAAAAAAGGTGTTTTCATTATAAAACCCTACATGTATATCTTCTATATTTCGTCTATATATATAAAAATGAATGTATGTATGTATCGTATGGACACCAAAACGGCTGAGCCGATTTTGATAAAATTTTTACAGCATGTTACTGTGACTGGAAGGAATAAAAGGCTATATGAAGTTTTGATTGTACAAACGGGGGTGGCACCGCCCATATAATCCAAAAATTTAAATCGCCATATTTTGGGCATTTTTTGACCTACGTCAATGATATGTGGTACATATGGTACTTTCATTATTAGGAATACGTACCAGGAGAAAAGTGGGTGGGACCACGCCCCTTTTTAGAAAAATTAAAAATCGTAATATAGTCTTAACTACTGGACCGATCGTCATTAAATTTTCACAAGAGGATATTCTCACGAAATAATAAATTCTTCACTATGTGTTCAACGTTAACACATTTTAATGAAATACCCTTTAAAATATTAACGGTCCCTTATATATTTATTCACTTTGTTTGTTTTGCATTCTTTAAATTCTTTTACACATTAACATTGTTCACTAGGATTAAAGTGTTTGTTTAAAGTCAGTCTCGAATCAGCAGTAAATATAACAAGTGTGATCTTTTTAAACAAAACAAATAAAAAACAGACAAGCAAATTAAACAAACAAAGCAAGTGTAAATAAGTGGAAAGTGTAAAGAACAAACAACCTAAACAGTTTTACAAAGACACATACACAAACTAAATGTAACAAAAAACAACAAATAAATTTGTAACAAAAACAACATAAACATATGTAATTAAAATCAAAAAATATTAATTAAATAAAACCAAATTTATAACAAAAACAAGTAAGAAAGTATAGTCGGTCAAGCCCGACCATATAATACCCTACACCTAGTATGTATATGTAAGTATAAAACAGTTTTTCAGAAATGGGTGTTATATGGGAGATATCACCTATTTTGGACCAAAATTCAGTGTCATGATTTCTGTGTATATAAATATTATGTGTGTTAAACTTTTTCTCGATATAAATACTTTTAAAAGATTTATGGAAATTAAAGTGGATTACGGAGAGGGTCTTATATGAGAGTTTCGACTAATTATGGACCGATCTTCACGAAATTTGTAGATGTGCGCTAGCTTCATTTACTACTCATTTGTGATAAATTTTGTTTGCATACTTGCATAATTCAAAGAATTATGATTGGTGAAATAATGGACCGATTGCCACCAGTTTCAATCCCATCCATCCTTGGGCCGAAAAAATATCAAGTACCAAATTTGATCGAAATATCTTCAAAATTGCGACCTGTACTCTGCGCATAAGCTTTACATGGACAGCCAGACGGACGGACATCGTTAAATCGACTCAGAAAGTGATTCTAAGCCGATCGGTGTACTTTAAGGTGGGTGTTGGACCCATATTTAGGGGCGTTACAAACATCAGCACAAATCCAATATACCCTGCCCACTATTGTGGTGTAGGGTATAAAAATTAACCACTGTCTATTTACACATTTATATTACGGTTTAAGAACACACTTAAAGACTTTGTTTGATCAGCGCCATCTATATATGGAAAGAATTATTTAATCAGCGCCATCTGTTTATGAAAAAATTATTTGTAGTTTTTTAGTTTTTTTAATCAAATTTTCAGACGTTGTCCCGGATTTTTGCTCATACTACGGTTTAAGAACACACTGAAACACTTTGTTTGATCAGCGCTATCTGTTTATGAGCAAATTAGCGGTAACAATATTAATACACTTAGTTTTTTTGATGCAATTTTCAGAGGTTGTCAGATTTTTGCTCATATCTCCCTTATTTGGGGACGGATTTTGCTGATTTTCTCGAAAGCATGTCTGACAGATTTGGACTTCAAAAAATTGATTTCAACATCCAGACAGACGGACATGGCTTAATCGACTCCGCTATCAATAAGGATCCAGAATATATATACTTTATAGGGTCGGAAAATTATAGTATGGAAATTACAAACGGAATGACAAACTTTTCATGAAGGTAAAGGGTATAACAAAACAATAAATAAAAAGGCAAAAAAATATAATTAAACAATTTAACCAAAAGTGTTTCAATAACAATAACAAAAAAACCAGTGAACCCAAAAAAGACACAACCAAATAAACATTGGCCACTTCGAACCGTATAAAGTTAAAATAGTGCAGTGAGTGTATTTTACAAAAACAAAAATTTTCTTAAAAGCTCAAAAATATTAAAATACACAAAAAATTCATAACGGTTAAAAAACAGTTTAATTTCTAAAAATAAATACATTCCACAAGTGCAGTGGCAGAACGAAAGAGAACAAGAAATACAACAACAGACCCAATTAGAAGAAAAGACTTAAATCAAAAAGCAGCGCAGTGTTGCCAGAAAATGAATATTAAAATATGCTAAAACTTGAAAACCTCAGTGCTAAAATGTTCTACAAAAGAAAAAATAAGTGCTAAATTTTTTCAATGTAAATGATGAAACAGAACACGACCGCAACTTCAAGCAAAAACGGCTCTCAGAGAAAACTTGACCATAATTGAGACGACGGCTGCAACTTCACGAACTGTCATGTTTTTATATTTCTTCTGTGTACCAACCTGTAACGACGACGACTTTTCCAATTTTTGTCCACAAATCTTGTTTTAAATAAAAATTTTTGTACAATGGCGACTGCAAATTATATATGCAATCATGCTTTTGTACTTCTTCAATTAATTTTTCTATAATATCACTTATTTTCTTTTAAATTACAAAAATCTCACTTTTAAATTCATTTTTTAACGTTTCTTTAATTTTCTTTTGTTTTTATTTTTCTTGCGCCAAAGCTGCAAAAACACATGGTTTTGTTTTCAAAATGTATAAAATTTAATAAAAGTATGGTAATATTGTTGAGAGCATTTGTGTTTAAAAGTGAGAGCATAAGAAAAAACGCTGTCAAAATAAAATAGATTCTATTTTCACAGCCGCATTCTCTGGCGTAATTTTATATCAAACTGTGTGGAAAAAACGTTTTTGGAAAATTTAAATTTTTAAACTGCGATAGCTTTATGGTTTATGAATATTTTGTAATTAAATTTTACAATTATATAGACATTTTTTGGCGAAATGCAAAAGTGAAAATTTGGATTTAGATTTGTTATTGAGAGTCCCACAATTCCAAAAAAAACTTTTCAAAAATCCCAAAATTGGGATTTTTTTGATTTTTGGATCTATTGAAGGCCCCAAGCTCGGGGCTATGAAATCCCTTTGCATAATATTGAAAAACAGATTGGGACATACAAAACAGGTCTTAGTTTTTTTAAAGCAGCTATGCGATTTTAGAATATGTTGTCTAAAGTTGAAATTTTCATAAAAAATAGGTCTACTTCGGAAGGCTCTGGACCACGCAATAATAAAAATGTTGATATTATTTTGCTTCTATAATATTTCCCGAAACGTTGCCTTTCAGAAAAATATAAACACATTATATATCTCTTTCTCATTCTCTGTATAATTTAAAATTAATGTAGTTACTTTTTTGGAAAAAAAATGGTGGAAAAACGATTTTTTATTTTTTTAATGTTTGAATGCACATAACTTTTGACTCAGTAGATATTTTTTAACATTTCTTTTTTAAGATTATTACTCAATTTGTTGTTAATTCAAAAAAAGACACTTCAAGAAAGAATTGGATTCTTTATTAGCAAAATAGCAGACCAAGATAGGCAAAAAAAAATTAAATTTTACTTTTCAAATGCGAATAACTCGTAAACTATAAGAGATAATATATGGCTAAAGCAATGTTTTTTGTAGATCTCGTCTAGTACATTCCATATATATAAAAATCTTTCAAATCGGATCGCAAACAAAAATTTGGCATAATTTTTAATTTTTGGTATACCCGAGGTGCCCCATTTTGGGGCTTTGTGGCTCGGCCCCCCTTGGGTGTTTAAGCCCAAATTCAAAACTTAAACTTATCAACACCTCCTCTATAGCCACGGGAAATTTTATTAAAATCGAGCTATTCGTTTAGAAGTTGCAGATTTATTTCCACTTTTTTTTAAGATCCCCCACTGTGTGCTGTTTGGAAGTTTTACAGGCACAACTCTTACCATGCCAGCTTTACCGAGGAATTCAATTTTATCCTATAAATCAAATTTTATTTTGAGTAATAACAATTACCGTAATTTTATTAACATGAATTGGAGCTCGACCAGTTGAAGAACCTTATGTATTAGTAGGTCAAATCTCTCTGTCACCCTTCTTCTTCGCAGGGTAAGTTGGTTCATCCTTTACCAGTACCACTAAACCTTTCTTTAAGTTCTCCCTAGGCTGCCTCCACTTTGCTCTTTGTTGCAATGTCACCAGGTATTCCTCCTTCCACCGATTCCTAAAATCTTTTTTTTAATTTCAATGTGCTCCGGACAGTCGATTAGGGGTCGACCAATCAGAAAATGACCTGGTGACAATGTATCTATAATATCGCTGCTCTGACTATCCACTTCTACCAGAGGTCTAGAATTCAGAACTGCTTTTATTTGCGTCAGCAGTGTACACATATCTTCAAAAGTCAGCTTGTATCTCCAATTATTCTTTTTAGATGATATTTTGTAGATTTCACACCCGCTTCCCAAATCCCTCCAAAGTGAGGGGCTGCGGGGGGAATGAAATGCCATTGTATTTTTTGTGATGCCAAAATTGGTATAATGGATTCATTGCTTTTTATTGTTTTTTTGAACTCTGCATCTAATTTTTTATTTGCGCTAACGAAATTAGTGCCATTATACGAATATATATGACTACAAAAGCCTCTTCGTGCAAAAAATCTTTTCAGCGCTGCTAAAAATGCATCAGTTGTTAGATCGCTGACAGCTTCTAAATGAATTGCTTTAGTTACCATGCAGACAAACACTGCACTACAATAGTTTCCGCTTAATTGACCCCCGCTTTATTGATTTCCCCGCTTAATTAATACAACAAATCGCAATATATATTTCCCCATAAAAACTATATGAAGATAAATGAATCGGATAAATGAATTTTCGGTTAATTGATCCAAAAGCTATGCATTTTCGGAAAATCAATTAAGCGGAAATAACTGTATATCCTTTAAATGATTTTAAGTCTCTCCCTTTTGAATATTTCATCTGAATTTGCCCTGCATAATCTACACCTGTATGCATGAATGGGGAAGATGCCGTCACACGTACTTCGGGTAGATTCCCCATGAGCTGTTTGGCTGAGTCTTGTCTACAGAGCACGCATTTTGTACAATTTCTAATGTATTTCTTCACAGCTGCTTTTGCCCCTACAATCCAATATTTTCTTTTTATATTTGCCTCTACTAGTCGATTGCCTCCATGAAGTGTTAAGGTATGTACATTATCTATTATCAACGATGCCAAATGCGAATTTTGTAAAATTATTGGATGTTTTTGGTTGTAAGGCAGACTTAAATTATTCAACCTCCCGCCCACCCGAAGAATGGTGAACTACATTAATGTTGACTTGTTTAATTTAATAATTATTTAGTTTAACTTTGTTAACTTTTGTTATAAAAAATAAATATTCATTCATTTTTATTACTTTATACAAAACACATACATATATTTTTAATTTAAAATTAACATAAGATTTCCATATTGGTGAAGTCCACAGCAGATTTAAACACTGAAGAAATTTCATATCTTCTCAAGGAATGTAACCTAACTCTTAGTGGACGTAAATGCGAAAAAATTTTAAGAATTGAAACATACTTAATGAAAATCTTACATGTTGATGATACTAGCCATTATGATCTTTCAACCGAACTTCAGGATTTGGAAAGTACACCATCGCCAATGTCTTCTAATCCTGATGTAGCTATACTTGCTGAAAAGATGGAACAATTTATATTATCTATGGAATCGCGTTTTAATCAGTTTTTGCAGACGAATGTATCGTCCCCAAGTTTGCCAACAGCAAGTTCCAACAATATGCAAGATCCATCTCAAACTTCAGATAGTGAGTACAAAAGATCTAACAATTTAGTTCTCCCTCAATTTTGGACTCAAAATCCAGACCTTTGGTTTATAACTGCTGAAGAAAAATTCAAAATTTTTTCAATAATTTCCGACAATATTAAATATTCAAAAGTTCTAGATTCCCTAGATTTAATGATAATAGAAACAATTTCTAGCATCATAAAACATTTTCAATGTGTTCAAAAATATAATAGTTTGAAACTGAAACTTATTAATTTATTTGGTAAGTCTCAAGAATCAAAGATAAACCGGGTTTTCGAGGAACTTTATCTAGGAAATAATAAACCCAGTTGTCTTTTCAATGAGTTGAAAGAATTGTCTTGTAATCAAATTACAGATGAGGTACTCTTTTCACTTTGGTTAAAGAAGCTTCCAAACGATGTAGAACAATTTCTAAGAGGGTTAAGTAAAATAACATCGTTAGATAAATTATTAGATATATCTGATAATATAATAATATAATATTTCTAAGGTAAGCAATGCAGATAGTGATGGCAACACCTTTTCTAATATAGAAAATAAATTGGATAAACTTATTCAATTGTTAACACCTTCAACATTACCAAATACAGCAAGAGTTCGAAGTCGATCTCGAAGCACAGATAGAAAAACCAACCAAATTTGTTACTACAATCGTCGCACAGTGGCGCCATTTGAGTTTTTTCGTTGCAAAAATCATATCTTTTGAACCGAATAAGATAATTGAACAGTTTAAACAGCATATGATAGATAACTGTTCAGCCTATAAAATCAGCGTTTGGAAAGCGTGCTACGCTTTGTAGGGACCTACTTATGGGTTATCAAAGTTAAAATTAGTAGAAAAATCAATCAAACCATAAAGGTAACTAAAAAAAATTATTTTTACATTTTTAGATTGTTTTTATTTTTTTTTCTTTAGGGTTTTATGTTTTAAATTATTACCCAAGAAATTAAAATAAAAAGAATCTTTTTTTTAAATTTTCTGTAAAATATTCATCACAAATTGTAAGAGAAGGTATATCTAAAAGACTCCTGTGCTGCTTCAGAAAGCTCTCCAATTGGCAAAGACTGGTAATCAATTATATCTTTGCCATGCGCCAATATTTTATGGACGGTCGGGGTCAACTTCTTCTGTGGATACATTTTTGCTAAAAGATATGCAGTTTTCGACGCATATTCTCCATATTTTGTAGAAGTGACATTTTTTTTACAGTTTAAAATCGTTCACAAGCTTTTCACGATTTGATTGTCAATTCCAGTGATTCTAATTACTGCCTCATAATTTTCAAAAAATCTTCTAGAAGTGTTTCCATTGTTTGAGTTACCATATCCGTGCTTGGGACAGTCTACTTTTAGTCCAACTTGTTTAAAAAAAGCATCCTGTATTTGCTTCTTTCCGATTTTTTCCTTATCCTTTATTGATGTATTTTCATCGAAGTTTTCCTCCTCTTGTTTTATAATTTCGCTTCTCTCAATACTTCCGTATAAGCTATCAAGTTCTTCTAAAGCAGCTTCCGTGAAAAACTTTGGTGTGGTTGATTTTCTAAACAGTTCAAATAATTTTAAAGTGTTCAACGCCATGTTGTTTAATGGTTTCAGTAATTGTTGCGCAAACTTTCAGTCGTACAATATATAGGCTTATGCTACCATGCCTAAAAATTTACTACCAAAAAAAAGTTTTAAACAAAAATTTACTACTAAAACAAACTACTGTCAGTCAAAACATATAAGGGATGGACGCCATACAAATTCTGCAACCATGTCTTTTTAACCTTTTTTACTTCTAGAAGCCAAACGGGCACGAGTTAAGTTAACTATAATCCCAAATCACATTTCAGATAAGAAATATCTGAAATAGAAATATTGTAAACAAACAATAACAAAATAATTACCTTAAGATAACAAAATAGAAGATAATTACTTTAAGATAACAAAATAGAAGATACTTACTTTAAGATAACAAAATACAAGATAACTAGAATATTATTGTAAACAACTTTCTGATAAAAAAGGTCGACTAGAATATTGTAAACAAACAATAAAATTACTTTAAGATAACAAAATACAAGATAACTAGAATATTATTGTAAACGACTTTCTGATAAAAAAAGGTCGACTAGAATATTGTAAACAAACAATAATAAGATAGCAAAATACGAGATGATTACTTTAAGATAAAATATATGTTTAAGGCAGAAATTTAGTATTTAAGCAAAGGAAAATTAATAAAGAGCAGCATTAACGATTAACTAGAAAAGACGCATAGACGTCAGTTGTCTTTAATCAAAAAAAAAAAAACAAAAGTGTTTTTTAATTGGCGATCCTGCCAGGAGCAACATATATTTTGTTGCTCTAGAAGTGGACCGATATATCCTTGTCGCAGCAAGGATTCAAACAATTTTTTATATAAATTTTTTACCAACTCTTCATATAGAAGATAAAAAAAATTTTATGTTTAGAAACGTGGAGAGCGAATTTAATAAATTAATAAAACAACGAGGTAAAAGACAGAGAGTATTTAACAACAACAGAGAAATGGCCCAAATCAACATGGAACAGCTCATCCAACAAATGGCAAGTCTACATACGGCTTTACAGCCGGTCCAACAAGAGAACCGTGAGTTAAGGCCTAGATTGGAACAGCTACCAATAAATCCTGCAGTAAATAATCCCCAAGTGGAAAACCTAGAGACTAGAGTTGCAGTATACAACAATCCAAATGAAATAAATTTGGAAATTTTTAAATCACTACCTACATTTGATGGAGCGAAGAATAATTACAGACTTTGGCGGGAAGACGCCACTCGTTTAATGAACAGCATAAGTCAACATTCAAATCCAAATAGGTACGTTGAAGCCCTTACCATTGTGAAATCCAAAATAACTGGTGCAGCAGCCAACATATTGTTAAACCATAACACAATATTCAATTTCGAGGCAATTCTTAATCGATTGGATTACACTTATTGTGACCAGCGCTCATTATACGTCCTGAAGGACGAATTAACTAAAATAACCAACAACACCAAGAACAAAACAACTTTCCAAAACCAGAGCCAATGGACACCTCTTCAGGAAACACCAGGAATTTCAACAATGCTAGACAGCAGTACAACCAACAGGGATTCCACAGCCAACCCTGGAAAAGAATTCGTGACCAAAGTGGAAACTTTCAACAGGCACACAAAGTTCAGAAGCACAATCAAATAAAAACTCAAGAAGGAGACAACATTAGTACCACCACGGAGAAAAGTAGTAAGTGCTATAGAAATAAGTCTAGTATTAAGAATTTATTTGTACTATATTTTTTTGAAGGATGAGGAAGATAAAGAATATAAAATTTTCATAGACTGTGGTGCAACCCACAACTACATAAACAAAAAGTTAATAATGGGTAAAAGAATTAGGACAAAACCTTTGAGAATGATCTCTATACATGGTGAATCAATATTAGAATTCAAACAAAGGATAAAACTGTTTAATAAGGAATTGGAATTTTATGAACTTGAGAATGATAATGATTATGATCTGATGTTAGGAGTTGAGGGCTTAACACAATTATACACTGTCATAGACATTAGAGAGAAATTGTTTATTGTCCCTGAGAAAATACAGAAGATAAATTATTCCATAGGTGATCAAAAATTTGCATTGGAAATAGAACAACTAATGAATGAGAATAATAATATAGGCCCATTACCATTTGCGACGACCATAGAAGCTAGTATTAGGACTACGACAAATGAACCAATCTGGATAAAACAATATCCAAGTAATTTTAATGACACAGAATTCGTGAATAAGGAAATAAAAAAGTTATTGGAACAGGATATAATACAGAAAAGTTATAGTCCTTATAATTCCCCAATGTTAACAGTCCATAAAAAGGGATTGGATGAGAACGGGAAACCAAAACGACGAATGGTCATAGACTTTAGGAAACTTAATGAACATACTATAACTGACAGATACATTATACCTGATGTTAACATCACTTTACAGAATTTAGGAAGCGCTAAATACTTTACAACATTGGATTTAGAATCTGGATTCCACGAGATAAAGATAAAAAGGGAAGATAGAGAAAAAACAGCATTTTGTGTGAATGGAGGCAAATATGAATTTAAACGTATGCCTTTTGGATTGAAAAATGCACCATCGATCTTTCAAAGATGTGTAGACGACATACTTAGAGAATTCATAGGTAAATTCGTATACGTTTACATAGACGATGTTTTAATTTTTTCATCCTCTCATGAGGAACACTTAGAACATATACACACAGTGTTTGAAGCTTTAAATAAAGCTACCTTGAAAGTTTCGGACGAAAAATCCAAATTCTTCATGACCGAGGTTGAATACTTAGGTCATGTTATTAAACATAATAAAATAACAACGGACCCAGAAAAAATAAAGGCTATTGAGAATTTTCCAATTCCTACCACACTCAAAGACGTGAGGGGCTTTCTAGGATTAACCGGTTATTATAGACGTTTCGTACAGAATTACGCCCAAATCACGAAACCATTAACAGTCCATTTAAAGGGAGAAAATGCTCATGTAGGCAAGAACAAGAGTAGTAATACGAAGATTAATTTAGACAAAGCAGCCATAGAAGCTGTAAATCTATTGAAACTTAAATTAAGGGAACAGGTTGAATTATTTCAACCCAATTTTGACAAACCTTTAGAACTTACCACAGATGCGTCCAACATAGCCATTGGAGCAGTGTTAAGTCAAAATAAAAAGCCGATTTATTTTCTATCCCGCACACTTAGTACAACAGAACAAAACTACAGCACGAATGAAAAAGAGCTGTTAGCTATAATAATTTTTTACAATTATTTTTATAATATTAACAACATTGTTAATTTTAAAATCAATTAAATATTTCATACCACTAAGACAAATCAGGGCAACTGAAAATTTCCATGTTATTTATAATAGGGAACTAGCAAGGTTAGCCACTCCTTGAATCGAGACGATTCATCTTAACAAGGGGGAGACTTAAGTTAACTATAATCCCAAATCACATTTCAGATAAGAAATATCTGAAATAGAAATATTGTAAACAAACAATAACAAAATAATTACCTTAAGATAACAAAATAGAAGATAATTACTTTAAGATAACAAAATAGAAGATACTTACTTTAAGATAACAAAATACAAGATAACTAGAATATTATTGTAAACAACTTTCTGATAAAAAAGGTCGACTAGAATATTGTAAACAAACAATAAAATTACTTTAAGATAACAAAATACAAGATAACTAGAATATTATTGTAAACAACTTTCTGATAAAAAAGGTCGACTAGAATATTGTAAACAAACAATAAAATTACTTTAAGATAACAAAATACAAGATAACTAGAATATTATTGTAAACGACTTTCTGATAAAAAAAGGTCGACTAGAATATTGTAAACAAACAATAATAAGATAGCAAAATACGAGATGATTACTTTAAGATAAAATATATGTTTAAGGCAGAAATTTAGTATTTAAGCAAAGGAAAATTAATAAAGAGCAGCATTAACGATTAACTAGAAAAGACGCATAGACGTCACTTGTCTTTAATCAAAAAAAACAACAAAAGTGTTTTTTAATTCACGTAGGGGCAGATAAAACCCTTTGAATTATGTAAAGAAATAATCAAAGGACAGGTTTTGCAAATATGGCAAATATACAAAAATATACAATTTTTTTATTTTCCGTCAAAGTTGAAGAATAGTGAAAAAACGAATAGTTTTTAAATAGTGATTTACCAGGAGAAACACAAAGCAAACGGGTAATTTTTTTTATTATTATATATTTAATAAATACATCAATCAATACAAACAAAAAATATGGCGATTCGTTACCTATTTTTCGTGATATTACACCTGAAATCGCAACAAATTGACTAAAATTGTGTGTTTTTTTGAAAACCGAAAGTCGGTCAACTTTGAACGGTTATATCTAAAAATGTGACATTATTAAGAGTGGCATATTTGAGATCGTTGAAAAGTTTCCTATAACAAGAGTTTATTAAAAACTTCATCCGCGCTCATGAAAATTTTGATATTTGCAACCTCGTTTGCTCTACGGGCGCCACTGTGCATCGGTTTAAAGAAAAAGTAACTCGTTGTATTTCTCCGTGTAATTTTCTTTCTCAGAATAACTCGGCAGCCGATCAATAAAGACAACGAGTGATATAGGTGCTATTGAAATAAGTCGCCGATTATTTATTAAAGATCCCGTTTCAAAATTCAATTTTTTAATAGACTCTGGGGCTGATGTATCCGTAATACCTAACAACTACAAAACAGCTATTCCATCAGATCGAGTTTTATATGCTGCAAATGGTTTAAAGATAAATACATTTGGTGAAAAAGTGTTGCAATTCACTTTAAACTGAAGTAAAGTATATAATGGAAATTTATTATTGCAGATGTAGATGTACCTATTTTGGGAAACGATTTCATTGAGCATTTTGGTTTATTAATAGATATCAAAAATAGAAAATTAATAGATATTTATAATAACTATTCCACAATTTGTTTTGTTAAGAATTCGGATGTTAAATCAGTTAGAACGTTTAATTATGAAAACAAATACAGCAAAATATTAAATGAATTTTCAATGATAACAAGAGATTTCAACACAAAACTTGTTGAACAAACAACAGTTAAACATCAAATCATTACAAACTGTCATCCACTCTCTTGCAAAGTTCGACGCTTAGATCCAGTAAAGAAAACAGATGGAACATGGCGAGCCTGTGGTGATTATATGCATTTCAATAAAGTCACTATTTCGGACAAATATCCAATCACAAATATTAAGGATTTTCAAAATATTTTATATGGTAAGAGAGTGTTTTCTAAGATAGATCTAGTTAAAGCTTTCCACCAAATTCCTATGGCAGAAGAAGATATAAAAAAACGGCTGTAATAACCCCATTTGGTTTATTTGAGTACTTGCGAATGCCTTTTGGGTTAAAAAATGCTGCTCAAACCTGCCAACGATTTATTCACCAAATAGTTGATGGCTTAAACTTTGTTTTTGCATACATAGACGATTTCTTAATTGCATTTACTACAGAAGAAGAACATTTAGAGCATCTACGAGTATTATTTCAACGCCTTAGTAATTTCGGTATAGTTTTAAATCCAAAGAAATGCGAGTTTGGCAAGTCAGAAATCACATTCATAGGTTACTTTATTACTTCAGATGGTGTTAAACCCTCGCCTGAAAAAGTCGATGCAATTCACCAGTATCCAAAGTGAGATAATATAACATCTCTACGCAGGTTTCTTGGTATGATTAATTACTATAGATCATATATTTCACATGCTGCAGAGTTACAAGCTCCACTTAATGAATTCCAAAAAGGTAATCCAAAAAAGAATACAAAACTGGTATGATCAGACGCCCAATCTGATTAATTTGATAAATTGCAAAATGCTCTAGCTAAATGCACGCTTCTTACTCATCCATCAATATCAGCACCTCTCTCATTGTACGTTGATGCATCATATGCATGCATTGGTGCCGTTTAGCAACAATTTGATAATAATGACAAGTACCTCTTGCTTTCTTTTCTAAAAAACTATCTAAGGCGCAAATGAAATATAGCGCATATGAAGGGAGGTACTTGCAATCTATGAAAGCATAAAACATTTTCGTTGTTTGGTTGAAGGACGCAACTTCAAAATCTACACAGATCATAAGCCTCTCATTTACTCATGCACTAAGAAATTTAATTCATGTACTCCAAGACAGTTCAGATATCTTGACTTTATAAGTCAATTTTCTACGGATATAGTTCATGTTTCAGGTAAAGAAAATTTAGTTGCCGATGCCTTATCCCGGATTTCAACAATAGAATTGCCATTTCTAATAACAGCAGAACAAATCAAAGAACATCAAGATAACGATGATGAATTAACTGGTCTAGTCCAAAACCCAACGGTACTTAACCTTGTCAAGTGTGAAGTCCCTAACACATCAGTTAAAATTTATTGTGATAATTCCCATGTCTTAATTCGTCCTTATATACCTCAATCATTACGGCAACACATTTTTAATAATCTACATGGTTTATCATACCCAGGTATAAGAGCTTCTATTAAATTAATAACAAACCGTTTTGTGTGGCCCGGTATTAACAAAGATATACAGATATGGACCAAAAATTATGTAGACTGTCAAAGATCTAAAATTACGAAACACTGCAAGAGCGCAATTGGTAGTTATGTTTGCCCAGATTCTCGCTTTGAACATATCAATATTGATATTGTTGGGCCACTTCCCCCATCTAATGGATTCCAATATTGTTTAACATGCATAGATAGGTTTAGCAGATGGCCTGAAGTAATTTTTTTAAAAAACATTACAGCCGTAACTGTAGCTAAAGCATTCTACGAGCAATGGATATGTAGATTTGGTGTACCTTTAAGGATAACAACTGATCAAGGATGGCAGTTTGAGTCGGAGTTACTCAATGAATTATCAAAATTCCTTGGAGCAAAACACCTAAGAACTACAGCTTATCACCCTAGCTTTAATGGCTTAATTAAGAGATTTCACAGAACACTTAAGTCTGCTATAAAATGTCACAAAAATTAAAATTGTACTGATGTAATTCCAACGATACTGCTAGGATTAAGATCGTCAATTAAAGAGGATATTGTTTTTTGTAGCGCAGAGTTAGTATATGGAACTCCTATTCGTTTACCTGCTGAAATATTTAGCAGAACACACATATTAACAAGTCATTCAGATTTTATTAAAAAACTGCAACAAATTTTTTTAAATATAAAGGCTGTTCCTGGGACAAATCACAGCAGTGATAAAACTTTTATATATAAAGACTTGGAAACTTGTACACATGTGTTTATAAAAGTCGATGGTGAAGCTCCTCTTCAAAGCCCTTATTCTGATCCGTTTGAAGTCCTTGAAAAAAATAGAAAGTTCTACAAAATTAATATAAATGGAAAAGCAAAAAATATTTCTATAGATAGAATTAAACCAGTTTTTTTGGCAAATGAAAATATCAATATTAAAAGAGTTCGTTTTTAAACTAATGTTTGAACTTAGGAAGGGGGTATTGTGGTGAACTACATTAATATTGACTTGTTTAATTTAATAATTATTTATTTTAACTTTGTTAACATTGATTTAATTGTTAAATTAATTTTCGTTTTTGAGTTTTGTTATAAAAAATAAATATTCATTAATTTTTATTACTTTATATAAAACACATACATATATTTTTAATTTAAAAATAACAGAAGATCCATATCGCTGTCTATAAATGGGTATAGACTTTGGATTTTACTAGTAGAGCTGACTATGCGGTCTTTCTTGAAACTTATAACTTCATTTTTAAATTCATATTGCTGATTGTGACAGATAATCAATTTTTCTGCCGCTTCTAATTCCGATACGGTCAAGTATTCTTGATTATTACGTTTGCCTTTGATTATGTTCGTGAATCTCAAAACATAGGCCACAACCCTAATCAGGTTATTTAATTTTGAATACTTGCCCATAAGTTCATTCAAAAAATTTAATTTTGTTGCAGGGTTTGTCATGAAACATGATATTATTGGCTGTTCTTCTTGATGTATTGGCCAATGTTCTGTTGGTTTCGAAAGCCAATTGGGACCATTCCACCATAATTAATTCCTCTAGACGCAATATCTGCTGGGTTATCTTTGCTGCTAACATGCTGCCATAATGCTGTAGGCACTAGCGTGTTGATTTCGTTTACTCTGTTTCTTATCAATTTATCCTTTACTGGATCCCATTGAAGGCCCAGTGTCTTCACTGATTCGTCATCTTCAATTTCAATTACTGTATTTTTCTGAATGCTTTTAACATATTCGATCACTTGTTTATCATTTGATAACCACTTCCTTAAATTAAATCCGAATTTCTTTAGCTGATATTCAATTTTACGCTGAATACTTTTGCATTGTTGAATTGTATCTGCTCCAGTCATCAAATCGTCCATGTAAAAGTCTTCTTTTATTATGTTGTGAACATCCTCTTCCTTACAGCTATCAGCTATGTAGAATAGTGATCTTACCGCAAGAAATGGTGCAGACGCTGTGCCATACGTATTCAATTTGTATTCCTTCATGGGATCATTTTTGTTTTCTCTCCATAACACATGTTGATAAGATTGATCTTCTTCTACAATCTTAACTTGACGATACATTTTTTCCACATCCGCTGTCACTACATATCTCCACAACCTCTACTGTATGATGATGTCAAAGATATCCTTTTGAAGTTTCGGGCCCGTAAACATTATATCGTTTAAGCTATTGCCGTTTGATGTTTTAGCGGACACATCGAATACTACACGTAAATTTGTTGTTATACTGTTTTCTCATATTACCGGTTGATGCGGTAGGTAGTACTTTCCACTATGGCTCTTATTTACCTCTGTCATGTGACCCAGCTCTAAGTATTCTTGCATAAATTTGACGTAGTCCTTTTTTAGCTTTCTGTTGCGATCTAGTCTTATTTCTAATGATAGAAACCTGGCTAACGCTTGTTTTCTGGATTGGCCCAAATTGATGTCATCTCTAATTGGCAATTTTACTACAATTTTGTCATATTGGTTAATCATTGTAGTTTTTTCGAATATTTCTAGGCAGTGTTTATCTTCAGAATTTTCTTCAGCATTTAAAAGCTCTTCAAGCTCCCAAAACCTCTCCAGATTGGTTACGGCTGACAATAATTTGTTATTACTATAGACTCCTGTTAAAATCTAACCCAATTTTGTAGATTGAGCCACTAAGCCATTCTTTTTGCAAACCCCTTCTTCTAGAATATCGCAAAATACGTCAGCTCCAATCAGGATATCAACTCTATCTGACTTATTGTACATTGCATCAGCTAGAACGTAGTTGACCCACTGACTGAGATATTGAAGGTAAAACTACCGCATCAGTACTTATAACTTGGTCACTATAGAAGCGTGGTTGAATTAATAGGTTCACCATTGCCTTTGATTTGGCCACTATTGTACTTCCAAGTCCTTGTATGTTAGTTTTGCACTTAATTCTTGGAAGTCCTAATATTTGTGCAGTTTCTTCTGAAAGCGCTGTAATTTGTGATCCCTGATCAATTAATGCTCTTAGCATAATTAATTCTCTACTTGCTGCACGAACTTTTACCTGTGAGGTAGCTAGTAGTGTTGTTGTAGTTGTGTTTGGTTTTTTTATCATCATTGATTTTGATCGTTTTTATTTTCCTCATCTTTATGTAGCAGTTTATGGTGTCCTTTTCCGCAAATACCGCATTTAGTTTTATTAGAACATTTTCTATCAAATTTGTGATTAATGCATGTAAAGCATAATTTATTTTTATAAGCGATTCTTCTGCGGTCAGCCATTGGTAATGTTAGAAACTTTCTGCATACACTCGTTAAATGGCCATTCATGTTGCAGTAAAGGTACGCTTGTTGTGCCGTGTAAAGTGTGTTGGAAACTTTTGTATTGTCACCCACTTTTTTCTGGTACTTATATCCTTGGCGCTTTATAACTGCTTCCAAGGCTTGAACTTGTTGCTCTAAAAATTTCAAAACGTCATCAAGACTTTGAATTTCTTTTTGTTTAACATCTTGTTCATAATACCGGAGACCATCATTGTCTAGTTTTCTAATTACAATGCGAGCAATAAACGGTTCAGCATCCGTTATCTTCACATCCATTCCTTTAAGCGCATAAATGCAACTTTTTGTTGTGTCCAATAGCTGCTTTACACTTGCTGATGACTCGCTGTTGACCATTGGTTGATCTAGTAGTTTGTCGACTTGATTGGTAAACAACAGCCTTCGATTCTCGTATCTTTGTTTTAGAATTTCAAAAGCCGCCACATAGTTTATTATCCGTCAATTTCAGGTGTTGAACTAGTTTCTTAGCTTCACCTTTTAGTGCTGTCACCAATCGATACATTTTCTCCACATTAGAGAGATAATTGCAGTCATGCACAAGGCTCTTAAACATATCATGAAATGGAGCCCAATCATTTATGTCTCCATGAAACTCAGGTATTTATATTTTACCTAAATTTGAAATGCCACTGGCATCAATTCTTGGCTCATTGACCTGTTTCCTTGAAGGATTTTTTACGTTTTTTGCACGTAATGCAAGAGCCACGTAATACTCGTCTTCAATATTTTCCTTGAGGATACGCACTTCTTTAGTGTTATTAAAAACGCAAAAATAGTTTTTTTATTTGCTGCGTCTTTATGTCCAGTAGCTCGTTGGATGCATCAGATACTATTATATGTAGTTCAGATATCCTTTCGCGCATCCATTATACCTTTTCGATAAATTCTTCCAGCAGTTCTTCGGCTTTTCCTTGGACATTGATAATGTCCTTGTTTTCTTTTTTACCGGCTATTGATTGGTTGTCTGACGATGACGTACTGGCTTTTATTAACTGCTTCTTTTGCTGGTGCACAATTTCCTGATGTTTATCTAGCTCTTCTTCATTCATTACTTGTTGAATTAATTCATTCATTACATCCTCTATTGATTTGAAATACTTTTGTTCAAAGTAATCTTCAGACGTTCTTCCTGTTGTCAAAAGGGCTGTATTAGTTTCCTAAAATTCAGCTCGAATCTGGTCAATACGTTTAGATACCTCAGGAATTCTTTTCAAGCTTAGTTTTGTCCAAATTGTAACTAGTTCGTCGCCCAACTCTTATTGGCGTTCAAATAATTTTGCTTTGTTAGCCATAGCTAATATGATTTATATTATTAACGTTTATAGAAATAATATCTGTGTATTTGGATAATTATTCCCAACACAATCCCTGTTTTAGCCGAGATTGACGCTCATTAACTTTTTTGTATACTATTTTATAAATTTTATTTTTCAATAATAGTTAACGTTTGTTAAATTTATTATTCTTTAATTTTTTTTCACACTGGTTTTTTCTCTCTCGAAGGACCAAATGTTAAATTAATAAAACTGCTCGTATGTTTTATTAATTTAACATTACCCGCTTGAGTACTTGTAGGATACTAAATTTTATTTACAAACTTATTCTTAAGTACTAACATGTTTAGGTACATGCGTATTTTAGTGATACACACAAACGGTTTTATTATCTGTGTTGGTGTTTATCAAAATACCCAATTACACGGAATTACATACATATGGAAACTACATTATCTCTTACTCTAATGACCTTTATATTATCTTTTAATAATAAACATGTTCAATTTTGAACATTTAATGAATATTATCTTTTAATATAAACATGTTCAATTCTGAGCATTCGTTTATTTTAAAAGCTACCGTAGCATTGTAATGTTTTAAGAAATAAATTTTGGTATTTTTGTTATTTGTAATTTGTATAATTATTAAATCTTAATAAGTGTTATCTTATCAGTATTTAAGTATTATATATAAACATATATGCATTTTAAAATATCAAATTCTTAATGGGATGAACAGATTCTGAAATTAATAAATTTAATATGTATTGCTAAAGTTTATAATGTTTTTAATCACGGTGTAATAAGTTAGGATATATTTCAGAATGACAAGAAAGAAACGCTGTCAGGATATAAGTAGGCGCGGGTTTTGAGGCGTAGGTTCCAAAAACCAGCTTGGACCTTAAAATATTAGGTAAAATGTTTAGTACTTTTGTTTATCTCATATGTAACTATATAGGGGGTTTTGTTTGCAGCATATAGTTATTTTTTCTGAACAATGTAATGATTGTAACGTTAAAATTCAAGGGAGTCTTTATAACAAAATAATATCTATATTATGAGACCGAATAAGGAAAGACACGAACCTCCCCATCCGGCTGAAGCTAGCGAATTAATGGCTTTCTTTTGATTTGGCCTTTTACCAAATGTTCATTTTATGTAACATTTAAACGAAACTTTATTTATGAGGTTTTATTACAGATATAAGGTTAGGTTTTTTTGGTTGAATTTGATCTCAATAACATTATTTACAAGATATTTATGGGTAGCATAGTAGAAGTTGACCAATTATGGACTGATAGCTTCTAAATCCAGTGTCCACTAATGTCAATAACATTATTTACAAGAGCTGTATGATTAACTGTTATGCTCAGAAGTGGACTTAATTCGACAGCTACTACCAATTATTGACTGACAGCTACGAAATCTATGTAGTAGCATAATTGCCGTAGAAGCGATATTATTTATCTGCTTTAAAATTTCTGGTCTGTGTAAAAGGTGGTTCGATATCGATATTTATTAGACATTTTTGTAGGTTAAATGGTTTCTCTTAAATGGTTCTTATAAGGCATCTATGACAAATTATGGGCCCATCTTCTTAAATTTTGAAACAGTGAATTTTATGCATGAGGATATTGTATAAATTAGCTTAAAGGCATTCCCAAACCCTGACAGTAAATTGAACTACACACTGAAACATAAAAACATTTACAACACTGAAGAGACAAGCCAAAGCAGACACACCAATTTAAAGAAGAAACACTTATTATTCAACCACCACGGCAAACGGTCACAAACCGCTCTTCTCGTAACAACAAACAAACAAATACACATAAAATTACATAAACAATAATTGTGGATAAAACCCAATTTGTATACTTAAATTAAAACCTAAATCTCTAGAGAACTTTAATAACAAACACCAAACCTAATTTGTCTATTGAAATTAAATAACTTTAGGTTTTAGTGAACTTTAATAACAAACATACATTAAAGTAATTCTTAAATTAAAACTATAAAACCCAAAATTGTTCAGCTTTATTGCCAATTCTTAAAACATAAGATTGTTAAACGCTTTACCTAAAATATATAAAACCCAATTTTAATGTGAACTAATATGAAATTAAACTAAAATATTAAAACCTAATATGAAATAAACTCAATCTTCGCTAAATAAAATAAAGATATCAATTGTGTTCATCCATTTGTAAAACCTATTCTCAATTAAACTTCAAAACCTAACTATAAGGAAAGGTATAAGCCAGAATATTCCCAAATACATCATTTTACCCTGCATTTTCTCCACATCACATTTGATCAACCTTTGCATATACACCTGTGGTTCATATTGGTCATTAGCTCATCTACTATTAAAGAAACAATTTGATCACAACATCCATTGGATTAGGTCAATTTTGTTCAGATATTTCACGTCGAATTTCAACATAATAACGGTATATTTAAGATACATATTAGTATTAACATGAATATATGGGGGATACGGTCAAATATGGACCAAAATTCTCAAATTTCTGTAGTATAATTTTTGTGTATTTGTAAATGATCCGTGTGTAGTTTTGAGTCGATACCGATATTTATAAGATACATATATGAATATAACTGACTTTTTCGAATGTAGTTCTTATATGGGAGCTATAACAATTTATGGGCTGTTTATGTCAAATTTTAACTGGGTAACAATATTTATACCAGTTTTATACGGATTTAAGTGAATTTTGGAAGTGGACTTTGTATGGTGTGTATGGTTAATTATGGAACGAATAAAAAAAATTCGTGTTGCGATTTATTTTTAGATGACACTTATTCTTGCTGAATTTTGTATTAATATTTTAATTTTATAGTCATTTATTTATCATTAAGCCATATTTCAGGAAGATATTTTCCTCAGACTTTCTTTTATCATAAAAACAACGTGTGCAAAATTTCATGGCAATATCTGCAATATGTTTTAACAATTGCAAGAAGAATAGTTTAAAAATATTATTATTTGATGAAGATATTCTCACATTTTGATCCAGAACTTTAGTTCTACTATATCGATTTTGCTGATATTCAATACCAAACTGCTTAGGAATTATAAAGGGTTTTTTGTAAACTCTGTTGATTTTGGTTGTGTCTTTTGGACGTGAGAGTGTTTTACACAGACAGACAGCCGGAAATAGCTCAATCAACTTAGAATTCCATAAGGCTCAATAATATGTATATTTTATTGGGTCTCAGATGAATATTTCTTAGTGTTACACACGGAATGACCAATTTATTAATCACTTATTGCGGTGGAGGGTATAACTAGGTAATGAATTATGAAACTCATTATTTATAAATGTTTGTGATAAGTAATTAGCTCCAGAGAGATAAACTTGTAAAAAGAATGATTTAAAATGTCAATATATAATTACTGAAGAGTATTTGTATTAGCAATGCCAAGTTTGTAGAGTAATTATATTAGAATTTTTTTATTACTTTGAAAGGTAAGTGAAATGTGTCTGAATAGATTACATTTCCGTTAGAATTGTATGTGAAACTTAATATTACAACAACTGTAAAAAATTCAAAATTTTCCAATCAATATATTTCTACACAGATCCGTTTACCGTTTGGCATACAGTTTTCCATAATTATTCAGTTTTGCCATAATTATTTCGCAGAAAGTATGATAAATAAGAACTTTGTATATGTTTAGTAAAAACAATTTGTACTTACAAGCTCTGATACCAATGGTATAGATTTTCGACGTGGTCGAATATTCGGCATACTGTCGATATTGCTGTAGAATGGATTGTCACTAGGATGACCATTGCCACGTAAGACCACATCACCTGAACTGCTGCCATTCTGAAATATAAATAAAAAAAAATAATTAAATTGGTTCGATTTTTTAAACCATAACATGATTTGTTTGAACAGTATTTTATTTTTTAATCAAAAAGAAATCTAAATAATTTAGGATTACTCTTTTTAATTTAAATAAATATACGGTTATTACTGTAAAAATCTAAATTTATTCGAAATTATTCTAAAAATTATATTCGGTTTGTTTATTTATTTATTAATTACAATTACAAATTATAATTAAATTGTATTAAGCACTATCTGCTTCGGCTATCGGCTTATATTGTATGCTTAAATATTGCGTATAAATTGAGTAACGTTAAATTTTAGATAATAAATTAATGATGCAAAAAAATTTATAAAGTATGTAAGTGATATTCGTTTTTGTAGATGACTTAAAAACTTCTAAGTTGACTCCATTAAAAATTAAATCTCTAGTAGATTGAAGGTGTGCACATTCCGTGATTATATGTTTGATTGATAGTGGTTATTGATTACAGAAGTTGCATGTTGGTTGAGGTGATTCGGCAAGTAAGTAACCGTGAGTGAGGTTTGTGTGACTAAAGGTACGGTCACATATGGTAAATATTCAGCCTTATTATTATAAAATTTAATCTTTAATCTATTACGAAAGAGTCGTTGTCGTAAAAAGAAAACGACACTAATAATAAGGCTGATTAGCTTCAAACATGTTTGCCCGCATTAGCCTTAAATATTTTCAAAATTTGTTTGATGGTCACACTAAGATCAAATATTTTACAAAATTTGTTTTCAAAAACAACAGTGAAACAACTACAAGTAAAATTGTCGCAAACATGTTTTTCTTGTGGTCACATTTGAACAAATATTTGCTTTAGTAATTTATTTCATCAAACTGTCAAACAATATAAATTTATTTTCTCATAAATAAATTCGATATGGACGATTTTGAAACATTCATCCTTAAAGATAAAATTAAAATTGTTTCTTTAATCTATTACGAAACAGTCGTTGTCGTAAAAAAACGACACTCATAACAGGCTGAATGTTTGTGTTAAGTTGTGGAACAGCTTCTCTACTAATGTTAGAACAAGAGGAAAAGGCAATGGGTATGTAAATGGGTTCAACGTCGGAAAGAGGAAGGCTGCTGTGCAACGTTACTGATGGAACTACGATCTGAAACTCTAGATCTTTACAAAAACTTTTTACCAATGAACGCAGCTGATTTTGATTATTTAGTTAGTACTACACAAAATTGCAGTAAAAATATAGAAAAATAATATTTAATAATAACCCTTAAGCTAAGTGGCACCTCATATAATTAAAAAAGAAACAATGTTTCGTAAGCCAATGTCTCCCTCGGAACGTTTGATAGTTACCCTTTGGTACCTAGCAAAGATTTTTATAAATATACAAACATACCTCCATATTCTTTATAAATAAATAAATATCAGTGTTAACAATTATGGCGTTTTTTAACGGCCATACACAAGTATAATCAGCCTTATTATGACTGTCGTTTTCTTTTTACGACAACGACTCTTTCGCAATAGATTAAAGATAAAATTAAATTTGTTGTCGTAAAAAGAAAACGACACTCATAATAAGGCTGAATACATTTAACAATCAAATACACTTTATTTTTGTCACATACGTGTTATGGTTATTATTATATATTATATATTTCAACTATCAGTTCATATATGTATGTCTGTATAGCCAAAATATAGCTATACAATTTTTGTTGTCAAAAAGTAGTTTCAGCAATAAAAATAGGTTATCAAAAAAAAAAATAATAATAAAAAAAGGTTATTGGTCCATATATACCTAGCCCATAAACATAAAGTTGGGTCTTAAATTTATTTTTTTAGGCGTTGATATAATTCAATAGTTCAAACATTTAAAAATTGGAGCTAGTGCCCTTAAAGATTAACAAAACATCGCTCTGCAAGAAATGAAACATATGTGCTAGAATATATAATTTATCTTATTTTTTTTTTAATTTTTATTTACAATGACATTATTGAGGCGAGTTGGCATGTACTTATTCAAATTTTATAAACTTGTATTAAAATAAGCTTAAAAATATTTGTTTATATGTAATATTAAAAAAAAAAAATAAAGCAAAAATATGTATATTTACAAAGTTTATATACAAATTTACATTATTTACAGTTGTATGTACAAAATTCAAAATGAAAAATTATCTTAGAAGCATTTCTAAATTTCTTAATAAGAATTTCTTTACATTAATCTTAAAAGCAGACACAGTATTTATACTTTTTATGTATTGCGGTAAATTGTTATATTCAAAACAGCCAATGTGTTCAACTTTTTGTTTTGTGGTTTCAAGTCTGCATCTAGTTGTTCTTAAATTGGAACTGTTTGTATTGAGAGTTGTTTGATTCCTTGAGAAGACTATCGTGTTATGACCAATGTTATAAAGAGATTTGAAAACAAATACAAGTAATTTTAGTTTATAGGTTCCGTTCACTGGCAAGATATTTTTACAAGTTAATGGAAAGTTATATACAGTTTTGAGTGCTTTGTTTTGTACTCTTTGGAGGGGCTGCAATTCTGTACTATTTTTATAGCCATATATCATTATTAAATAGTTCAAATGACTCTGAATCAATGTTTGATAAAGCATTAATTTTGTAGTTTCGTTAAATTTATAAAAGATTCCTATTACTGGATATATTTTTGATTTAATAGTTTCAATATGTAGGTTCCATTTTAAGTTGCTTTGCAATATTACTCCTAAATATTTTGCACTCTCCAAAACCTCTTCTCCATTTGCAATAATACCAAAATTCTCAACGTTTGTATGTAAATGTGGCTTAAATCTTATAACTTTAGTCTTTGTCGCATTAATGACTAACTTATTTAGCCTTGCAAATTCAAAAATCATGTCTGCATCTTTCTGCATGTAGGCTCTTAACGCTGTTTCATATTTATAGGTATATTTTTCCATTAAGCTGGAGATTCACAATATCATTTATATAAATAGTAAATAGTAGTGGGCCTAAAACGCTGCCTTGTGGAACACTGTGTAGTATATCCCCAACAAAACTTCGACTATTATTTAATTCAACATATTGCTTGCGGTTTGTCAAATAACTTTTAAATAAATCAAGTTCTGTATTCCGAATTCCATAGTATTGAAGCTTTTCAAACATGATTTTATGATCCACAAGATCAAATGCTTTTGAGAAGTCATAAAAAATGCCAGCGACTCGTTTATAACCTTGATCTAATCCTTCGCATATGTAATTCACAACATTAACAACAGCATTCTCAGTGCCACTACCTCTTCTGAATCCGTATTGACAATTATACAATAGGTTATTGTTTTCAAGATAATTTAAAAGTTGATGATGTATTATTTTTTCAAAAATTTTATCAATAACAGGTAGTAAATTGAGATGTTAAAATAATGTTATTAAAAATATTAAATAAATAAGGCACTATTTCTAAACCACATTTAATAAATAATTTAGGTGATAAACCATCATGGCCAGCAGCTTTATTTGTAGAGAGATTTGATGTTATCTCGTAGATTTCTTCTACTGTTACATTCGTAAAACTAAAAGTTTTATTACAATACCTCAAAGTTCTAAGTCCATTACAAAAATCATTGGATGAGTAGTAAATTTGGTATTTCATTAATTTTGGCGTTTGTAAAAAATATTTGTTAAGAAATTAACACTTGTATTCATCATTTATAATTAGTTCTCCATTTAAATTCTTTACTTGTGTTTTTTTATTCCTTCCTAAAATTTCATTTAAGAACCTCCAACACTTTTTAGGATCTTGCTAAATATTGTCTATATTGTTATGATAATAATTGTTCATAGATTCACGATACGCAACTTTAATAACTTTGCTTAATCTTCTTAGTTTTTTCTCAATATTGACATCACCAGAGTTTTTTCGTCTTTGTCGTAATATTCTTCTTTTAAGTAAAATTAAACTCTGCAAATGTTCATTCATCTATGGTGTTATTTTAGTCTTAAGCAATTCTTTTTTAGCTGTTACGCATGTTGAATTTACATGTGTCAATTGATGGATTACCAGTTTGTTGAATAGAATTATCATTTAGTATATATTCTTTAAGTTTATTGTAATCACATTTTTTTTGAATTATTTCCAGGTAATTGGGGTTTGGAAACTTCTTTCTAATTTTACAGGATATCATGTTGTGATCAGATAACTTGCATTCAATAGCATCAATTAAAGTAGAATCAGAAATATTAGTAAAGACATTGTCAATTGATGTTCCAGATATAGGACGTGTGATCAACGTATGACAATTTCTAAACTCATAACTTTCAATTAGATTTAACAACTCAGTTGATGCACTATATAAAAAGTCAATGTTGGGATCGCCAACAAGAATACAAAAGCATCTTCCATACATCTGCATGAAATTTTCGATAATGTCATAGAACTGATTTAGGCTACATTTTTGCGATCGATAAAAGGATACTATCTTTATTGGTCTGCCATTTATTTTGTAATTCTCCAGTGCTAAAACTATCATATCACAAAACATCTTGCTTTCACAAACTTCAACGCTATACTGCAGATTATCTCTTATATAGATTGATGTTCCTCCAAAACCATAATTTCTACAGCAATGAACACTATTGTAACCTGGTATTTGATATATTTTAGATAACTCCCCATTAAACCACGTTTCTTGAGTTGCAATAATATTGGGCAATTTTGTAAAATTAGTGATTAAAGTTTTAAATTGGTTAAACTTATTTATTGACGAAATGCTTCTAACATTTACAGAAATAATATTTAAATAAGAAAAATTTAAGGTTTTTAAATATATTAAAAATTTTTCAAAAGTGTTAAAATATTTATTATTCATAATATAATTTTTTTATTTAATTATTTATTTATTTTTTATGCATATGATTTTATATAATATTTAAGCTGGAGATCAAAAGTCTGAGCCATTATCGTTTTCCTCATCTTCATCGGCAGTAACTGTTTGATTAGTTGTTTTATACCTTTGCCTCCATGTTGCAGCTTACGACATAATATTATCAACATCATCTTCACACTTTATTAGCTTAGGCCTTGAAATTTCTGTTTTCCTTGCAAATACTCTTGATCCACTTGTATAAATATAATTATAGCCAATTGTTTTCAGGGATTTTGCGTAATGAAATAGATTTAACGTTTTTTTGCTTAAATAGTCACTAATAAAAACTTTTTTTGTGTCTTCTCTGTCTTTAAGTTTAGCTTTACACATCATTAGATTATCTTTAGATTTTTTATTATTGAATTTAACAACCATTGTTTTGTTTTCATTTGGCTTTTTATCTTTGTTTTTAAAAAAGTATGCCTCATTAATGTTTTCTTATTTTAATTCAACGCCAGCTTTTTTTGATAACTCAATAATTGTCTCAACAGCAGTTGCATTATTATCTGTAACTACACCTTTAACAATACAATCATTTTTAACTCGTTGGCCACTTAGGAATTTTACAGATTCTTTTAACGAGTTTATTTCGTTTTTCAAAACACGATTTTCTTTCTGAATAACTTCTAACTTTTTATTGTTCTCGGCAACACCTTTTAATAATTCATCATATTGCTTCGACATAAATTCAATTGCTTCTGTGATAGAGGACAGCTGATCAAGTTTTTTTAAATTTGTTTTTATTTCTTTTACCTCTTTTGCTATTGATACATTGCCATCATCCACACACAATTGACATGCATATTCTTCTCGCCTATGTTCAAGTAAATATTGATATTGACGTTTATCGAGTTTCGTACATACAGAATGATATATTTTGCCGCACTTATCACACTCTATGCTTTCTTCTTCACTTTCGTTAATTTCAAGTTTACATTGTTCACAAATAGTTTTTGCATATGCAATGCTACGACGACCTTTTGATGTCATATTTCAATTTATTTATTTATCTTGTTGTTTATTTTAGTTAATGTTCACAAGTTTTTTTAATAAAACACAGATTTTATATATTTATTTAAATGAATAAAGTATATTGTTTTAGGAGTTACTTTTTGACGTTTTTATCACACAGGGTTGCCAACTCTTTAATTCTTGACTATCTCAATCCTATGCACAAATATTGCATTTCTACATGTTGGTGATTTTATTGAAATTAAAAGTTAGTACACTGTTGAAAAAGCTGTAAGATCAAATAATTATTTGCTCGAATAAGTGGAAAATATTTGACTGAGTGTGGTCACATTATGTTCACATTAGAGACATTTTATTTGCTACCTATTAACTCACTTTAAATATTTGTCCCTAATCTTTTTTGTTCCTTAATTTGAAGTATTTTATTTACAATTATTCATTATTTATTTATAATTTATAAACCCCCTAATGTTTTTTAATTTTGTTTCTTCTACTGCCGCTGCTACCGTTTTGAGTTACAACGTATAAATCTATACACATGCATGTACATACATACTTACGTACATACATACTAGGCTTGCATTTAGAAGTACGCGTACTTTTTTTACTAATTGTATTTCTGTCTGCATAAGACCTAAAGAAGTACGCAAATTTACTTTTTTTCAGCCTCTGTACTTCTTTTTGTACTTTTTTAAGGAACAATTTCTTATTTGATAGCAAATATTTTGCTTAGTGTATAAAAGAAACAACTTCAGAGGATGGTAAAAATGAAATAGTTATCCAAGTCCAAAAAAGCCATAAATATTTATAATTTTTTTAAGTTGCCAAAAACAAGTTGCATTAAAACATTTAATATTGAATAGAAAAAAAATTATTTTATTTTTTAAAAATAGAATCTAATACAGCTGACTAATGGCATGTTTCTACATAACAAGTAAGGTCTCAGGCAAGCAAGCCGTACACAGGCAAGTACGTAAGCAAATGAGTTTTTAAAAAGTACTTGTCTGACTTACGTTAGTTACCATGGTAATATTGTTATATTGCATTATTGCCAAATTATTTAATTAGATATTTTGTTTAATTTTTTTCATGTTATTGTTCAATATATTTATTTTTTAGGGGCAACCCTAGAAAGCAAAAAAAAACAGCTGTGTTTTATTTACAATACAAAAATAATTTATGTGAATTGAATGAAATTGCTATGAATTTTTTAATTTTGTTAAATTGAATGAAAAATGTTTCTATTTATCGCAATTAACATTGAAATTGAAAGTTAAGATAGTAGACAACAGTTTATGCTGTAGAAATATATGAAATAATATACAAAATATTGTTTTGTGATGCACACAAACACTTATTTCTACTTGTCAGTTTTTGGCAGTAGAACAATTGAAATTGCTATGTAGAAACCATAAAAAAAGATAGTTTTACGTTTTCACTCAAGAGAATTTGCACTAGTGTTATAGAACCCCAAAACTAATTTTTGTACTCATTTGGGCGAAAAATTTGAGTCACTTGTTATTTAGAAACATGTCATAATTTTAAGTTATTTTTTTATTACACAAAAATATTGATTATCTCTTATTTTGTTCTGTTTTTATTATTTGTTATTTTCTTCATTGAATTGTTATTGTTAATACTGAATTTCCTAGTTCTTAGATACATCAATTATTTTAATACTGAATATTATGACTTTTTAAAAAAAAGTGTACTTCTTTTTCTTATTTGTACTGCTGTTTTTACTTCGATTTGATATCTGTACTTTTTTTCGTCGATTTTATATCTGGCTACCCTAATACATACTTATGTATGACAATGCAAGAATGATGAAATAAATATTACGCCATGCGAATGATTTCCCGTTATATGACGTAGAAGTTCCATTCTAAGGTTTACAAAGAATGTTTCATGTGATAGAATTAAAATTTCTTGCGAAAAATTTATGTTTTATTTGATAGTTAGCAACCTTGCAATTGAAATCTCTCTGAAAGTTTTAAATAAAAGCTGTTTAAAAAAGAAAAAAAAAAACAAAACAAGTAAGAGTGCTATACTCGGCTATGCCGAATCTTATATACCCTTCACCTTTGTTGTGGATGCAATTCTTACCATAATTTACAGAGTTTGTCTGATGTTCAAATAATCTTGAGTGTAATTTAACAAACAGAATATAAAAGTATAGTCGGTCAAGCATGACCATATAATTCCCTACACCCAGTATATCAATAAAACAGTTTTTCAGATATGGGCGCTATATGGGAGATATTATCTACCTATTAGGGACCGATGATCCAAAAATTTAGTGCCATGACTTTCGTGAATATAAATATTATGTGTGTTAAACTTTATCGCGATATAAATACGTTTAAAAGATTTATGGAGGTTAAACTGAATTACGAAGAGGGTCTTTATGGGAGTTTCGACTAAGTATGTACCGACCATTATAAAATTAGGTGTTATCCTATTTGTATATAAGAAACTCATTTTTGTTAAATTTTATTCGGATAACAACATTTTTAATAGATTAATGCTCTTTTAAGTGATTTTCGGACGTGGGCCTTATATGGGAGCGACTAATTATAAACCGATCATCATAAAATTCTACCGTATTATATGTATAGATACAAAACTTATTTGTGTTCAATATTATTTAGATAGCAACATTTTTAAAAGAGTTATTCTCTTTTACGTGATTTTCGGAAGTGGGCCTTATATGGGACCTACGACTAATTATGGAGTGATCGTCATAAAATTCTACTATGTTTTTTAATAATAAAAAACTCCAAAAATTTGGGGGCTCAGCCAAGATTATAATGTGTCAAATTACATAGAGCAAGGAAGACGCGCAGAAAAAGACAAAAGCCGTTAAATTTGAACAGAAGAGACACATAGCAAAGACGACAACGTCGCAAGTTTCCAACAAAGTGTATTTCTCAGTTGTTGCTGTTGTTTGCAAAAACACTAAGGCTGACGGCAGATTTGGAACAAAAACGAAGAGAACATAGACAAAACAGTGGTTAGTGTGTATATGGACAATCGAACAACATACTTGTAAGTCGCAACAAAAAGTAAAAAAGAAAGAAAGGAAAACAACATACAATGGCGAGCTTAGGAATGTTTGCCAGTATTCGTGAAAACTGTTGTGTTGTGTTGCCAGAAAATGAATTTCAAAATATGCTAAAACTTGAAAAACTAAGTGCTAAAACGTTCTACAGAAGAAAAAATAAGTGCTAAATTTTTTTCAATGTAACAATACAATTTTTATTTCAAATGTTACAAATATAAATTATAGTTTTTTCTAATTTAGTTCATAATAATTGTTGACTTGTTTTAATAGATTACATTTCATATATTAATTCAAAAATTTCCGTGTTCATTTACTTACCACACCGAAAGAAATTTAGTTGAAATATTAGTAAAAGTTATTTTTTATTTTTTGAAAAGTATTTTTTGGAGTAAAATAGTAAAAATTTATTCGAGAAAAAGATAGTTTTTTTATCAAGCAAATTATGCTAAAAAGCATTTAGCATAATTTTTAAAAATTTCAATGCATTTTCGAGAAACAAAATGCTAAATCTAGCACTGAAAGCGCTAAAATGGCAACACTGACGTAGTGGCACTTCATAAATTTATGTTTGAGAGTGAAGGCGATCGAGCTAACCGTCAACGTTTGAGAGAGTTTGAAGGATTGAATACGACGAAAAAGACGAAGAGTATCAGAAGAACGCTGAATACGTAAATAAAATCTTGAAGCTGGCAGAGCTAACATCAATATATCTGCTTAACGCAATCAACAAAGAAGACGAAAATGACGACGATGATGAAGCAGACTGCAATGATTATGAAAACTGCAGTAACGATGATGCTGCATGTAGTAGTGCTAAAAGAGGTGCGTCCCAGCGGGGAAATACAGAACAAAACAGAAAGACGGTTAACGACGTTAATGAAAGTTTTTTGTCTATCGAAAACAATAACTGCGAGAACACAATGATGACGCAATGAGTTTCCGCGATATTGAGGACTCTATAAGAACATTTGATGGCACGGGAAAGTTACCTTTCGATGCCTGGATCGCGAAGTTCGAAGAAACAGACGCTATCATGCACTGGGATGAATTTCAGATGTATGTATTTGCTAAAAAAATCTTAATGTGGTTTAGCAAAACTATTTATTCAAAGCGAACGAGGTATAACGTCTTGGGGAAAACGTAAAGCAGCATTAGTCGGAGAATTTCGCACAACGATGAATAGTGCCCAGATTCATAAGCGGCTTTCCGAGAGAAAAATTAACAAAAGTGAAACGGTTCAAGAATACTTTCTTCATATTAAAGAAACTGCGTCGCGCGGTTGTATCGATGGCGATTCGATTATTCAGTAGGTGATCGACGGTATAAACGATTTAAACATGAACAAATGAATTTTATACGGTGCTAATGATATGAAAGATTTTAAAAGAAAATTAGCATGTTACGAGAAATTTCGGTTGAAGGAAGAACAAAGACCACATCGGGAAAAGTATGAAAATAAATTTAAAAACAATAGTGACGTGAGTCAGAATAGGCTGAGTAATAATAGTGATATAAAGTGTTTTAATTGCGGTTCGAAAGGACACAGATCGAAAGAGTGTATGAGCAAAGATAAGGGAACAAAATGCTTTCAGTGTAACAAATTCGGTCATATCGCTAAAGACTGTCCAGAAAGAACAACGGGCAATAAAACCAATACACGTATCTTGAAATCGCAAAATTCGGTAATGACAAAAAATGTAAATATCGGCGGGCGCGAATACACGGCTCTTTTCGATACCGGTAGCAAGTGAGTGACATTGTGTTTAAGAATCTGAACGACGCTGAACTTGGTAAATGTGATTTTCATCTCGTGGGTTTCGGCCAGAACAGAAAAAGACCCGATGGGCAATTGAAATATAATGTTAAAACTGATAATGAGACTTATAATATTAACTTTGTCGTGGTTTCATCGAAATTTATTGATATCGACGTCATAATCGGTGAAAACTTTTGTGAATACGCGGAAATAGACTTTCGACGTGACGGTTTACATTTTAGAAAGATTGAAAGAGATAACGAATTTTCTGTGATGAAGATCGACATAGTGTCCAACGAAATCGATATAGATGCTAGTGCAAGTCAATTCGCTGAACAAAAAGTTATTGATATGGTGGAGAACTATCAGCCAAGAAAATGTAGAACTACCACTGTTGAAATGGCTATAGTTCTAAAGGAAGAAGCACCTATATTTTCACGACCAAGACGATTACCACTAGCAGAAAGGCAAGCTGTGGAGGACCAGGTTGATCAGTGGCTACAAGAAGGTGTTATTGAACCATCTGACTCTGAGTTTAGCAGCCCTATTGTTATGGTGAAAAAAGGACGGTTCCTTACGATTGTGGGTGGATTATAGAAGAGTGAACCAGGTTATTGTCAAAGATCGTTATCCATTGCCATTGATAGAGGATCAATTGGATAGGTTACAAAATGCCAAAGTATTCAGTTCTATTGATCTTAAAAACGGATTCTTCCATGTTAATGTCGCAGAGGCTAGCCGCAAATATACTTCTTTCGTTACTCACAATGGGCAATATCAATTTGCAAAGGTGCCATTTGGATTATCGAACTCGCCAGCGGTGTTTCAGAGATTCATCAACACAATTTTTCGAGATTTAATCCGTAAAGGCGTTGCTTTACTTTATGTGGACGACATAATCATTCCGGCCGAGGATGAAGACGAGGCTCTTAAGAATTTGGGGGAGGTGATGAAACTCTGTATGGACTATGGTCTGGAGCTGAACCTAAGAAAATGTAAGTTTTTGAAGACGGCAATTGAATTCTTGGGCCATATTATCACGAATCAGCATATTTCTCCATCTCCTGGTAAAGTCGAAGGTGTATTACGATTTCCGGTTCCAAAGAATATAACATAGTTGCAGAGCTTTTTAGGATTGGCTGGATACTTTCGCAAATTTGTTCCCCAATTCTCCTTGATTGCGAAACCGCTGAGTGATTTAACGAAAGCTAATTCAAAGTTCGAAATGCAAGATGGCAGCGTTTGATGAATTTTGCAGACAATATTTTCAATACTGAGGGATAAAGGCAGCTATGACGACTACTTCACGAAGGGTGATGTTTTGTATAAGTTGGTTGACGGATATGAAGTGATCGTTGATCCAAGAGGAATGCGAAGAGAGACAATTCGACTTGCTCACGAAAAGGGTAATTTTGCAGTGAAAAAGGTCAAAGAGCTTATACGACGCGAGTATTACTTACCAAAGTTGGAGGAGAAAAAATCATAAACAACCGAAAACGTGGAAAGCAGCAAGACGAACTTCATCCTCTCAACAAGGTGGATATACCCCTTCATACGTACCATATTGATCATCTAGAACCTTTAGAGTCTACGTCTAAACAGTATAAACATATACTCGCCGTAGTGGATTCGTTCACGAAATTTTTCTGGTTGTATCCGACCAAATCCACTACTACAAAAGAAATTATAGCCAAGTTGAAAGCTCAGTGTGTGACTTTCGGTAACCCAGCACAGATAATATCCTACATACTCTAGGAGTATCAACACGACACCGTTTGACTAGTTGATTGGCGTTCAAATGCGTACGTCCGATCAGTGCGAAATAAAAAAACTAATTGAAGACGAAATTGTATCACAGTTTAACGAAGAAAGAGAACAAGCCAGGTTAAATGCTAAAGGCCAGATGGCTAAGATTCAAGCAGAAAACCGTAAGTCCTACAAACTACGTCGAAAGAAGGCTACACAATATACGATTGGAGAGCTAGTGGCCATTAAGAGAACCCAATTCGGCACTGGTCTTAAGATGAAACCGAAATATATGGCATCGTACCACCGACACGTACAACGTCAAACTTATCGGAGATACTGGTGGATCAAGAAATACCACCACCTGTGCAGAATACATGAAGCCTTGGTGTTCCAGCTTGAGTGATGACGAATTTGAGACAAATCCCTGTCAGGACGGCCGAATTGTGGGATAAGAGCTAGAGGCAAATGGCTGAGCAAAAGAGAAGTCAGTCTGTGTTCGGCCGTGAAGAGTTAAATACGTATTTTTTCTGTAGTACCTACATATGTAAATTTTCTTATATAACTTATCTCTTTTATACTTAATAAACAATAAAAACTTTTAATAATAAAAAACTCCACATTAGTATTAACGTGGAGTGGACCTTATCTGGGGGATATAGTCAATTATGGACCGATATTCTCAAAATCCAGCCGTTTGATTTAGGCATGCATGTAAATAATCTGTGTAAAATTTTGTATTGGTACCCTTATTTATAAGAGATTTATGTGATTTTCGGAAGAGGGTTTTATATGGAGCATACGGTTAAAATTAACCGAAATTCACAAAATTCTGTGGGATGATTTTTGTATATTTCTACTGATCTGTGCAAAGTTTTGAGTCGGTACCGATATTTATACAATATATATAGGGATAAATGCCTTTTTCAGATGTGGTCGTTGTATGGGAGCTATGACCAATTCTGGGCCGACCACCATAAAATTTAGTACAAGATATATATAAATAAATAAAGATTATTTATGGCAAATTTTAGCCGTTTACCGTTATTTGTATCAGTTTTATACGTATTTAAGTGAATTTTGTAAGTGTACTTTATATGGGGTCTATAGTCAAACATGGACCGAACTAAAAAAAATTTCGTTTTGCGATTTATTTTTGCATAAAACTTATTTTTGCTGAATTTTGTCTTGATATTCCAATTTTCTAGGCATTTATGTATACTTGAGCAATATTTCGGGAAGATTTTTGTATGGGTGCTATGAGAAATCATGAACCCATTCTTACTTCTTTCCGCACACTTTCTTCTTTTATCATACAAACAACGTATACAAAATTTGATGGTATTATCTGCAATATATTTCAAAATATTGCAATAAAATGGACAAAAAATATCAAATTTTTATTGAGGTTGTCTTAAATATTGGTCCATAACTCTGGTTGGCCTAAACGGATTTGGTGATTTTAAATTGCAAACTTCTCGAAAGCATGTCTGACAGAATTATGGAAGATTTGGGTCCCAAAGATATCTGGGGACTTCAGAAAATTGATTTCAAGAGACAGACAGACGTAAGCCATGTCCGTCTCCGCTATCAATAAGGATCCAGAATATATATTCTTTATAGGGTCGGAAAATTATATTGTGGAAATTACAAATGGAATGAGAAACTTATATATACCTTCTCATGAAGGTGAAGGGTATAAAAAAACAACAAAAAAATAAACATGAAGTGTGCAGGGAGCAAATGCAAGCAAAACAACAGTAAGAAAACAAGTGAGAAAAAATGAGCCAATAGAAACACAGAACGTGTGACGTCACAGTTCCAAAATGCGCAGAACATTTTAAAATTTTACACGCGTTGGCGTAATCTTTATTTTATCATTCTTGTGACAATGAACAAATGTGCAAACAAACGGTCAGTATTGCGATTATAGAAACAATATAAAAACATGCATATGCAAGCATCTTTAGGTAATTTGATGTTTGTTTTTTAACCTTTATGTTGTTGGAAAACAAACGTCAATTCTATTTACATTTTCAAACATAGTTGTTACATATGTACATATGTATATATTTTTTAAATAACATATTTTTGAACAATTTATTATTTTTTATTCGAACTGTTAATTTTAAACTTTTGATAATTTAGTCGGGCTCGAGTTCATTAAATTTAATTTTCATTAAATTATTTTTACTGAAGGTAGGAATTGTTTTACAACTTGAAAAAATTGTTTATTAAAATTTTTTTATTGATAATTTTACTACAAATTTCGAACCACCAGGTAACACTGGTTAAAAGATTGATGTTTGTCTGTTGGCTAGCAGGCACCGCAGTGGTGCAGAGGGTTAGAACGCAAAGAATTCTGATGAATTATCAAAAATTTTAAATTAACAGTTCGAATAAAAAATAATAAATTGTTCTTAAATAGCTAGGGTACAAGCTACTGATTTGCAATTAAACCGTTTTCATTTTATAACGGTTTTTGCTTCTCCTGTAAAATTATGATAATGAGGGCTACGTCTTTGGGCATTTGAGGTGACGATATACATCTTTGTTGGTTTGATTTTTACTAAATTTTGATAATTCATCTAGAAAGGTATCAGATTTTTACAGTTTTGTACTGATTAAACTATTTAGATATATCACATTTGATAGAGTAGATAGTTTTTTAGATTGCTTTTTCTTTTTTGTAGAAGCCTTAATTCGGGTTGAAGAATGCATCGGTTATCCGCACATAACATCTTTGTGATTTGATTACACTTTAGAATTTCTCTCCGTTCTATAATTCTGAGCATACGACGGCTGCAACTTCACGACTGTCATTTAATGTTTTTATATTTCTTCTGTATACCAACCTGTAATGCCGACGGCTTTTCCAATTTTTGTCCACAAATCTTGTTTTAAATAAAAATTTTTGTACAATGGCGACTGCAAATTATATATGCAATCATGCTTTTGTACTTCTTCAATTAATTTTTCTATAATATCACTTATTTTCTTTTAAATTACAAAAATCTCACTTTTAAATTCATTTTTTAACGTTTCTTTAATTTTCTTTTGTTTTTATTTTTCTTGCGCCAAAGCTGCAAAAACACATGGTTTTGTTTTCAAAATGTATAAAATTTAATAAAAGTATGGTAATATTGTTGAGAGCATTTGTGTTTAAAAGTGAGAGCATAAGAATAATAAAATAGATTCTATTTTCACAGCCGCATTCTCATTAAATGATGAAACAGAACTGGGGCTGAACGTTTTTTTCCATACAGTTTGACATAAAATAAAGGTGTGATGTTATCGGACAGATACGAAGTATTTGGTTAATATAAGTTTACTTTAATCTAAAACCGACCGATAAGCTAGGAATATCATCTTGCCTTTAAATTTTATAGTGAGGTTTATGTATTTGAAGTTGCCATATGTTCTGGAAAAAATGTCAACTTCATGAAAAATAAATTAATTTTAATTTTGAGTTGCCAATAAATCATTTGATAAACAAAAATGGAAAACAGACGTTTGATTTTCATATATTAATAACCTGGAAAATATTTTTGAATACAGTCAGCCTCAAAGTAGAGCTCCAAAAAAATTTGCGAGCAAGTGGACTATATTAACTATTACAACGAAGCCGAATTTTTGCAAAGGTTTCGATTATCGAAGCATACATTCCAATATACATATATTAGAAAAAATTTGCCACACGTTACCAGAGCCAGAGGTTTGTTCATATACTATATATGTATATATGTACTAGTTTTTTGAAACCGGCGTTGCTCGGGGATTTCTTATCTTTCATTCTGCTGATCATTTTAAATTATTAATTTTTTAATATTTGACATTGATTGGTATTTTTCAAAACTGTTGTTCTATCTAACACTCTCGAGTGATCAAAAATTATACGGTATATTTAAATATGCAAATCTTAATAGTTTAAATGGTTCAAACTGAACTTCTTATGTACATATAGAGCAATTCCATATGAAAGCGATCACCTTTTGGACGACCCCTATCCGATTTTAAAATAAATAGTCTCAATCGATTGCCCAGCAAAAAATAATGTACCTACATATTTTTTTTTTTTATAGTGACTGGTTTAGTGGTGGTGTACACCACTGTCACTGACAAAATTGAAGAATTCTTCATAAGGGACCTCATTGAAAGTTGTTTTAAAAAAAAACTACTAAAGCGATCGCAACGAGTGATAGCTCGTTGGAAAGGTATTGAATCAGGCTTTAATTGAAAAATAAAATTTTCCTAATTTTTCTTAGAAATTTACCTTTAAATTTTCCCATGAAAATTAAATTTTCCGATTTTCCACAGAAGCTCCTAAATTTTCCGGCTAATTTTTTTTTTGGATTCCTCATAATTTTTGCTTTAAGAATCAGCAATAAAAACATAGGCCCGACTCCTTGTTTGGACAGGAGAAGAGCATTTCAGAGACCACCTTGTTAAAAATACATTTTAAAAATTATTTTACAGTTAAAAATACATTTATGAAGAAAAAATCAATGTTTTTTTTAAGAGCCCCAAGTTGAGTGTGTAGTGAATATGGTCTGCCTGCCTTCACAAGATAGGCCATAAATCCATGGATAATAGCAGCAGTGGCATGTAATGGCACACCAAACCGGACTGAGGCTACAGGTCATAAAATGTTTTGTAAATTTTTTAAATTACCAGGTAATAAATATTTCGCCTAAAATGACACGTGCAGAAACAAGTCATAAAACACGGATTTTCCATAAATATGGGGAAATATTTATTACCTGGTAATTTAAAAAATTTACGAAACATTTTATGACCTGTGGTCGGCTTATTGGCAGTGACCAATTAAGTCCCTCTTTAAAAGTACTTCACGCAACTTTTCCTATTAAAGAAAAGCAAATATCGCTTATTTTTTTACCTATTTTTTTAACAAAAAATAAATATAAATACTTCACACACTCTGAGTCAAATTTCAGTTTAATACTAAACGTGAAAGTGTTAAAGTGTTTTTTTTTTGTAAAGTAAAGAGTGAAGCTGTAAAGACAATTTAAAGTAAAATGAATAAATTTTGCTGCAATCCGTTTAACAAGAGTGGACATCGTTCGAAAAAGTATTAAAATTAACTGGTGTTTCGAAGCGATACATGAATGAATTAAATATACAATACGGTGAAGAAGCAGAATTCATTTGCCCCAAGTGTAAAATCGATTTGTCTCAACAAGCAAATGCATTGAAACAAATGCAGCCACAATCCGAGAGTAAAATGACAAGTGAACAAAATGTTTCATCTGATAGTAAGGCAGACATTCCGATGGTCAATATGTCTTTGAGTCCTTTGAATGAGGCTATTACCACTTTAGGTGAAACGCCTATTAGAAAAAGAAAGTTGCGAAGTGAAACATACAGGAAAGAGAAAAAAGGCAAGGTTGTGAGTGCAATCGCGACAATATTTGATGAAGGCTCTGATAACGAATGCAGTCAAGCAGATGACGTTGATGACGGCAAACAAATGATTGAGCAGTTGAAAAGAAAATTCAATTTAGCGACCACTTTTCCGGAGAAATATCTCATTTTATCTGTGCTGCCTCAATCATGGTCTATGCGCAAGATTTCTGAACAGTTTCAAACATCTTTTTACATCGCGACAAGAAGCAAAGAATTAGTTCGACAGAAGGGCATATTGGCGACTCCCACCAAGAAATTTGGCTCAAGGACCCTCAGCGAAGCAACGGGGAAATTGATTCAAGATTTTTACTGCAATGATGACAACAACCGCGCCTGCCCAGGTACACGTGACTATGTTATCACATGTGAAGATGGAGAAAAAGCTTGTGTACTTTGTACAGCGCAGATTATTATTATGTAATCTATCCGAAGCATACCATCAGTTCAATGAGAAATACCCAGCAGAAAAAGTGGGATTTTCTAAGTTTGCCATCCTACGACCAAAAGAATGCGTGCTGGCATTAGACAGGCACGGAACGCATTCAGTCTGCGTTTGCATGTTTCATCAAAACATCAAATTAATTTTCTTTCCATGCAAGAAAGTATTTCACGGTGAAATTGAAACATATTGGGACGAATTCAAAACAGATATAATAATGTCAAAACTATAACTGAAACGCAAAAGTTTCATTGCTTCATACCAAATATTTCTGATATGTCAATTAATGTAAAGCGGTACTCTTCGTCTGCCGACGTGCTAAATTTAAAGTTACTTTAATTTTATAATGATGCCAAGACAATTGAAATTTTTAATAAATATTGTAATTAAGTATAAGCAGCAAAATAAGAAAGATTTTTTCTTCATAAATGTATTTTTAACTGTAAAATAATTTTTAAAATGTATTTTTAACAAGGTGGTCTCTTAAATGCTCTTCTCCTGTCCAAACAAGGAGTCGCGGCCCATTTTTTTATTCTGATTCTTAAAGCAAAAATTATGAGGAATCCAAAAAAAAAAAATTAGCCGGAAAATTTAGGAGCTTCTGTGGAAAATCGGAAAATTTAATTTTCATGGGAAATTTTAAAGGTAAATTTCTAAGAAAAATTAGGAAAATTTTATTTTTCAATTAAAGCCTGATTCAATACCTTTCCAACGAGCTATCACTCGTTGCGTTCGCTTTTGTAGTTTTTTTTTAAACAACTTTCAATGAGGTCCCTTATGAAGAATTCTTCAATTTTGTCAGTGACAGTGGTGTACACCACCACTAAACCAGTCACTATAAAAAATAAAAAAAATATGTAGGCACATTATTTTTTGCTGGGCAATCGATTGAGACTATTTATTTTAAAATCGGAGAGGGGTCGTCCAAAAATTTGCCAATTTTGATCGTTTTCATATGGAATTGCTCTCTATGTGTAATTTTTTGTAGGTATGTAAGACTACTGTAATTGTCGCTGAAAATTTTGTGATAATAGAGAAATCTATATTCAAGATTAAATTAAAAGATGTCCTTACATAAATATGACCAACATTAAAAAAAAATAATATTTTTAGGGCTTGCCAAATAATTTTTAGAGACCGTAATTTGTGTATAATTTATCAATAAAAGGTGAATTATATAAATATATTATTTAAATTACTGCTACGCCACCAATTAAAATTAATTTGAAAGAAAGGCATTACACAAAAATTCAATTCATTTTGAGTAATTTTATTAATTTTGTTCATTTTGAAAAAAAGTAGGCGGCTGAAAAAAGTATTCTTAGTTATGCCGGAGTCTTAGTTATATCAAGTTAAAGTTTTACTAAGATCGGAGCAGTGGTATGGCCTTCCCGGCAGGCGTTGTAATTAATTAAAAAAGTGAGCGTTAGAGTAGGCGTGTTCATAACAACTCAGAAACCTTCCCGGGGTCATGCACAGCAACTTTGCCAAAGATAATAACATGATCAGATGCTTAGTTTGCGAGAATAGAATAGTAGAAATGAATTCCAAAAAACTACCAATATAAGTGTACTGAAATTTGGCCCTTTTTACACCTTTATATTTGAGTCATGAATAGCATTTTCTGGGTTCTTTTTTGTGTGGATGGAAGAATATTTGATCTTTCTTTTATTTTTAAATTGAATAAATAATATCAAATGTCTGTTTTTGTCCCTTTTTGTCACCCGTGAGAAAATAATTTTCAAAAAGGGGCGTTGGAGTAGGCGTGTTCATACCAACTCAGAAACCTTCCCGGGCTCTTCTTCTGGTTAAACGTTATTCCTAATTTTTTCATTTGCAAATCAACACAACAATTAAACTTTTTCATATGTACCTGTTTTTCTTTTTTCATTAATTTTTCAGCTATTATGTCCTCATATTTTAAAAAATTGTCTAATGACTTCTTTACTGATTGAATGTTCTTGAAATAGGTTGGAAATATTTTTTGTAAAATTCTTTATAAATTTTGGTATAATTCCTTCATTTCGGCATTTGATCAAAAATGTAGCCTTGCATTTGATTATCTTTCTTCTTACTGTTTTGAATCTGTTTATTAACTGCTTATTACCCTCACATTTTATGAAATCTTGATAATTCATTGTGCTTAGCTGCTCTTTGTAAATAATTTTATTCTATTTTCTTCGACCTTTTGATTTTTATTAAAAAATTTGTAAGCTTGAGGTCACTTTTTATTTTTTATAAAATATTTTTTTATTATTATTTATAATTAACTCGATATTTCGATTTCTTTTGGAAATCTTCGTCAGGAGTTAGTTTATTTTAATATTTAAAAAAATAACAAATTTTCTATGTGTATATAAATATTTTGATATAAGTTTGAAGGGGGTTGGCAAAATTGAAAAATATGTTTTACAGAAAAATAATTTTAAATTTTCAATAATAACATTGAACAGTAAATAATTTTAACAGAAAGATAGTAACATTTTGAATAATAACATTTTAAAACAAGTAAGAAAGTATAGTTGGTCAAGCCCGACAATATAATACCCTACACCCAGTACATGTATAAAACAGTTTTTCAGAAATGTGCGCTTATGGGAGATATGACCTATTATGGACCGATCCAAAAATTTAGTGTCATGATTTCTGTGAATATAAATATTGTGTATGTTAAACTTTATCCCAATATAAGTTGATTACGGGGAGGGTCTTTTTTTTGTCTTTCGCAACCACATATTTATTTATGTAGTTTCTTATTTTATTTGAACAAAATTTATTTTACAATATTCAGCGCCAAAAAGGCATAATTGAGGCAAGTTGGCAAATAAATTATAACTGTGCAAATAAAATAAAAGTTTTTTTAAGAAAAAAGAAAAATTAGTTTATAATACATATAACAATTTCATAAAAACTTAACACATTAAATCAAAAGCGTTTCAAATGTATTAAATAAGTGTTCTTTACAAGAGGATTTAAAAATGGAAATTCGATCAATTAGTTTTAAAGCTGGTGGCAAATTATTAAATTTGATTCCACCAATATAATCAATGCGCTGCTTAGATGTTTCTAACCTGCATCGAGGAACTCTAAGGTTGGTTCTGTTTCGTGTATTAAAATTTATTTGATAATGCGTAAATGGCATAGTGTGGTAACCAATATTATTAATACTACTAAAACCAAACATTAAAACTTGGTATTCATGTAACCCATAAATTGGTAATATTGATTTGAATACAACAATGGTAAATTGTATATAATTTTTAACGCTTTGTTTTGCATATATTGCAGAGATTTAAGTAATGTATTATTTCTATTGTGAGCATATATAATTGCCAAATAATTTAAGTGTGATTGAATCAAGGATTGATATATCATCAGCTTTGATCTTTTCTCCAATTTGTTTTTCAATTTATATGATATTCCAAGTGCTGGAGCTATCTTCCTTTTCACATCATTTATATGCAGATTCCAAGATAAGTTGCTTTGAAGAGTAATTCCCAAATACTTTACCGAATGGGTTTCATTCACAATTTTTCCGTCTACATATACATTAAAATTGTTATTAATACTCAGAGAATGTGGTCTAAAGCGAATTAGTTTGGTTTTATTAGGGTTGAGCAATAATCGATTCAACCTCGCAAATTCGTAAATCAGGGAAGCATCTCTTTCAATTTGAGTTTTGAGTACTTAATCATACTTATATGGATACACACACATAATCAGCAAACATACACAGCTGACCACCTAAATTAAGATTTTTTATATCATTTAAATATATTGAAAATAACAACGGCCCAAGTCCACTTCCCTGTGGCACACCATATTCAACAGAACCAACAAAACTCTTTGAATTATTTATATTTACATATTGCTTCCTGTTGGTAAAATAACTTTTAAGCAACAAAAGTTCACGATCTTTAACATCATAACACTTTAATTTATGTAGCATTATCTGATGATCTACTAAGTCAAAAGCCTTAGTGAAATCAAAAAATATTTTAGCAACTCCAGAAAAACCATTATCAAACCCCTTACAAATGTTTTTAATAACATTTAGAACAGCATCTTCGGTACCACATCCGCGTCTAAATCCAAATTGAAAATCGTACAGATAATTATACTCCTCCAGGTAAAATAGCAGTTTCGACTAAGTACGGACCGACCATTATAAAATTAGGTGTCATCATTTCTGTATATTTTTTGTGTCGAATTTTATTTCATTACTAATATTCTTAAGAAATTTATGATCGTTAAAGTGATTTTCTGAAGTGGGCCATTTATGGGAGCTACGACTAATTATGGACCGATCATAATAAAATTGTACCGTATTGCTTGTATACATATGACATATATTTGCGTTCAATATTATTTGGATACCAACATTTTTGAGTGAGTTATGCTCTTTAAAGAGATTTTCGGAAGTGTGCCTTATATGGGAGCTACGACTAATTACGGACCGATCGTAATATATTTCTATCGTATTGCTTGTACACACATGAAATATATTTGTGTTAAATATTATTTCGATCCCAATATTTTTGAGTGAGTTACGCTCCTTAAAGTGATTTTCGGACGTGGGCCTTATATGGGAGCTACGACTAATTATGGACCGATCATCATAAAATTGTATCATATTATGTGTATATACACAAAACATATTTGAGTTCAATATTATTTGGATACCAGCATTTTTAAGAGAGTTATGCTCTTTTAAGTGATTTTCGGAAGTGAGCCTTATATGGGAGCTACGACTAATTATGGACCGATCATCATAAACTTCTACCATATTATATGTATATACACGAAACATGTTTGTGTTCAATATTATTTGGATACCAACATTTTTAAAAGAGTTGTGCTCTTTTAAGTGATTTTCGGAAGTGGGCCCTATATGGGAGCTACGACTCATATGGACCGATCGTCATAAAATTGTATATACACAAAACATATTTGTGTTCAATATTATTTGGATACCAGCATTTTTAAAAGAGTTATGCTCTTTTAAGTGATTTTCGGAAGTGGGCCTTATATGGGAGCTACGACTAATTATGGACCGATCACAATAAAATTAAACCGTATTATTAGTATCCATATTAAATATATTTATGTTCAATATTATTTAGATACCAACATTTTTAAGAGAGTTATGCTCTTTTAAGTGATTTTCGGAAGCGGGCCTTATATGGGGGCTACGACTAATTATGAACCGATCACCATAAAATTCTACCATATTATATGCATATACACAAAACATATGTGTGTTCAATATTATTTGGATACCAACATTTTCAAAAGAGTTATGCTCGTTTAAGTGATTTTCGGAAGTGGGCCTTATATGGGGGCTACGACTAATTATGAACCGATCACCATAAAATTCTACCATATTATATGCATATACACAAAACATATGTGTGTTCAATATTATTTGGATACCAACATTTTCAAAAGAGTTATGCTCGTTTAAGTGATTTTCGGAAGCTTCAGTTACTACTCATTTGTGGTAAATTTTGTTTGCATACTTGCATAATTCAAAGATTTATGACCGGAAACCCCCAATTTCGGGAGGACATTTGTGTGGGGGCTAGGTTAAATAATGGACGGATTTCCACCAGTTTCAGTCCCATCCATCCTTGGGCTGAAAAATATCACGTACCAAATTTTATCGAAATATCTTCAAAATTGCGATCTGTACTCTGCGCAGTTTGACATGGACAGCCAGCCAGCCAGACGGACGGACATGTTTAAATCGACTCAGAAAGTGATTCTGAGCCGATCGGTATCCTTTAAGGACCAATGTTTATGGGCGTTACAAACATCAGCACAAATCCAATATACCTTTCCCACTATTGTGGTGTAGGGTATAAAATAGGGAACAGTTCGGTTTTAGTGACTTAGCTCAAAAAAAAAAAAAACTTCATCTAATAGGGATTTTAGAGGAGATGGCAGCAAAAAAATACTTTGTTGGCGGTCACGCCTATTTTCGAGGGGGCGGGCCCGAAAAATTAAAAATATATAGGCCTATATCTCGGGAACTACTAGGTGTCTGATAATTTGTAATACATTAAATGAAAGGTATTAAAAATACCTATACAACGATATATATCATGATTATAAAATATGTACCGAATATGGGTTAAATCCGGAAAAGGATATTTTTTGACCCGAATTTATTTGTTTTTTTTTTTTTGGAAATGGTTCTTATATGGCAGCTGCAAAATTATAGGCCGATCCACTTAAATTTTGGAACAGTGATTTTTACGCATATGAGGGTATTTCACATCGAATTTCAACATAATAACGGTATATTTAAGATATATATTAGTATTAACGTGAATTTGCGAAGTGGACCTTATATGGGGGACATAGTCAAATATGGACCGATATTCTCAAAATCCAGCAGTTTGATTTAGGCATGTATGTAAATGATCCGTGTAAAATTTTGGATTGGTACCCTTATTTATAAGAGATTTATGAGTATTAAAGTGATTTTCGGAAGAGGGCTTTATATGGGGCATACGGTTAGGGATAAATGTCTTTTTCAGATGTGGTCCTTGTATGGGAGCTATGACCAATTCTTGGCCGACCACCATAAAATTTAATAGAACAATTTATTTGCCTATAAAGATTATTCATGTCAAATTTTAGCCGTTTAACATTATTTATATCTGTTTTATACGTATTTAAGTGAATTTTGGAAGTGGAATTTATATGCATTTATGTATAATTGAGCAATATTTCGGGAAGATTTTTGTATGGGGGCTATGAGAAATCATGGACCGATTCATAGTATTTTCCGCACACTTTCTTCTTTTATCATAAAAACAACGTATACAAAATTGCATGGTATTATCTGCAATATATTTCAAAATACTGCAATAAAATGGACAAAAAATATCAAATTTTTATGGAGGTTGTCTCACATATTGGTCCATAACTCTGGTTGGGCTAAACCGATTTTGCTGATTTTAAATTGCAAACTTCTCGAAAGCATGTCTGACAGCATTATTGAAGATTTAGATCCTGAAGATATCTGTGGACTTCAAAAAACTAATTTCAACATCCTGACAGACATACGGACATGTCTTAACCGACTCCGCTATCTATAAGGATCCAGAATATATATACTTTATAGGGTCGGAAAATTATATTGTGGAAATTACAAACGGCATGCCAAACTTATATATACCCTTCTCATGAAGGTGAAGGGTATAAAAAGGGGAACAATCAATTTGGTTTTAATGACTGTGCTCAAAAAAAAAAAAAAAAAAAAAAAAAAAACCTCATGAAATAGGGCTTTTAGAGGATTCTCGGATTCTGGACTTCAGTTTCTCAATGTAAAGGACGAATTGGGAAAAAGCCATGTAGAGTCACTTCCAGGACGAAAAATATTCTATATTGATTGTGAAAGCTAGTGGTTTATAATAAGTATGTGAGTTCGTATTTCTTCATTGTTGACGACGTTGAGTTCTGTACATTTAGGCCACATATGTTGCTCATCTTTCAGAAATGCAGGACCATCGAGCCATATATCGTCGTCGGAATTATGAATTTTTGTTGCACGGTCTGCAGGGTTTAATTTGGACGGTATCCAATTCCATTGCGTCACATTAGTAGATTCTAGTATTTCACCAACTCTGTACATGACGAATGCTTTAAAAGTTTTAGGATCCATTGAGAGCAACTTAAGGACTGTCTTCAAATCGGACCAAAAGAAGCTTTCTTCGCAGCTAAGACGCATAGCGCTTCGAATTTTTGACGCTAGTCTTGAACCAATTAAAACCCCTTGAAGCTCTAGCCTAGGGATCGATATGGGCTTTAGCAGATACAATTCGCACTTCAATTTCATTGTTATGCTGGATTCTGAAATAGCTTGCTGCAGCGTATGCGTTTTCGCCAGCATCAACGAACGTATGTAGCTGGACATTGTACGTTGTATTTAAGAGCCTCGAGTAGCACCGAGGGATGATTATAGATTATATCTTAGCCAAATTTGATAGCCATGAGGATCACTTCAGCAAAAGATCTTCGAATAATTCGTCGTCCCATTTTTTTCCTGAGCGCCAAATATCTTGTAGGAGCATCTTAAGTCCAATCGTATAATGGGTCACAAATCCCAAAGGATCGAAAATTGACATTAGGACTTGCAGAACTTCCCTCTTAGTAGGGACCGCATGTGGCTGGAATACATCCCTTCGGAGCCTCGAAAATCTAGAATTATATTGGAAAACGTCATTATTTGATTCCCAATGCATACCAAGTATTTTTTCTATAGCCTTGAATGAGTTTTGAGTTGTTGAGCCATCATCGCATAAATGCTTTCGTACACTTTCAGAGTTGGTCATCTAATTCCTCATGTGGAATCCGCCAGCAGCATGTATTGTGCGTACTTGGACCGCTAGTTTCATCGACTCTTTCTCGGTAACCACACTGTCAATAAAATCGTCCATATAGTGGTGGTGTTGAATTGCTTTAATAGCTCTTGGATACTGTTCACGAAATTCATCTGCATTCTTATTTTGAATGTAATGAGCTATACAGGGTGCACAGCTTATACCAAATGTCAGGGCCTTCATTACGTATTCACAGGGTTTATTGTCGTCGTCATTTTCGAACCATAAAAATCGTTGAGCATGCATGTCCTCGTCTCTAACGTTAATACGATGAAACATTTCTGCTATATCGCCACATATGGCGATTTGACCCACGCGAAATTCTATTAAAATGTTGAAAAGTGACGTAAGTAAATCAGGACCACAAATTATGAAGACAGTTAGAGACTTGTTGTGTGACTTTGCTGGTGCATTCCAGACCAGACAAACTTTATCAGGCTTATTCGGATTAAGAGCGACAAATATTGGCAGATATTTCCGCTTGTCTAATCAGCCGCAGTTGCGGGTCTTTAACAACCTTCTTTTGGAGACACTTGCGACTTGATGGCTCTCGGGCAATATCGTCACATCATTTTTTAACATTAGACCAACTTCATATTGCTGATTCTTCTTGATGGCTGTAGTTTCAAGTATCTTCAAAGCTCTGTTGTTTTCGGGCGACAAAATGGTTTTCTCTTGCGGGGCATCTAAGTTGAAATATTGCTTGACCTCGTCGTGCAGAACCCTATACCGATTTTCGCACTCACAAGAATGGATGTTCAAGGATGAAACCTGGCTTAGATCGGTGCCACTACCCTGGAGGGTCCATCCCAATCGATTTTTTGTTGCAATGGGCTAATCTCGACCACCTTCCCTTGTTTTCAATGGAACGGCAACTCTACAGTTATTAAGTCCAATGAGGATCATGGGCTTACCATTACTGTACGATTGGACTGCTATACATTTGAGTTACGGGTAAACTTTCACGATGTCATCGAATTTAATTGACTGTATGGGCATACCAAGATTGCTCATAGTTCGAACATCATGAAGTCTAAATCTTCTTCGCTGTTGGCACCAGATGTTAATTTGGACGGATATTTTTAGTCTTGGGCATAATCGTTCATTTGAGTGATTGTTCATTTTAGTGCAGTTGAAAAAAATGAACTAGGTCGTTCTTTTCGTTCAGTAGTTCACTGAACAGCTGATTGTATCATGGTGTAAAATTTAACAACATTCATTCAGTCGTCGTTGAGCGATGAGAACGCATGCGGATGATCATTGCCATTTTTTTTCAGAAATTTATTAAGCATTGTTGTTGCTTCTTGTTGGAAGAAGTATAGCAAACACACGCGATTCAATTACAATTGAATACGAAAAATAAAATACTGTTTTAGATGAACTTATTTTTGTTTTTTCTCAAAATAACTGTTCTGAAAATAGTTTTTGATATTGATAATTGTTATTTGCTGTCCCTGATGTTTTTTTTAGGTGTTTATATTTGTCAAAAACTTCATTATTTTTTTCTTATTTTAAGCGTTTGACAATTTGTTTGCTGGGCAAAATCTCTCACCAATACATCTTCATTTTTATTTTTGAACTCCACTGGTGTAAATATACTAGGTGAGTGGATATCGGCAACACAATACAGAAACAACAGGCATTTTTATTTGTGTAAAATAATGTACTACTGTCAAAAACACTTGAAAAAGTTTACTTTTGACATAAGTAACTTGTAAAGAAACTCTGTCAGCTGAGCTCTTGCACTCACTTTATAAATTACTACACACATTAGAAAATTTTCGAGTGGCAATATTGAACAAAATGAGTAAAAGTCAATTGAATAAAAGACCAAGTGAACGAAAAGAACAAACATACAAAAAAACTGATAGAAAAGAAACAACTATAGCATAGTTAGTTCATTTAGTTGCATGCAGCGTTACCATTTGTCAAGTTTTCACTTTTTTTTGCAAGTTTTTTGAGATGCCAAAAAGTTTTAAATTTATCGGGTAAAAAATAAGTTTTTGAAAAATTATAAACATATAAAAGAAAAGGCTTTAAATTTAAATAAGAAATAAATTTATAAATGTATGTGATATTTTTTTAAGGATCTCATGTTTTTGGCTTAAGACGGTTTTAGTAACTTTTTTCAAATCACTATCAAAATTTTATCACTAATAGAATTTTAAATTCTGATTAAAATAAAAAAATTGGGGCGGTCACGCCTATTTTCGAGTGGGTGGGGCTCCAAAGTTTGTTATATATTTAGGTTTACCTTGAAAACTATATTTTTTTTATTAGACGATATATATTAATATTAATATCTTGTCTTGAAAATATTGTAATTTATTTACTTACTCATATAGACGATTTTCCCAGATTTTTTAGATTTTTTAAAAAAAATTTCGGATCAAAAAATAATTTTGCGAAATTTATCAATAGGCGGTCCATATAAATAGGTCATGTTACATATCGTTGGAAAGGTATTTTTGATACCTTTAATTTAATGTATTACAAATTATTAGACACTCAGTAGTTCCCGAGATATAGGCCTATATAATTTAAACTTTAAGGGCTCGCCCCCTCGAAAATAGAACCACCACCAAATTTTTTTTGCTGTCATCTCCTCTAAAAACCCTATTTGATGAAATTTTTGTTTTGTAGCAAAAATTTTTTTTTGGAAACGAAGTTGTTTTTGTCAGATATAAGAAGTTTTTAAAAAAATATATATGGTAACGCTGGTTGCATACTATATCAACTGAACTGAACGATATGAACTGAACTAAATGAACTGAACGATATGAACTGACCTAAATGAACTGAACGATATGAACTGAACTGAACGATATGAACTGACCTAAATGAACTGAACGATATGAACTGACTAACGATATCAACTGACCTAAATGAACTGAACGATATGAACTGAACTAAATGAACTGAACGATATGAACTGACCTAAATGAACTGAACGATATGAACTGAACGATATGAGCTGAACTACATGAACTGACCTAAATGAACTGAACGATATTAACTGAACTAAATGAACTGAACGACATGAACTGAACTGAACGATATCAACTGACCTAAATGAACTGAACGATATGAACTGAACTAAATGAACTGAACGATATGAACTGACCTAAATGAACTGAACGATATTAACTGAACTAAATGAACTGAACGATATGAACTGACCTAAATAAACTGAACGATATGAACTGAACTAAATGAACTGAACTAAATGAACTGACCTAAATGAAATGAACGATATAAACTGAACTAAATGAACTGAACGATATGAACTGAACTAAATGAACTGACATAAATGAACTGAACGATATGAACTGAACTGAACGATATGAACTGAACGATATGAACTGAACTAAATGAACTGAACGATATGAACTGAACGATATGAGCTGAACTAAATGAACTGACCTAAATGAACTGAACGATATGAACTGAACTAAATGAACTGACCTAAATGCACTGAACGATATAAACTGAACTAAATGAACTGAACGATATGAACTGACCTAAATGAACTGAACGATATGAACCGAACAAAAAGAACAAATAAACTCAGTGTTACCAGAAAATTAATTTCAAAATACATATGGTAAAACTTGAAAAACTAAGTGCTAAAATGTTCTACAGAAGAAAAAATAAGTGCTAAATTTTTTCAATGTAACAATACAATTTTTATTTCATATGTTACAAATATAAATTATAGTTTTTTCTAATTTTTTTCATAACAATTGTTGACTTGTTTTAATAGATTACATTTCATATATTAATTAAAAAATTTCCGTGTTCATTTACTGAGCACACCGAAAGAAATTTAGTTGAAATATTAGTAAAAGTTATTTTTAATTTCTCCAAAAATATTTTTTAGAGTAAAATAGTAAAAGTTTTTTCGAGAAAATTTTTTTTATCAAGCAAATTATGCTAAAAAGCATTTAGCATACAGGTATGTGATGAAAATCTAAAACGAGTGAGTTTTTGAAGTCCATTTTAAAGTATTTCTAATCAAATTTTTAACATTTTTGTTTTAAGATTCTCTTTAATAGCAAAATATCTTTATATTTTGTGGGATTAAACTGTTTCAATACCGAAATATTACGAAAAAATTAACTTCTAAAACTCATTCGTTTTCGATTTCCATCACTTACCTGTATCAGGTGTATCAGGTTAAAAAATTCAATGCATATGTAGAAAAAAAGTGCTAAATCTAGCACTGAAAGTGCTAAAATGGCAACACTGACTGAACTAAAGTAAATGAAGTGAACAAAAAGAACGAACAACTGAACAGCGTTGCCGTTTTGGTTATTTTTAACCAAAAATGGTTATTTTTTTCTTCAATGTGGAGATGCGAACTTCTTTTCATCTTGGTAACTTTAAGGGGAATCAAAAATATAAATGTTTTGGTGTCTATTTAATTTGAAAAAATGTGCTTATTTTTTTTTTGCTTTTTAATATTATTTACAAATAAACGTTGTTATAAACAGGTTTTTTTTACGAAAAAATTTTTTATGTAAAAATTTCTTTGATTTGTCAAACACGAAAAAACGCGCATTAAATTATTTTAAACAAATGCGAAATGGATAAGAAATATTTTTTTTTCAATTAATTTGTTTTTGTGACCAATATTTATAATTATTATAATTTTTAAGGAGTTTCCTTCAGGCTAATTTGGTCAAATGTTTGTTTCCAAACGTAAATAAAAAACTTGTTCGATTTTTATTTTTTTATTTTATTTACCCAACGTTTCGTTAGTTTTATTCTAACTTCTTCAGGGGTCTCATTCTAAAGAATAGCTTTGATGTTTTTTATCATTGGATATTAATTTTTATTATTAATTAGTTACTAAAATACTAAAAAACGGGACATCACGAACAGAATTTTGGTATAAATAATCAAATAATTAATAAAAATATAATATACAATAAACGACCACAAAACTTAAGTCAAGTTTAACTTAAAGCTAATATCACAGAACTCAATTATTTATATTTTTCAATGTTACACACAGAATAATAACTAATATAAGGTCATACGTTCTCTATTTTGGAGGACAATCATCTATTTTAACTCGTTGTCATCTATAAAATTTGTGTCCTCTTTCAGTCATCTTTTTCATACTCAGTCATCTTTTGCCATCTTTAGTTTTAAATGCATGATTTGTTTGTATTTGTTTTTATTGAGTTTAGAGTATGAACAGAACAAGTACGGCACGGTTTCTAAGTAGAATGAGAATCGCCACCTTTAACAAATAAAACAAATTTTACTTCACAAACGTCGTGTCGTGCTTGTTCTGTTCATACTCTTATGGTGGATTCACCCATTGAGATAAAACAGACACATAGAAATATTTACCACATAAAAAGAACTACAAAAACGATCGAAAAACAATTACATAATACACTGAGGAAAAATGAATGGACGAAATTCAATAAGGAGCAATGGGACAAATTTTATAATATTAGAAATAAAATAAAACGGACACATTTATCGAAGATAAGGAAATTGAAAGAAGAAAAATTTAGGAAATTGAAATTTACTTTCAACGAAGACTGGTTTGTGACGTGGAATTCGAAACTGAAAATAAATAGTTACTCTCACTTGGCCCAAAATTTGCATTACCAGTTAATAAATAGAATTTGAGTCCAGTATCACTAATTGCGGACATGGAACAGTGGGTCCAGAACATACAAAATGACACAGAGAAAGATATAACCAGATCGAAGATTGCGAATAGGATATCAGATTTTAGAAGAAATGTTAGAAGTTCTGAGAAAGACAGGCTTATTACTACTATTTATAACGAAACCAAGAAATTTTTGAACAAACACAAAAACGAGATAACAATTACTTCGGCTGACAAGGGCAACAAAACGGTAGTAATGTATAAGAAGGAGTATAGAGAGAAAATGGATTTGCTATTAAATGACAAGAATACATACCAACTAATCTCAAGAGACCCAACAGAAAAACTTCAAAGGAAAAACAATAACATCATCACAAAATTACAAAAGGTATTGTTTGAGAAAATGAAGATGATAGTACACGCAGCGGCAGCTCCACAATTGTATGGTTTACCAAAGATACACATGGACAATGTACCACTTAGACCAATATCTGCCTCCATGAAGGTACCCTGCAATGAACTGGCTAAACATATTGGGAAAATTTTAAAGAACATCGTTACTACGACATATAATGTGAACAATGCAATGGAACTAAAACACAGACTAATAGGAGCCAAAATAGATGACAATGAAATCATGGTTTCATTTGACGTGGTATCGTTGTTCACCAACATACCGATCCATCTGCCGATAAAGAACATACTTGACAAATGGCAACACATAAAAGAACACACAAAAATAGAGAAACCGACGTTTTTAAAAATATTAAATTTCTGCTTAACAGAGAATAACTATTTCTCAATAAATTCTACCGTCAACTTTATGGAATGCCTATGGGAAATCCGTTATCCCCAACGATTGCAAACATTGTCTTGGATACATTATTAGATGACGTTGTAGAAGAATTAAAAACGGAAAATATTAAAATTCGTTTTTTAACAAAATATGTAGATGATTTGTTTGCCATTATAAACAAACACGACGAACCAACTATTTTAAGAACTTTGAACGCGTACCACAACAAAATTAAATTTAAAATTGAAAAGGAAATAGATGGAAGATTACCTTACCTAGACGTAAAAATAATTAGAGAAAATGGTAAAATTGGAACAAATTGGTACACAAAACCCACATCTTCAGGCAGATTAATCAATTATTACTCGAACCAATCCATGAAAATGAAGACAAACACAGTGACAAACTTAATATGGAAAGTATTGGATATAAGTGAGGATAAGTACAAACAAACGAATATGAAAAAGATCAGAAACATATTGAAAATAAATGACTATCCAATAGTCATAACAAACAAACTAATAAACTCAGCTTTAAAAACACAAAAAAAAGAAGGGAAAACCAAGACTCCGTTTCAGCAACAACGAACAATTTTTACATTGTACCATTCATCCCAAAACTCACAGAGATAAAAACATTAAAGGGAATAATAACAGATGACACAACAACAATTTCATACAAATCAAACAGCACATTACGACAGCTAATTACGAATAACAAACCGAAGATGGACAAATTAAAAACAGACACTGTTGTGTTCGAAATAAAATGTGAAGGAAACGAGGGGGAGATGTGCAATTTGGTGTATATTGGTACAACAAAAAGAATGCTGGGTACAAGAATCAACAAACATAAAACAGATATAAGAAATGGAAAAATATCGACGGCACTTTCCCAGCACGTAAAAGAGTGTAATCATGTGGCAGATTTTGATAATGTTAAAATATTAGATATAGAAAGGAAGGAAAACAAAAGGTATACACTGGAGAGTTTACGCATACAACAAAAAATAAAAACAACAATGAACACGAAAGAAGACAAAGACAACACGAAACTTCAATACTCCTCTGCAATTAATAATTAAATCAGTTCTGTGATATTAGCTTTAAGTTAAACTTGACTTAAGTTTTGTGGTCGTTTATTGTATATTATATTTTTGTTAATTATTTGATTATTTATACCAAAATTCTGTTCGTGATGTCCCGTTTTTTAGTATTTTAGTAACTAATTAATAATAAAAATTAATATCCAATGATAAAAAACATCAAAGCTGTAAGTAAAACTATATAATAAGTTAATAAGTTAAAGCTGTGTAATAAAACAATAAATTTTGTCACTAGATTATTTAGAACGAGACCCCTGAAGAAGTTAGAATAAAACTAATGAAACGTTGGGTAAATAAAATAAAAAATTAAAATCGAACAAGTTTTTTTATGTTTGAATCTATTTAAATTCAATAATATTTTTAACTTCTGTTTAGGTTTTAATTGAACAAGATTTATCATCTGAAAAATAAAAGGTCAAAAAAACAAACTAAATAATTATAAAAAAATGTTGGTTATTTTTTTTCTCATTTGGTAACTTTTTGGTTACAAAATTTTTTTGGTAGTGGCAACACTGCAACTGAACAAAAAGAACAACTAAACTGAACAAAATGAATTGAACTAAATGAACTGCACGACTGACCAAAAAGAACGACTAACTGAACTATATGAACGACTGAACGAAAAGACTGAACGACATCACATCGTTCATATAAGTGAATAGTTTAATTGAACTAGGTCGTTCATGAACGACACAACTCTAGAAATGTTTTCGGATCGTGTGTTATTACCGGTCCATCGTAGCTCCAGGGGTTCCTTTTCACCAGAGAGTCTCAATTTGTTAAAGAGGCTTGGCTTCATTAGGGTCACGGATGATCCTTCATCTAAAAAGTCAAATGTTTGCATAGAATCACCATTGCAGTAAACGTGGATCGGGAGTATTCTAAATCACGGTTTATCATTGCGGTCGTTGTGTGCATTCAAGCTTCCACTGGGAACAGATGTTGCTCCTTGAACTGGGTTTGGATGAGCCGACGTAATACATTTGTGCAACAAAGGATGGTGTTTTGCGTCACAAAATGCAATATCACACAATTTCTTCGAAAAACAATTGCGTCGATGAGCATTCAAACACTGGCGGCACAATTTATTTTCTTTCACCACATTCCATTTTGAATCTAAGCTTAATGATTGAAACTCGCCGCAATTTTGAACCTTGTGACCTTCACTTTTGCAATAAATGCAGAATAAATTTTGGGTGTGGGCCTGTTCTGAATGGGTGTTTACCGGAGTACTTCTCTTGGAGCTGGTAGGAGACACAACTTGGCTGGCGGCAACAGCTATAGTATAAATCCAATCGCTGAACGATTTCATCACTGGGATCTTGTCGTCTTTGGCATGCATTGCCCAATTCAACTTGTGGTTGTTGGGCAACTTATCGACCAACGTCCTAACTGTCAGCAGGTTGTTCAAATGGGCCATCAAATTACATTTCTCCATCGTAGAGCAAATATTCCGTATTGTGAGGGCATACTCGATGATGCTATCGAGCATATCCTTTAGTGGTGGAATCTTCGTAGCCTTCTCGATCATGCTGTCTAAAATATGCTCTGGATGACCGAAACACATTTCAAGGGTCTGGATGATTTCATTTACCATGGATGGGATGAAAAGTTTAGTTTTCACCAACTCCTTTGCGCGGCCTTTGAGGCAATCTCAGTGCTATTTTTATAGTTGCTGATGAATAGGAGCCAGTCCTCGGCTATAGGCGTTTTATATAAATTTAAAAACAAATTCGATAGAAATACAAAAATGTTGATATACCATATATTGTCTGGTTCACAGCCATTAATCTATGGATCTATGGATGCTTTATTAAAAAGTCTCCAGTCGGAAAAGACAAGACAGAGTCAATAGTATACAGAGTTGACAATTTTGACGTTTTTTGAAGCCAAAATCATTTGCCTAGGACTTTTTGGTACTTAATTAATAGTGTGTTAAAGTAAATCACTTTACGTTGGAAAAATATAAACAAAGTGTAAATAATTGATTATAACTGGAATATGCATAAAATTCTTATAAATGTCATTATGGAAATGAAACTCAATTAAAACAAACTTAAAATAAATAGAAATTACTGTACAATATTTAATGAAATTCGGTAATTTGTTGGTGGCTATATAAGATTCGGCACATCCAATCATAAACTATTACTTGTTTATACTCTGTTTCTTGACTTGTTGTGAATATGTTTAAAAAAACACTTTGTGTGTTTGTTTGAAATTTATTGGAAATATGACTATATTTGATGACAGATTTTTGAGCTCATGGTAAAAAAACAAACTTTTTAAAACTAAAATATCTTATCCATTTTAAGAGATAAGTAAGCAGAAGAAGATTTTACATTTTAATTTAAACACAGTTATACCACTTGTATAGCCTTCAGGATTTACATATATTAATAGCATTAATTTTAGAAATTTTTATTTTTTTTGTTGTTGTTTTTATTATTTTTTACTTATTATTTCCTATTTGCCACCACTGTGCAATGCTAAGTTATAATTTTCTCTGTTAAACTTACCTTTTCACGTTTATTTAGCTCATCTACTTTGATTTTTTCTTGATTATTACGCTCTTCCAGCTTACGTTCTTTGAGTGTTTTCAAAAGTTTCCACTTACTGCTTCCAAGAATGAAACCGTTTGTTTGCAAAATGTCTATACTAGATTCTTGACTTATTAGCTTTGGGAACGGTTTTGTTTTTGCAAAGGTTTGTTCTTCATTTGGTGTGCTTGGTATGCTAGAGCGGTTTTCAAAATGCTGTTGTTCTTCGTACAATTTTGCTGACACGGATGGATCTGATTGTGCTATGTCAATAGTTTCGATGGTATTATCGTAATCAGCAATATCTGTGTAATGACCGACATATTGTGCATCTTGCTTATGGAAGTTCTGATTTAAATTATTCTCAATGGCCGGTGGTATTGTTTTATCGTCATTTGATTTCAGCTGGTTGCTGCGTTTTTTGGACATTAATTGTTGTTTTTTCTTTAAAAGTTTGTAGTTGGGTACAGTCTTAAAAAAATGCTTATCACCTTCCTCATCATCTATTTCTATATCATTGTCAAGCCCACTTAACTCAGTGGGACTGTCGGGACCTGAGGTTGCGCCTGAAGACAAAGTAGAGTCATCTAATTTTCCATTTTCGCCCTCCTTATTCACTTTTTCTATTTCTATTTTTCTTCCTGCCTCTTTATCCGTGGATGAGCTATCCAGTGCATAAATAACTTGTTTTGTTGTTAATATTATTGCTGTCAATGGTTTGAGGCGCTCATGGCTGTTTCGACGGATTTGTGTTGTTTTCAGACTTTTCATATCTTTAAAATGTTGCCGTTTGGTTTCGTCTTCAGAGGACAACGATGAACTAGTAGAGTGCGTCTGAACTTCTGCGCTCTCTAAATCGTTAGAGCTATTATCTATGGCTATATTAGAACGACGCATGTTCCGTCTCTTTTTATAACGTTTTTGTACTGGTGGCTTTTCTAGCTCCTGATTTTGTACACGATGTTGTAATTGTTTCTGTTGTTCTAAACGTTCAATATCGTTATCACCTAACAAATCGGATTGGTCCTTACTTTTTATTTCTATTTCCAGTTCTGCTGCAGTGTATGTAGCACGCATGCTTCCATCACCATTTATATCTTGCCAAGCCTTATGCATATCACTTACTTTGGTATATTTATCATTTACAACACGGGTTTTTAAAGTTCTTCGGTATGTTTGTATCATTTCGGGTTGAAGCTTCACCTTGTGCTTTAGCTCTTTCAAAACCTCGGACATGTGGCATCGAATTTTCTCATCTGGCTCATAATGGTCAATAATACCTTCTCTATGATTTTGTGCTGTCAACTGATCGATTTGATTAAAAAGTTGCTGATTTTTCTCAGCTTCCTCCTGTTGTTTTTGTTTCTCTTGTAGCTCTTGCTGCTCTTGTTTCTGCTGCTTTTCCAATTCATCTAGTTGTCTTAGTTCATAACAGAAATATTCATCATCTGTGTCTATGCTATCCTCGGTACTTTGGCGTCTAGATGAGGACAGTGTCCGATAGGAATATTGACTTTTATTATCTTCGTCTTCTTTGGAACTGGCCGTTAAACTAGGAATTTCTAAAGATTGTTGTGTAGTAGCGCAAACAACTCGACCATTGCCAAATAAATTTGTATCAGCAGTGGTAATCGTTGTTATATTAGAAGTAGTTAGTAGCATATTAGAAGAAATAATAGTAAACGGGTTTTGTCGTTCAATATCATTAACGCAAAGTGAGTCGGTCTTTTTAAGCTGGTGCTGGTTGCTTTTGGTGAGCGTTACAGTTTTAGCCGCATTATCTCTATTAAGTCTTTTTTCATTCTCAAATTCTTTCAAGTTTTGAATACTTAAGGACGTTTTAACGTCATCAAATTCTAAGGCATTTGATTGCATAGTTCTGTCATCAACTATGGGCAACATACTAGTCATTGGTCCGTTATTACATTCTTCTCCCAAATCAGTCTTAATTTCGAGGCCTGTATGATATTTTTCCTGAAAATTTTGATGTATTTGATCATCAATTCTGTGCGGTTCAGGTTTTTCCGCCTCAGCCGGTTTTTGAGATTCGAACAGTAACTGCAAATTCAGCAGTTGCATTTCACTGGAACTGCTGTTTTTTTCATGCATTTCGATGTTGTTGTTGAGTGCAACACTTTCATTATCGCTGGCTATCGACTCATCATTATCCGATGACGTAAAACTTGCAAAATCGGCTTCAGGATCCGAGAGACTTGATTCGTGGCGCAAGCCAAAGCTGTACCGCCTGTATGTCTTGGCTTTTTGAATGAAATTGTTCATAGTTGTGCTAAAAGAGGACCTTTTTTTATATTTCCGCCCCATTGAGCTACTCGTGCTTAAATGCTGCCCGGACTTCAGGCAGCTAGCAGAAACCGAATCATGTTGATAGGGTATGGAACTCGTGTTCTTTCTGTTAGTAGTAATGACAACAGACGGATACGAGCCGGCCTGGTCACGCATGTGAATTTTGGATCGCTGTTTTGCAATATCACCAGTCGGTAATGATTGCGAGCGATTATATCGGGTTGGACGTTTTAACTTTAAGTTATCATTCAATAGATTCCCGAGTCTCTGCCAAACTTTGGGCTGATGTTTAACAATATCTCTATGAGAAGCATATGCCACAGAGGAAGAAGGCTCAGATGCCATCGAGGCTATTAGAACAGATGAAGGTTCACGGAAATCTTCACGAAATTTCGAATGTTGGCTGTGTGTATGTGGAAGCAAATCATGATCGACTCTGCAGATGTTATTGTAGTCTACTAAACTACTTGATGTTGGATAGTAGACTAAGCGATCTGTCAGCTGTATATTGCTTCCGTTGTAAGTTTTACGCATGAGGTGGTAGTCTTCACTGGTTTGCGCTAATGCAGAAGCCCTGACTTGAGTCTTTAATAAGTCTGGCATACGATGTTTTTCTATTTGTTGCTGTTGCTGCTGTTGATCCCATGCTAACATTTCATCTACAGTTGTTTGTGTAGAATTTTGTTGATCGAGAATATTGTGTTGAAATATTGAGAACATAGACTTGTTCTCAAAGGCCGAACATATTGGCAAGTTCTTGGAAAGTTCTCGAATATAGTTAAGGTTTTCCTCTGAAAATACGTAATCTTTTTGTTGTTTGACTTTTTCGATTCCTAATTGGCTTAGTTGAACATCCAAGGGCAGTCGGTGAGGTGTCATGGTTAAAAGTTGTAACATTTCCAAGTTAATATCTTGGTATTTTGATAGAAAAGGATTGTTATCGCAGTTGTTAAAAGATAAGGATACCGGCGAATTAGGGGACTTATCCCACGTGGACAAACCACTCATGGAGGAAAGTCCCGAATCCGATTTCGCTTGCTTGGGTGAACATGGCAAGCCTAAGTCACCGACATTCTTAGATGAGTCCAATAGCAGAAACGGGTTGATAGGGCTGATGTTAGCTTTATTGGTCAAAAATACCATGACGTCGTTTGTGGCGTGATCCATATTGTGTAGTGCCATCATATCTATATCGGGTGCTGGTGGTGGCGGACTATGATTACAGCTTTCGCTCAAAATCAGATCGTCTTCGACCTCTACCAAGCCAGCTAATTCGGGCATTTTGTCTTTGTAGTCAGGATTTTGTAAATGCAATAAGAACATCATGCTATTGTGACGTTCGAGGCTTCGTTTTAGTGATTTAATGTAGGCATCATTGCTATAAATATTGTTCGAGGACAATGCTGTCATTGATTTTATGGATGTATCACTTAAAGATGAGCTGGGGAATATGTTTAAATTAGGATCGATGATTTGTTGCATCAGCACATTTTCATAGGACGCATTCACGTCCACATAGTTACTTAAACCTAAATAATTTGCAAGATGTTGGTGCTCATGCTGAAGTTTTTTTTTGTGCATTTCTTTTTCTTGGGTATCTAACAGCTTTAGCTGTTCATCAAGATTCGAGTTATGACGTATTAACTGGACACTGTAGTCGGTGAGTTCAGGTTGTGCAGTGTTACATGTGTCATGTAACGCTTGTATAGGCTTAATACTTGTACTACATACCGGCTCCAAAGGAGATTTCGTTAGACGACACAGAGAACTCGCTGCTTCTATTTGAGCCTTATAGGTATCAAATGAATTTCCCACCAGCTTTTTAAGAGTTTCAATATTTTTCTCAAGCTTGCGCATAACCAATTTAAACCATTCCTTATTCTCAATAGTTCTTAGTTCTTCGGCCATTGTCACGGGATTTAAGAGTAATAAAATGAGATTTTGATTAACCTGATTTAGTTTCTCTAGAAATAGTTTTTCCATTTTGACTAGCTGCCTTAATTCATTGATTTCTTCCCTGGCCGGTGTAGGAAACCCGGCAATTTTATTTATTTCTAAAATTAGTATTTTCGTTATGCTATCTAATTTATCAAGGCCGTCGTTGAAACCAACGAAATTTTCCTCAGACGTAGTGGTGGTATAAAGTTTTGTCTCGCTACTACTTTTCACTGAGATACTTTGGCTATGGGCTATTAATTGTGTGAACTCGGAATTAAGATTTTTATGGTTTAAAGCGCTTTTCAAGTTATTAATCATTTCCATTTCATCTTTGTGGTGATGTTTTTTCTTTTTATGCTTCTTGGAGTCTTTGCTACGTTTCAGTAATACCGAAACAGATGAATTCGTGGTAGACGATGTTGATACTGTTGTATATAGTGGTTCTGCTGTTTGGCTATCAATCTCACTGCTTTTAAAAGTTTGAAGTTCGGGCCCGGCAATAGTTTTGTTTTGCTTTTCGTGGTTCATATCCTCTTCGTTGTCTTCATGTATCATATCAAGAGCAGAATTGGTGCGTGTCGTTGTATTTGATTGGCCCATCATAATTTGTTCGTCTTGTTGTTGTTCCGTTTTATGCAGTAATTGATCAATATTGTGATTGAATTCTGCAACCAGATTATTTTCGCGATACATTTCGTTAAGTTGTTTATAGAAATCCTCGTTCATTTCCGATTTTAGATCTCTTCCTCCGCCCGTATCGTCGGGCTTTATGAGTATTACGTCTGGCCCCGTTTTAGAGGCTGTTTCCCGAAAAAACTTAGTATTATCCGTTACTGCGTCTAACTCACTAGCTGTAGTTCCTGACTGAAGAGTACTATAAATACTAACGTTATCATATTCACCACATAAAATGTTGTAAGAAGATGGTCGCCCTGACATACTATTGACACGATTATTAGTTGCAAGCTGATCTAAGTGCACCTGAGTACCTTGCTGCTGCTCACAATATAGCCCCTCTAAATTGGACAATATTTTGAGTTGTGTGGCGGAGTCCAGCTTACCAGTTAGTGGTTGAAGAGGAGGTGACATTGATAAACTTAGAGATCCTGTAGAACCATAATGTCTTATGTTATCCTGAGCCTCGTCCAGAGCGTATATTAAACTGGGGCTTTTGGACGTTTCTAATGAAATATACTGCAGGTCCTCTATCGAGCATTGAGGCTTTAACAGCTCACCCAAAGAATCCAGCTCACTTTCTATCCTTATGCTGGTAGAATCCTGTTTATTTAAATCCTTATTCAAATTCTCAAATTTCCCATTTATGTACAAGTCTATGCGCTTATTAAGCACCGTTCCTGATTGACTCTGCGGCTGCACGTCCGCCGACAAAAAAATATCATTTATAAGCAATTCATTTGTATTGTCAGTTTCCAGCTGTTGTTGCTCTAGTCGCTTAATATTTATCAGGCCCATTAGATTGTTAACCACTGACTGCTGTTCCACCATAATATTCTCCAATTTCTCCAAACGAGACCAAATCTTACTATATTCGGTTGATAGCAGATCTAAGGCGCCCCAAGCAAATTTTAACTCTGTCTCCAACATACTTATTCTCGTACCAATCTTATCCATATAATCTGATATAATGTAGTCACTATGTTGCTGTGAACTATATTGCTGGCACAATTGCTGCTCGCTGCCATAAATAGCATCAGCACTACATGTTAAAGGTAAAATCCCACCACCGCCGCCACCGTTCAAATCGCTCGTCATACTGGGATACATTGCGCTAGTTATTAAGCTCATATGAGAATTGTTCAACGTAAACATTTCCGGTTGTGGACCCATCTTTTTTTGTTTTAGCTGTTTCTGCTGCACACACTGTAGACTACTAAACATAAAATTTTGAAGTTGTGTATCACTTAATTTACTGCCTAATTGTGGCATATGTTGTTTTTGTATTTTTCTTAAAGTTTGAAGTTGTTGAGATGGCATTTCGTTGTTGTTGATCGTGTTATTCAAATTTATCTAACTTTTGCAATTCAATCTTATGCTTGGTTTTCACTATGTCATTTTGTTGTCAAATTGGCCAAATTGTTGGCAATTGTATAAAAACGTTGTCATATCATGATTTTCATTATTGCAATCATGATTGCAAACATTGATGACAATTTGGACAATTTGACGACAAAAATTACATAGTGAAAATGCGGCCTTAGATTAGGAATATCTTGTGCGGTAACCACATAATTTAAAATCGATTACAAAAAAAAATGACTGAGTTGTTTGCATTTATTTGTATAAGTATGTGCGTATTTCTAAATTTTAAATATATAAATGTGCTTACACACAAATCTAAATTTTCTACCATGTTTTTGGTGTAGCTACTTGTTATTTATTGTTTGTTTGTCCGCTTGTTTTTGTGTTTGTTTGTTTCTTTATTTGTTTGCTTGTTTATATGTTTATTTGCTTGTTCATTTGTTTGTTTGTTTATTAGTTTGTTTATTTTTTTTATTTATTTGTTTGTTTGTTTGTGTGTTTATTTGTTTGTTTGTTTATCTGTTTATTTTTTTTATTTGTTTGTTTATTTGTTTTTTTACTTGTTTGTTTGTTTGCTTGTTTTTTTGGTTGTTTGTTTGTTGGTTTGTTTATTTGTTTTTTTATCTGTTTGTTTATTTATTTGTTTTTTTGTTTATATGTCTATTTGTTTGTTTGTTTATATGTTTATTTGTTTGTTCATTTGTTTGATTGTTTGTTTGTTTGTTTTTGTTTATTTGTTTGTTTATTTATTTTTTTTACTTGTTTGTTTGTTTGTTTATCTGTTTGTTTATTTTTTTACTTGTTTGTTTGTTTGTTTATCTGTTTGTTTATTTTTTTATTTGTTTGTTTGTTTATCTGTTTGTTTATTTTTTTATTTGTTTATTTGTTTGTTTGTTTGTTTATTTGTTTATTGATTTGTGTGTTTGTTTTTTATCTGTTTGTTTATTTGTTTATTTATTAGTTTGTTTGTGTCTTTGTTTGTTTGTTGCTTTCTGTGTTTGTTTGTTTATTTGTTTGTTTGTTTATCTGTTTATTTGTTTGATTGTTTGTGGGTATATTTGTTTGGTTGTTTGTTTGTTTATTTATGTATTTGTTTGTTTGTTTATTTGTTTGTTTATTGTTTTATTTATTTGTTTGTTTGTTTATTTGTTTGTTTGTGTGTTTATTTGTTTGTTTGTTTGTATATATTTTTATTTTTTTTATTTGTTTGTTTATTTGTTTTTTTACTTGTTTGTTTGTTTGCTTGTTTATTTGTTTGTTTGTTTATATGTTTATTTGTTTGTTCATTTGTTTGATTGTTTGTTTGTATATTTGTTTGGTTGTTTGTTTATTTAGGTGTTTATTTGTTTGTTTGTGTCTTTGTTTGTTTGTTTGTTTGTTTATATGATTATTTGTTTGTTTGTTTATTTGTTTGTTTGCTTGTTTATTTGTTTGTTGGTTTGTTTATTTGATTTTTTCTGTTTGTTTATTTATTTGTTTGTTTATATGTTTATTTGTTTGTTTATTTGTTTGTTTGTGTGTTTATTTGTTTGTTTATCTGTTTATTTTTTTTATTTGTTTGTTTATTTGTTTTTTTACTTGTTTGTTTGTTTGCTGGTTTGTTTGTTTGTTTGTCTATATGTTTATTTGTTTGTTCATTTGTTTGATTGTTTATTTATGTGTTTGTTTATTACTTTGTTTGTTCATTTGTTTGATTGTTTGTTTATGTGTTTGTTTGTTTGTAGGTTTATTTGTTTGTCTATTTATTAGTTTGTTTGTTTATTTGTTTGATTGTTTGGTTGTATATTTGTTTGTTTGTTTGGTTGTTTGTTTAGGTGTTTATTTGTTTAATTGTTTGTTTGCTTGTTTATTTGGTTGTTTGTTTGTATGTTTGTTTTTTTCTGTTTGTTTATTTATTTGTTTGTTTGTTTATCTGTTTGTTTTTTTATTTGTTTGTTTATTTGTTTTTTTACTCGTTAGTTTGTTTGCTTGTTTATTTGGTTTTTTGTTTGTTGGTTTGTTTTTTGTTTTTTTTTTTTTGTATTTTTGTTTGTTTGTATGTTTGATTATATGTTTATTTGTTTGATTGTTTGTTTATTTGTTTGATTGTTTGTTTGTTTATTTGTTTGTTAATTTATTTGTTTATTTGTTCGTTTATTTATTTGTTTGTTTATGTGTTTGTTTGTATGTTTATTTGTTTGTTTTGTTCCTTTATTTGTTTGTTTATTTAGTAGTTTGTTTGTTTGTTCGTTTTTTGTTTGTTTTTTTGTATGTTTATTTATTTTTTTATTTAGTAGTTTGTTTGTTTGTTTATTTATGTGTTTGTTTGTTTATATGTTTACTTGTTTGATTGTTTCTTTATTTGTTTAGTAGTTTGTTTGTTTTTTTGTATGTTTATTTATTTGTTTATTTAGTAGTTTGTTTGTTTGTTTCTTTGTGTGTTTGTTTGTTTGTTTACTTGTTTGTTTATTTGTTTGTTTGTTTACTTGTTTGTTTATGTGTTTGTTTGTTTATTTGTTTGTTTGTTTCATTGTGTGTTTGTTTATTTGTTTGTTTATTTATGTGTTTGTTTGTTTATATGTTTACTTGTTTGATTGTTTGTTTATTTGTTTGATTGTTTGTTTATTTGTTTGTTTGTTTGTTTAGGTGTTTGTTTGTTTGTTTCTTTGTGTGTGTGTTTGTTTGTTTATACGTTTATTTGTTTGTTTGATTGTTTGTTTATTTGTTTGTTTGTTTATATGTTTATTTATTTGTTCATTTGTTTGTTTGTTTGGTTGTTTGTGTGATTGCTTAGATATTTGTTTGTATATTTGTTTGTTTGTTTTTTTTGGGTGTTTGTTTGCTTGTTTGTTTATATGGTTATTTGTTTGTTCATTTGTTTAATTGTTTGTTTATTTATTTGTTTGTTTACCTGTTTGTTTGTTTGTTGCTTTGTTTTTTGTTTGTTTATATGTTTGATTGTTTGTTTATTTGTTTACTTGTTTGTTTATTTGTTTGTTTCTTTATTTGTTTGTTTATTTATTTGTTTGTTTAATTTTTAGTTTGTTTGTTTATTTGTTTATTTTTTTATTTATTTATTTATATGTTTGTTTATTTGTTTTTTTTCTGTTTGTTTATTTATTTGTTTGTTTGTTTATCTGTTTGTTTTTTTTATTTGTTTGTTTATTTGTTTTTTTACTCGTTTGTTTGCTTGTTTATTTGGTTGTTTGTTTGTTGGTTTGTTTTTTTTTTTGTATCTGTTTGTTTGTTTGATTATATGTTTTGTTCTTTGATTGTTTGCTTGTTTATTAGTTTGTTTATTTGTTTGTTAATTTATTTGTTTCTTTGTTCGTTTATTTTTTTATTTATTTGTTTGTTTATATATTTGTTTGTTTATGTGTTTGTTTGTATGTTTATTACTTTGTTTGTTTATTTGTTTGTTTCTTTAGTTGTTTGTTTATTTATTAGTTTGTTTGTTTATTTGTTTGTTTATTTTTTTATTTATTTGTTTGTATATGTGTTTGTTTGTTTATTTGTTTGTCTGTTTATTTGTTTGTTTATTTATTAGTTTGTTTGTTTATTTGTTGGTTTGTTTTTTTGATTGTTTGTTTATTGGTTTGTTTATTTGCTTGTTTGTTTATTTGTTTGTTTTGTTCCTTTATTTGTTTGTTTATTTAGTAGTTTGTTTGTTTGTTTATTTATGTGTTTGTTTGTTTATATGTTTACTTGTTTGATTGTTTGCTTATATGTTTGATTGTTTGTTTAGTAGTTTGTTTGTTTGTTTTTTTGTATGTTTATTTATTTGTTTAGTTAGTAGTTTGTTTGTTTGTTTCTTTGTGTGTTTGTATACTTGTTTGTATATTTGTTTGTTTGTTTACTTGTTTGTTTATGTGTTTGTTTGTTTATTTGTTTGTTTGTTTCTTTGTGTGTTTGTTTGTTTATTTATGTGTTTGTTTGTTTATATGTTTACTTGTTTGTTTATTTGTTTGATTGTTTGTTTATTTGTTTGTTTGTTTAGGTGTTTGTTTGTTTGTTTGTTTGTTTGTGTGTGTGTTTGTTTGTTAGTTTGTTTGTTTGGTTATTTTTTTATTTATTTGTTTGTTTGTTTTTTATCTGTTTGTTTATTTATTTATTTATTAGTTTGTTTGTGTCTTTGTTTGTTTGGTTATATGTTTATTTATTTGTTTATTTGTTTGCTTATTTGTTTGTTTGCTTGTTTATTTGTTTGTTGGTTTGTTTATTTGATTTTTTCTGTTTGTTTATTTATTTGTTTGTTTATATATTTACTTGTTTGTTTATTTGTTCGTTTGTGTGTTTATTTGTTTGTTTATCTGTTTATTTTTTTATTTGTTTGTTTATTTGTTTTTTTACTTGTTTGTTTGTTTGCTGGTTTATTTGTTTGTTTGTCTATATGTTCATTTGTTTGTTCATTTGTTTGATTGTTTGTTTATGTGTTTGTTTATTACCTTGTTTGTTTAGGCGTTTATTTGTTTTTTGGTGTCTTTGTTTGTTTGTTGGTTTATTTGTTTGTTTATTTATTAGTTTGTTTGTTTATATGTTTATTTGTTTGTTCATTTGTTTGATTGTTTGTTTGTATATTTGTTTGTTTGTTTGTTTGTTTAGGCGTTTACTTGTTTTTTTGTGTCTTTGGTTGTTTGTTTGTTTATTTGTTTGTTTGCTTGTTTATTTGGTTGTTTGTTTGTATGTTTGTTTATTTGCTTTTTTTCTGTTTGTTTATTTATTTGTTTGTTTGTTTATCTGTTTGTTTTTTTTATTTGTTTGTTTATTTGTTTTTTTACTCGTTAGTTTGTTTGCTTGTTTATTTGGTTGTTTGTTTTTTTTTTGTATCTGTTTGTTTGTTTGATTATATGTTTATTTGTTTGATTGTTTGTTTGTTTATTTGTTTGATTGTTTGGTTGTTTATTAGTTTGTTTATTTGTTTGTTTATTTTTAAGTTGGTTGTTTATTTGTTTGTTTGTATATTGTTTGTTTGTTTATTTATGTGTTTGTTTGTTTATATGTTTACTTGTTTGATTGTTTGTTTGTTTATTAGTTTGTTTATTTGCTTGTTAATTTATTTGTTTATTTGTTCGTTTATTTTCTTATTTATTTGTTTGTTTATGTGTTTGTTTGTATGTTTATTACTTTGTTTGTTTATTTGTTTGTTTCATTATTTGTTTGTTTATTTATTAGTTTGTTTGTTTATTTGTTTGTTTGTTTGTTTATTTTTTTATTTATTTGTTTGTATATGTGTTTGTTTGTATGTTTATTACTTTGTTTGTTTATTTGTTTGTTTGTTTGTTTATTTTTTATTTATTTGTTTGTATATGTGTTTGTTTGTATGTTTATTACTTTGTTTGTTTATTTGTTTGTTTCTTTATTTGTTTGTTTATTTATTAGTTTGTTTGTTTATTTGTTTGTTTGTTTGTTTATTTTTTTAGTATTTGTTTGTATATGTGCTTGTTTGTTTATTTGTTTGTTTGTTTAGTTATTAGTTTATTTGCTTGTTTGTTTATTTGTTTGTTTTCTTCCTTTATTTGTTTGTTTATTTAGTAGTTTGTTTGTTTTTTGTTTGTTTGTTTTTTTGTGTGTTTATTTATTTGTTTATTTAGTAGTTTGTTTGTTTGTTTATTAATGTGTTTGTTTGTTTATATGTTTACTTGTTTGATTGTTTGTTTATTTGTTTGATTGTTTGTTTAGTAGTTTGTTTGTTTTTTTGTATGTTTATTTATTTGTTTATTTAGTAGTTTGTTTGTTTGTTTCTTTGTGTGTTTGTTTGCTTGTTTATTTGGTTTTTTGTTTGTTGGTTTGTTTTTTTGTTTTTTTATCTGTTTGTTTGTTTGCTTATATGTTTATTTGTTTGCTTATATGTTTATTTGTTTGATTGTTTGTTTGTTTATTTGTTTGATTGTTTGTTTGTTTTTTAGTTTGGTTATTTGTTTGTTAATTCATTTGTTTATTTGTTTGTTTATTTTCTTATTTATTTGTTTGTTTATGTGTTTGTTTGTATGTTTATTACTTTGTTTGTTTATTTATTAGTTTGTTTGTTTATTTGTTTGTTTGTTTGTTTATTTTTTTATTTATTTGTTTGTATATGTGTTTGTTTGTTTATTTGTTTGTTTGTTTATTTATAAGTTTATTTGCTTGTTTGTTAATTGTTTGTTTTCTTCCTTTATTTGTTTGTTTATTTAGTAGTTTGTTTGTTTTTTGTTTGTTTTTTTGTATGTTTATTTATTTGTTTATTTAGTAGTTTGTTTGTTTGTTTATTTATGTGTTTGTTTGTTTATGTGTTTACTTGTTTGATTGTATGTTTATTTATTAGTTTGTTTGTTTATTTGTTTGTTTATTTTTTTATTTATTTGTTTGTATATGTGTTTGTTTGTTTATTTATTTGTTTGTTAATTTATTAGTTTATTTGCTTGTTTGTTCATTTGTTTGTTTTCTTCCTTTATTTGTTTGTTTATCTAGTAGTTGGTTTGTTTTTTGTTTGTTTGTTTTTTTGTATGTTTATTTGTTTGTTTGTTTAGTAGTTTGTTTGTTTTTTGTTTGTTTGTTTATTTAGTAGTTTGTTTGTTTTTTGTTTGTTTGTTTTTTTGTATGTTTATTTATTTGTTTATTTAGTAGTTTGTTTGTTTGTTTATTTATGTGTTTGTTTGTTTATGTGTTTACTTGTTTGATTGTTTGTTTATTTATTAGTTTGTTTGTTTATTTGTTTGTTTGTTTGTTTATTTTTTTATTTATTTGTTTGTATATGTGTTTGTTTGTTTATTGGTTTGTTTGTTTATTTATTAGTTTATTTGCTTGTTTGTTTATTTGTTTGTTTTCTTCCTTTATTTGTTTGTTTATTTAGTAGTGTGTTTGTTTTTTGTTTATTTGTTTTTTTGTATGTTTATTTATTTGTTTTTTTAGTAGTTTGTTTGTTTGTTTATTTATGTGTTTGTTTGTTTATTTATGTGTTTGTTTGTTTATATGTTTACTTGTTTGATTGTTTGTTTATTTGTTTGTTTGTTTAGTAGTTTGTTTGTTTGTTTTTTTGTATGTTTATTTATTTGTTTATTTAGTAGTTTGTTTGTTTCTTTGTGTGTTTGTTTGTTTATTTGTTTGTTTGTTTACTTGTTTGTTTATGTGTTTGTTTGTTTATTTGTTTGTTTGATTCTTTGTGTGTTTGCTTGTTTGTTTGTTTATATGTTTACTTGTTTGATTGTTTGTTTATTTGTTTATTTGTTTGATTGTTTGTTTATTTGTTTGTTTGTTTGTTTGTTTGTTTCTTTGTGTGTTTGCTTGTTTGTTTGTTTATATGTTTACTTGTTTGATTGTTTGTTTATATGTTTACTTGTTTGATTGTTTGTTTATTTGTTTATTTGTTTGTTTGTTTGTTTCTTTGTGTGTATGTTTGTTTGTTTGTTTGTTTGTTTATATGTTTATTTGTTTGTTCATTTGTTTGATTGTTTGTTTATTTGTTTCTTTGTTTAATTGTTTGTTATTTGTTTGATTGTTTTTTTTTTTGTTTGTTTGCTTATTTATCTGTTTGTTTGTTTATATGTTTATTTATTTGTTCATTTGTTTGTTTGTTTGTTTGGATGTTTGTTTGATTGGTTAGATATTTGGTTGTTTATTTGTTTGTTTGTTTCTTTGTGTGTTGGTTTGTTTGTTTGTTTATTTGTTTGATTGTTTGTTTGTTTCTTTGTTTTTTGTTTGTTTATATGTTTATTTGTTTGTTTATTTGTTAACTTGTTTGTTTATTTGTTTGTTTATTTATTTGTTTGTTTTTTTAATTGTTTGTTTAATTTTTAGTTTGTTTGTTTATTTGGTTGTTTATTTTTTTATTTATTTGTTTGTTTGTTTGTTTGTTTATATGTTTATTTGTTTGTTCTTTTTTTTTTGATTGTTTGTTTATTTGTTTGTTTATTTGTTTGTTTATTTGTTTGTTTATTTGTTTGTTTATATGTTTATTTTTTTGTTCATTTGTTTGTTTGTTTGTTTCTGTGTTTGTTTATTTGTTTGTTTGTTTGTATATGTGTTGGTTTGTTTATTTGTTTCTTTGTGTGTTTGTTTGTTTGTTTATTTATGTGTTTGTATGTTTATTTGTTTATTTATTTGTTTGTGTGTTTGTTTGTTTAGGTGTTTGTTTGTTTGTTTGTTTCTTTGTGTGTTTGTTTGTTTATTTATGTATTTGTTTGATTGTTTGTTTATTTATGTGTTTGTTTGTTTATATGTTTATTTGTTTGATTGTTTGTTTGTTTGTTTGTTTGTTTATTCGTTTCTTTGTTTAGGTGTTTGTTTGTTTTTTTGTTTCTTTTAGTGTGTGTTTGTTTGTTTATATGTTTATTTGTTTGTTCATTTGTTTGATTCTTTGTTTGTTTATTTGTTTCTTTGTTTGTTATTTGTTTGCTTGTTTTTTTTGTCTGTTTATTTCTTTGTTTGTTTGGTTGTTTATTTGTTTGTTTAGGTGTTTGTTTGTTTCTCTGTGTGTGTGTTTGTTGGTTTGCTTATTTGTTTTTTTATCGGTTTGTTTATTTGTTTATTTATTTGTTTGTTTGTTTATATGTTTATTTGTTTTTTCATTTGTTTGATTGTTTGTTTGTTTATTTATTTGTATTGTATATGTTTATTTATTTGTTTATTTGTTTGCTTATTTGTTTGTTTGCTTGTTTATTTGTTTGTTGGTTTGTTTATTTGATTTTTTCTGTTTGTTTATTTATTTGTTTTTTTATATATTTACTTGTTTGTTTATTTGTTCGTTTGTGTGTTTATTTGTTTGTTTATCTGTTTATTTTTTTTTATTTGTTTGTTTATTTGTTTTTTTGACTTGTTTGTTTGTTTGCTGGTTTATTTGTTTGTTTGTCTATATGTTTATTTGTTTGTTCATTTGTTTGATTGTTTGTTTATGTGTTTGTTTATTACTTTGTTTGTTCATTTGTTTGTTTATGTGTTTGTTTGTTGGATTATTTGTTTGTTTATTTATTAGTTTGTTTGTTTATATGTTTATTTGTTTGATTGTTTGTTTGTATATTTGTTTGGTTGTTTGTTTGTTTGTTTAGGTGTTTATTTGTTTTTTTTTTTGTCTTTGTTTGTTTGTTTATTTGTTTGTTTGCTTGTTTATTTGGTTGTTTGTTTGTATGTTTGTTTATTTGTTTTTTTTTTCTGTTTGTTTATTTATTTGTTTGTTTGTTTATCTGTTTGTTCTTTTTATTTGTTTGTTTATTTGTTTTTTTACTCGTTAGTTTGTTTGCTTGTTTATTTGGTTGTTTGTTTGTTGGTTTGTTTTTTTGTTTTTTTTTTTGTATCTGTTTGTTTGTTTGATTATATGTTTATTTGTTTGATTGTTTGTTTGTTTATTTGTTTGATTGTTTGTTTGTTTATTAGTTTGTTTATTTGTTTGTTTTTTTATTTGTTTATTTGTTCGTTTATTTTTTTATTTATTTGTTTGTTTCTTTATTTGTTTGTTTATTTATTAGTTTGTTTGTTTATTTGTTTGTTTGTTTATTTTTTTATTTATTTGTTTGTATATGTGTTTGTTTGTTTATTTGTTTGTTTATTTGTTTGTTTATTTATTAGTTTGTTTGTTTATTTATTTGTTGGTTTGTTTGTTTATTTGTTTGTTTATTTGTTTGTTTTGTTCCTTTATTTGTTTGTTTATTTAGTAGTTTGTTTGTTTGTTTGTTTTTTTGTATGTTTATTTAGTAGTTTATTTGTTTGTTCATTTGTTTGATTGTTTCTTTATTTGTTTCTTTGTTTGATAGTTTGTTATTTGTTTGATTTTTTTTTTTTGTTTGTTTGCTTGTTTATCTGTTTGTTTGTTTATATGTTTATTTATTTGTTCATTTGTTTGTTTGTTTGGTTGTTTGTTTGATTGCCTAGATATTTGTTTGTTTGTTTTTTGTGTGTTTGTTTATTTGTTTGTTTCTTTATTTGTTTGTTTATTTGTTTGTTTGTTTTTTGTGTGTTTGTTTGCTTGTTTGTTTATATGGTTATTTGTTTGTTCATTTGTTTAATTGTTTGTTTATTTATTTGTTTGTTTACCTGTTTGTTTGTTTGTTTCTTTGTTTTTTGTTTGTTTATATGTTTATTTGTTTGATTGTTTGTTTATTTGTTTATTTGTTTGTTTCTTTATTTGTTTGTTTATTTATTTGTTTGTTTTTTTAATTGTTTGTTTAATTTTTAGTTTGTTTGTTTATTTATTTGTTTGTTTATTTTTTTATTTATTTGTTTGTATGTTTGTTTATTTTTTTTTTCTGTTTCTTTATTTATTTGTGTGTTTGTTTATCTGTTTGTTTTTTTTATTTGTTTTTTTACTCGTTAGTTTGTTTGCTTGTTTATTTGGTTGTTTGTTTGTTGGTTTGTTTTTTTGTTTTTTTTTGTATCTGCTTGTTTGTTTGATTATATGTTTATTTGTTTGATTGTTTGTTTGTTTATTTGTTTGATTGTTTGTTTGTTTATTAGTTTGTTTATTTGTTTGTTAATTTATTTGTTTATTTGTTCGTTTATTTTTTTATTTATTTGTTTGTTTCTTTATTTGTTTGTTTATTTAATAGTTTGTTTGTTTATTTGTTTGTTCATTTTTTTATTTATTTGTTTGTATATGTGTTTGTTTGTTTATTTGTTTGTTTGTTTATTTGTTTGTTTATTTATTAGTTTGTTTGTTTGTTTGTTTATTTGTTGGTTTGTTTGTTTGATTGTTTATTTGTTTGTTTATTGGTTTGTTTATTTGCTTGTTTGTTTATTTGTTTGTTTTGTTCCTTTATTTGTATGTTTATTTAGTAGTTTGTTTGTTTGTTTTTTTTGTATGTTTATTTATTTGTTTATTTAGTAGTTTGTTTGTTTGTTTAGTTATGTGTTTGTTTGTTTATATGTTTACTTGTTTTATTGCTTAGATATTTGTTTGTTTATTTGTTTGTTTGTTTTTTTGTGTGTTTGTTTGCTTGTTTGTTTATATGGTTATTTGTTTAATTGTTTGTTTATTTATTTGTTTGTTTACTTGTTTGTTTGTTTGTTTCTTTGTTTGTTGGTTTGTTTGTTTGTTTATTTGTTTGAATGTTTGTTTATTTGTTTACTTGTTTGTTTATTTGTTTGTTTCTTTATTTGTTTGTTTATTTATTTGTTTATTTTTTTAATTGTTTGTTTAATTTTTAGTTTGTTTGTTTATTTGTTTGTTTGTTTATTTTTTTATTTATTTGTTTGTTTGTTTGTTTGTTCATATGTTTAGTTGTTTGTTCTTTTTTTTTGATTGTTTGTTTATTTGTTTGTTTCTTTGTTTGTTTATATGTTTATTTTTTTGTTCATTTGTTTGTTTGTTTGTTTATTTGTTTGATTGTTTGTTTGTATATTTGTTTGTTTGTTTATTTATATGTTTATTTGTTTGTTCTTTTTTTTGATTGTTTGTTTATTTGTTTGTTTATATGTTTATTTTTTGTTTATTTATTAGTTTGTTTGTTTATTTGTTTGATTGTTTGTTTGTATATTTGTTTGTTTGTTTGTTTGTTTGTTTAGGTGTTTATTTGTTTGTTTGTTTTTTTGTGTCTTTGTTTGTTTGTTTATTTGTTTGTTTGTTTGTTTCTTTGTTTTTCGTTTGTTTATATGTTTATTTGTTTGATTGTTTGTTTATTTGTTTACTTGTTTGTTTATTTGTTTGTTTATTTATTTGTTTGTTTTTTAATTGTTTGTTTAATTTTTAGTTTGTTTGTTTATTTGTTTGTTTGTTTATTTTTTTATTTATTTGTTTGTTTGTTTGTTTGTTTATATGTTTATTTGTTTGTTTTTTTTTTGATTGTTTGTTTATTTGTTTGTTCATATGTTTATTTTTTTGTTCATTTGTTTGTTTGTTTGTTTCTGTGTTTGTTTATATATTTGTTTGTTTATTTGTTTGTTTACTTGTTTTTTTATTTGTTTGTTTGTTTGTATATGTGTTTGTTTGTTTATTTGTTTCTTTGTGTGTTTGTTTGTTTATTTAAGTGTTTGTGTGTTTATTTGTTTATTTATTTGTTTGTGTGTTAGTTTGTTTAGGCGTTTGTTTGTTTGTTTATTTGTTTCTTTGTGTGTTTGTTTGTTTGTTTATTTATGTGTTTGTTTGTTTATTTTTGTGTTTGTTTGTTTATATGTTTATATGTTTATTTGTTTGTTTGTTTATATGTTTATTTGTTTGTTCATTTGTTTGATTGTTTGTTTGTTTATTTGATTCTTTGTTTGTTTGTTTGTTATTTGTTTTCTTGTTTTTTTATCTGTTTATTTCTTTGTTTGTTTGGTTGTTTGTTTGTTTGTTTAGGTGTTTGTTTGTTTCTCTGTGTGTGTGTTTGTTGGTTTGTTTATTTGTTTTTTTATCTGTTTGTTTATTTGTTTATTTATTTGTTTGTTTGTTTATATGTTTATTTGTTTTTTCATTTGTTTGATTGTTTGTTTGTTTATTTTTTATTTGTTTGTTTGTTTAATTTTTTATTTATTTGTTTGTTGGCTTATTTGTTTGTTTATTTATTAGTTTGTTTGTTTATATGTTTATTTGTTTGTTCATTTGTTTGATTGTATATTTTTTTTTATTTGTTTATCTGTTTATTTTTTTATTTGTTTGTTTATTTTTTTACTTGTTTGTTTGTTTGTTTATATGTTTATTTGGTTGTTCATTTGTTTGTTTGTTTGATTGTTTATTTGTTTTTTATCTGTTTGTTTGTTTATTTATCTGTTTGTTTATTTTTTATTTGGTTGTTTGTTTGTTTAATTTTTTATTTATTTGTTTGTTTGTTTGTTGGCTTATTTGTTTGTTTATTTATTAGTTTGTTTATCTATATGTTTATTTGTTTGTTCATTTGTTTGATTGTTTGTTTGTATATTTGTTTGTTTGTTTGGTTGTTTGTTTGTTTATTTGTTTAGGTGTTTATTTGGTTGTTTGTTTTTTTGTGTCTTTGTTTGTTTGTTTATTTATTTGTTTGCTTGTTTATTTGGTTGTTTGTTTGTATGTTTGTTTATTTGTTTTTTTTTCTGTTTGTTTATTTATTTTTTTGTTTGTTTATCTGTTTGTTTTTTTTATTTGTTTGTTTATTTGTTTTTTTACTCGTTAGTTTGTTTGCTTGTTTATTTGGTTGTTTGTTTGTTTGTTTATTTGTTTGATTTTTTGTTTGTTTATTAGTTTGTTTATTTGTTTGTTAATTTATTTGTTTAGTGTTCGTTTATTTTCTTATTTATTTGTTTGTTTATGTGTTTGTTTGTATGTTTATTACTTTGTTAGTTTATTTCTTTGTTTCTTTATTTGTTTGCTTATTTATTAGTTTGTTTGTTTATTTGTTTGTTTGTTTGTTTATTTTTTTATTTATTTGTTTGTATATGTGTTTGTTTGTTTATTTGTTTGTTTATTTATTAGTTTGTTTGTTTGTTTATTTGTTGGTTTGTTTGTTTGATTGTTTGTTTCTTTGTTTGTTTATTGGTTTCTTTATTTGCTTGTTTGTTTATTTGTTTGTTTTCTTCCTTTATTTGTTTGTTTATTTAGTAGTTTGTTTGTTTATTTGTTTGTTTGCTTGTTTATTTGGTTGTTCGTTTGTTGGTTTGTTTTTTTATCTGTTTGTTTGTTTGATTATATGTTTATTTGTTTGGTTGTTTGTTTGTTTATTTGTTTGATTGTTTGTTTATTTATGTGTTTGTTTGTTTATATGTTTATTTGTTTGATTGTTTGATTGTTTGTTTGTTTGTTTATTTGTTTATTTGTTTAGGTGTTTGTTTGTTTGTTTGTTTCTTTGTGTGTGTGTTTGTTTGTTTATATGTTTATTTGTTTGTTCATTTGTTTGTTTGTTTGTTTGTTTATTTGATTCTTTGTTTGTTTGTTTGTTATTTGTTTTCTTGTTTTTTTATCTGTTTAATTTTTTGTTTGTTTGGTTGTTTGTTTGTTTAGGTGTTTGTTTGTTTCTCTGTGTGTGTGTTTGTTGGTTTGTTTATTTGTTTTTTTATCCGTTTGTTTATTTGTTTATTTATTTGTTTGTTTGTTTATATGTTTATTTGTTTTTTCATTTGTTTGATTGTTTGTTTGTTTATTTATTTGTTTGTTTGTTTATTTGTTTATTTATTTGTTTGTTTATGTGTTTGTGTATTTGTTTATATGTTTATTTGTTTGATTGTTTATTTGTTTGTTGATTTATTTGTTTGTTTGTTTATTTATCTGTTTTTTTATTTTTTATTTGTTTGTTTGTTTAATTTTTTATTTATTTGTTTGTTGGCTTATTTGTTTGTTTATTTTTTTTACTTGTTTGTTTGTTATATGTTTATTTGTTTGTTCATTTGTTTGATTGTTTATTTTTTTTTATTTGTTTATCTGTTTATTTTTTTATTTGTTTGTTTATTTTTTTACTTGTTTGTTTGTTTGTTTATATGTTTATTTGGTTGTTCATTTGTTTGTTTGCTTGATTGTTTATTTGTTTTTTATCTGTTTGTTTGTTTATTTATCTGTTTGTTTATTTTTTATTTGTTTGTTTGTTTGTTTAATTTTTTATTTATTTGTTTGTTTGTTTGTTGGCTTATTTGTTTGTTTATTTATTAGTTTGTTTGTTTATATGTTTATTTGTTTAATTGTTTGTTTGTTTGGTTGTTTGTTTGTTTATTTGTTTAGGTGTTTATTTGGTTGTTTGTTTTTTTGTGTCTTTGTTTGTTTGTTTATTTATTTGTTTGCTTGTTTATTTGGTTGTTTGTTTGTATGTTTGTTTATTTGTTTTTTTTCTGTTTGTTTATTTATTTTTTTGTTTGTTTATCTGTTTGTTTTTTTTATTTGTTTGTTTATTTGTTTTTTTACTCGTTAGTTTGTTTGCTTGTTTATTTGGTTGTTTGTTTGTTTGTTTATTTGTTTGATTTTTTGTTTGTTTATTTGTTTGTTTATTTGTTTGTTAATTTATTTGTTTATTGTTCGTTTATTTTCTTATTTATTTGTTTGTTTATGTGTTTGTTTGTATGTTTATTACTTTGTTAGTTTATTTGTTTGTTTCTTTATTTGTTTGCTTATTTATTAGTTTGTTTGTTTATTTGTTTGTTTGTTTGTTTATTTTTTTATTTATTTATTTGTATATGTGTTTGTTTGTTTATTTGTTTGTTTATTTGTTTGTTTATTTATTAGTTTGTTTGTTTGTTTATTTGTTTGTTTGATTGTTTGTTTCTTTGTTTGTTTATTGGTTTGTTTATTTGCTTGTTTGTTTATTTGTTTGTTTTCTTCCTTTATTTGTTTGTTTATTTAGTAGTTTGTTTGTTTTTTTGTTTTTTTGTATGTTTATTTATTTGTTTATTTAGTAGTTTGTTTATTTATGTGTTTGTTTGTTTATATATTTACTTGTTTGATTGTATGTTTATTTGTTTGATTGTTTGTTTATTTGTTTGTTTGCTTGTTTATTTGGTTGTTTGTTTGTTGGTTTGTTTTTTTATCTGTTTGTTTGTTTGATTATATGTTTATTTGTTTGGTTGTTTGTTTGTTTATTTGTTTGATTGTTTGTTTATTAGTTTGTTTATTTGTTTGTTAATTTATTTGTTTATTGTTCATTTACTTTCTTATTTATTTGTTTGTTTATGTGTTTGTTGTATGTTTATTACTTTGTTTGTTTATTTGTCTGTTTCTTTATTTGTTTGTTTAGTTGTTTGTTTATTTTTTTATTTATTTGTTTGTATATGTGTTTGTTTGTTTATTTGTTTGTTTGTTTTTTGTTTGTTTGTTTATTTGTTTGTTTATTTATTAGTTTGTTTGTTTGTTTATTTGTTGGTTTGTTTGTTTATTTGTTTGTTTATTGGTTTGTTTATTTGCTTGTTTGTTTATTTTCTTCCTTTATTTGTTTGTTTATTTAGTAGTTTGTTTGTTTGTTTTTTTGTATGTTTATTTATTTAGTAGTTTGTTTGTTTATTTATGTGTTTGTTTGTTTATATGTTTACTTGTTTGATTGCTTAGATATTTGTTTGTTTATTTGTTTGTTTGTTTTTTGTGTGTTTGTTTGCTTGTTTGTTTATATGGTTATTTGTTTAATTGGTTGTTTATTTATTTGTTTGTTTACTTGTTTGTTTGTTTGTTTACTTGTTTGTTTATTTGTTTGTTTGTTTATTTGTTTGATTGTTTGTTTGTTTGTTTATTTGTTTGTTTGTTTGTTTATATGTTTATTTGTTTGTTCTTTTTTTTTGATTGTTTGTTTATTTGTTTGTTTATATGTTTATTTTTTTGTTCATTTGTTTGTTTGTTTGTTTCTGTGTTTGTTTATTTATTTGTTTGTTTATTTGTTTGTTTACTTGTTTGTTTATTTGTTTGTTTGTTTGTATATGTGTTTGTTTGTTTATTTGTTTCTTTGTGTGTTTGTTTGTTTATTTAAGTGTTTGTGTGTTTATTTGTTTATTTATTTGTTTGTGTGTTTGTTTGTTTAGGCGTTTGTTTGTTTGCTTATTTGTTTGTTTGTTTCTTTGTGTGTTTGTTTGTTTGTTTATTTATGTGTTTGTTTGATTGTTTGTTTATTTATGTGTTTGTTTGTTTATATGTTTGATTGTTTGTTTGTTTGTTTATTTGTTTGTTTAGGTGTTTGTTTGTTTGTTTGTGTGTGTGTTTGTTTGTTTATATATTTATTTGTTTGTTCATTTGTTTGATTGTTTGTTTGTTTATTTGATTCTTTGTTTGTTTGTTTAATTTTTTATTTATTTGTTTGTTGGTTTATTTGTTTGTTTGTCTATATGTTTATTTGTTTGTTCATTTGTTTGATTGTTTGTTTATGTGTTTGTTTATTACTTTGTTTGTTCATTTGTTTGATTGTTTGTTTATGTGTTTTTTTGTTTGTTGGTTTATTTGTTTGTTTATTTATTAGTTCGTTTGTTTATATGTTTATTTGTTTGATTGTTTGTTTGTATATTTGTTTGTTTGTTTGGTTGTTTGTTTGTTTGTTTGTTTGTTTAGGTGTTTATTTGTTTTTTTGTGTCTTTGTTTGTTTGTTTATTTGTTTGTTTGCTTGTTTATTTGGTTGTTTGTTTGTATGTTTGTTTATTTGTTTTTTTTTTCTGTTTGTTTATTTATTTGTTTGTTTGTTTATCTGTTTGTTTTTTTTATTTGTTTGTTTATTTGTTTTTTTACTCGTTAGTTTGTTTGCTTGTTTATTTGGTTGTTTGTTTGTTGGTTTGTTTTTTTGTTTTTTTTTTTTTGTATCTGTTTGTTTGTTTGATTATATGTTTATTTGTTTGTTTGTTTATTTGTCTGATTGTTTGTTTGTTTATTAGTTTGTTTGTTTATTAGTTTGTTTATTTGTTTGTTAATTTATTTGTTTATTTGTTCGTTTATTTTTTTATTTATTTGTTTGTTTCTTTATTTGTTTGTTTATTTATTAGTTTGTTTGTTTATTTGTTTGTTTGTTTATTTTTTTTATTTATTTGTTTGTATATGTGTTTGTTTGTTTATTTGTTTGTTTGTTTGTTTATTTGTTTGTTTATTTATTAGTTTGTTTGTTTGTTTATTTAGTAGTTTGTTTGTTTGTTTGTTTTTTTGTATGTTTATTTAGTAGTTTATTTGTTTGTTCATTTGTTTGATTGTTTCTTTAGTTGTTTCTTTGTTTGATAGTTTGTTATTTGTTTGATTGTTTTTTTTTGTTTGTTTGTTTCTTTATTTGTTTGCTTGTTTATATGTTTATTTGCTTGTTCATTTGTTTGTTTGTTTATTAGTTTGTTTATTTTTTTTATTTATTTGTTTGTTTGTTTGTTTATTTATTTGTTTGTTTGTTTATCTGTTTGTTTTTTTTATTTGTTTGATTGTTTATTTGTTTGTTTATTGGTTTGTTTATTTGCTTGTTTGTTTATTTGTTTGTTTTGTTCCTTTATTTGTTTGTTTATTTAGTAGTTTGTTTGTTTGTTTTTTTTTGTATGTTTATTTATTTGTTTATTTGTTCGTTTATTTTTTTATTTATTTGTTTGTTTTTTATTTGTTTGTTTATTTATTAGTTTGTTTGTTTATTTGTTTGTTCATTTTTTTATTTATTTGTTTGTATATGTGTTTGTTTGTTTATTTGTTTGTTTGTTTATTTGTTTGTTTATTTATTAGTTTGTTTGTTTATTTGTTGGTTTGTTTGTTTGATTGTTTATTTGTTTGTTTATTGGTTTGTTTATTTGCTTGTTTGTTTATTTGTTTGTTTTGTTCCTTTATTTGTTTGTTTATTTAGTAGTTTGTTTGTTTGTTTTTTTTTTGTATGTTTATTTATTTGTTTATTTAGTAGTTTGTTTGTTTGTTTGTTTAGTTATGTGTTTGTTTGTTTATTTGTTTATTTATTTGTTTATATATTTGTTTGTGTGTTTGTTTGTTTGTTTATTTATGTGTTTGTTTGTTTAGATGTTTATTTGTTTGATTGTTTGTTTGTTTGTTTATTTGTTTTGGTGTTTGTTTGTTTGTTAGTTTCTTTGTGTGTGTGTTTGTTTGTTTGTTTATTTATTCCTTTGTTTGTTTGTTTGTTTATTTATGTGTTTGTTTATTTGTTTATTTATTTGTTTGTGTGTTTGTTTGTTTAGGTGTTTGTTTGTTTCTTTGTGTGTTTGTTTGTTTGTTTGTTTATATGTTTATTTGCTTGTTTGTTTATTTGTTTGTTTAGTAGTTTGTTTGTTTGTTTTTTTTTTGTATGTTTATTTATTTGTTTATTTGTTCGTTTATTTTTTTATTTATTTGTTTGTTTTTTATTTGTTTGTTTATTTATTAGTTTGTTTGTTTATTTGTTTGTTCATTTTTTTATTTATTTGTTTGTATATGTGTTTGTTTGTTTATTTGTTTGTTTGTTTATTTGTTTATTTGCTTGTTTGTTTATTTGTTTGTTTTGTTCCTTTATTTGTTTGTTTATTTAGTAGTTTGTTTGTTTGTTTTTTTTGTATGTTTATTTATTTGTTTATTTAGTAGTTTGTTTGTTTGTTTGTTTAGTTATGTGTTTGTTTGTTTATATGTTTACTTGTTTGATTGCTTAGATATTTGTTTGTTTATTTGTTTATTTATTTGTTTGTGTGTTTGTTTGTTTAGGTGTTTGTTTGTTTCTCTGTGTGTGTGTTTGTTTATTTATATGTTTGTTTGTTTGTTTATTTATTCCTTTGTTTGTTTGTTTGTTTATTTATGTGTTTGTTTGTTTATTTGTTTGTTTATTTGTTTGTGTGTTTGTTTGTTTGTTTCTTTGTGTGTTTGTTTGTTTGTTTGTTTATATGTTTATTTGCTTGGTTATTTATTTGTTTGTGTGTTTGTTTGTTTCTTTGTGTGTTTGTTTGTTTGTTTGTGTATTTATGTGTTTGTTTATATGTTTATTTGTTTGTTTGTTTGTTTAGGTGTTTGTTTGTTTCTTTGTGTGTGTGTTTGTTTGTTTATATGTTTATTTGTTTGTTCATTTGTTTGATTGTTTGTTTGTTTATTTGATTCTTTGTTTGTTTGTTTGTTATTTGTTTTCTTGTTTTTTTATCTGTTTATTTCTTTGTTTGTTTGGTTGTTTGTTTGTTTGTTTAGGTGTTTGTTTGTTTCTCTGTGTGTGTGTTTGTTGGTTTGTTTATTTGTTTTTTTATCTGTTTGTTTATTTGTTTATTTATTTGTTTGTTTGTTTATATGTTTATTTGTTTTTTCATTTGTTTGATTGTTTGTTTGTTTATTTATTTGTTTGTTTGTTTATTTATTTGTTTGTTTATGTGTTTGTGTATTTGTTTATATGTTTATTTGTTTGTTCATTTGTTTGATTGTTTATTTGTTTATTTGCTTGTTTGTTTATTTGTTTGTTTAGTAGTTTGTTTGTTTGTTTTTTTTTGTATGTTTATTTATTTGTTTATTTGTTCGTTTATTTTTTTATTTATTTGTTTGTTTTTTATTTGTTTGTTTATTTATTAGTTTGTTTGTTTATTTGTTTGTTCATTTTTTTATTTATTTGTTTGTATATGTGTTTGTTTGTTTATTTGTTTGTTTGTTTATTTGTTTGTTTATTTATTAGTTTGTTTGTTTGTTTATTTGTTGGTTTGTTTGTTTGATTGTTTATTTGTTTGTTTATTGGTTTGTTTATTTGCTTGTTTGTTTATTTGTTTGTTTTGTTCCTTTATTTGTTTGTTTATTTAGTAGTTTGTTTGTTTGTTTTTTTTGTATGTTTATTTATTTGTTTATTTAGTAGTTTGTTTGTTTGTTTGTTTAGTTATGTGTTTGTTTGTTTATATGTTTACTTGTTTGATTGCTTAGATATTTGTTTGTTTATTTGTTTGTTTGTTTTTTTGTGTGTTTGTTTGCTTGTTTGTTTATATGGTTATTTGTTTAATTGTTTGTTTATTTATTTGTTTGTTTACTTGTTTGTTTGTTTGTTTCTATGTTTGTTGGTTGGTTTGTTTGTTTATTTGTTTGATTGTTTGTTTGTTTGTTTCTTTGTTTTTTGTTTGTTTATATGTTTATTTGTTTGATTGTTTGTATTTTTGTTTACTTGTTTGTTTATTTGTTTGTTTCTTTATTTGTTTGTTTATTTATTTGTTTATTTTTTTAATTGTTTGTTTAATTTTTAGTTTGTTTGTTTATTTGTTTGTTTGTTTATTTTTTTATTTATTTGTTTGTTTGTTTGTTTGTTCATATGTTTAGTTGTTTGTTTTTTTTTTTTGATTGTTTGTTTATTTGTTTGTTTATATGTTTATTTTTTGGTTCATTTGTTTGTTTGTTTGTTTATTTGTTTGATTGTTTGTTTGTATATTTGTTTGTTTGTTTATTTATATGTTTATTTGTTTGTTCTTTTTTTTTGATTGTTTGTTTATTTGTTTGTTTATATGTTTATTTTTTTGTTTATTTATTAGTTTGTTTGTTTATTTGTTTGATTGTTTGTTTGTATATTTGTTTCTTTGTTTGTTTAGGTGTTTATTTGCTTGTTTGTTTTTTTGTGTCTTTGTTTATTTATTAGTTTGTTTGTTTATTTGTTTGTTCATTTTTTTATTTATTTGTTTGTATATGTGTTTGTTTGTTTATTTGTTTGTTTGTTTATTTGTTTGTTTATTTATTAGTTTGTTTATTTGTTGGTTTGTTTGTTTGATTGTTTATTTGTTTGTTTATTGGTTTGTTTATTTGCTTGTTTGTCTATTTGTTTGTTTTGTTCCTTTATTTGTTTGTTTATTTAGTAGTTTGTTTGTTTGTTTTTTTTGTATGTTTATTTATTTGTTTATTTAGTAGTTTGTTTGTTTGTTTGTTTAGTTATGTGTTTGTTTGTTTATATGTTTACTTGTTTGATTGCTTAGATATTTGTTTGTTTATTTGTTTGTTTGTTTTTTTGTGTGTTTGTTTGCTTGTTTGTTTATATGGTTATTTGTTTAATTGTTTGTTTATTTATTTGTTTGTTTACTTGTTTGTTTGTTTGTTTCTATGTTTGTTGGTTGGTTTGTTTGTTTATTTGTTTGATTGTTTGTTTGTTTGTTTCTTTGTTTGTTTATATGTTTATTTGTTTGATTGTTTGTATTTTTGTTTACTTGTTTGTTTCTTTATTTGTTTGTTTATTTATTTGTTTATTTTTTTAATTGTTTGTTTAATTTTTAGTTTGTTTGTTTATTTGTTTGTTTGTTTATTTTTTTATTTATTTGTTTGTTTGTTTGTTTGTTCATATGTTTAGTTGTTTGTTCTTTTTTTTGATTGTTTGTTTATTTGTTTGTTTATATGTTTATTTTTTTGTTCATTTGTTTGTTTGTTTGTTTATTTGTTTGATTGTTTGTTTGTATATTTGTTTGTTTGTTTATTTATATGTTTATTTGTTTGTTCTTTTTTTTTGATTGTTTGTTTATTTGTTTGTTTATATGTTTATTTTTTTGTTTATTTATTAGTTTGTTTGTTTATTTGTTTGATTGTTTGTTTGTATATTTGTTTCTTTGTTTGTTTAGGTGTTTATTTGTTTGTTTGTTTCTTTGTTTTTCGTTTGTTTATATGTTTATTTGTTTGATTGTTTGTTTATTTGTTTACTTGTTTGTTTATTTGTTTACTTGTTTGTTTATTTGTTTGTTTATTTATTTGTTTGTTTTTTTAATTGTTAGTTTAATTTTTAGTTTGTTTGTTTATTTTTTTATTTATTTGTTTGTTTGTTTGTTTGTTTATATGTTTATTTGTTTGTTCTTTTTTTTGATTGTTTGTTTATTTGTTTGTTTATATGTTCATTTTTTTGTTCATTTGTTTGTTTCTGTGTTTGTTTATTTATTTGTTTGTTTATTTGTTTGTTTACTTGTTTGTTTATTTGTTTGTTTATTTGTATATGTGTTTGTTTGTTTATTTGTTTCTTTGTGTGTTTGTTTGTTTATTTAAGTGTTTGTGTGTTTATTTGGTTATTTATTTGTTTGTGTGTTTGTTTGTTTAGGCGTTTGTTTGTTTGTTTATTTGTTTGTTTGTTTCTTTGTGTGTTTGTTTGTTTGTTTATTTATGTGTTTGTTTGATTGTTTGTTTATTTATGTGTTTGTTTGTTTATATGTTTATTTGTTTGATTGTTTGTTTGTTTGTTTATTTGTTTGTTTGTTTAGGTGTTTGTTTGTTTCTCTGTGTGTGTGTTTGTTGGTTTGTTTATTTGTTTTTTTATCTGTTTGTTTATTTGTTTATTTATTTGTTTGTTTGTTTATATGTTTATTTGTTTTTTCATTTGTTTGATTGTTTGTTTGTTTATTTATTTGTTTGTTTGTTTATTTATTTGTTTGTTTATGTGTTTGTGTATTTGTTTATATGTTTATTTGTTTGTTCGTTTGTTTGATTGTTTATTTGTTTGTTGATTTATTTGTTTGTTTGTTTATTTATCTGTTTGTTTATTTTTTATTTGTTTGTTTGTTTAATTTTTTATTTTTAGTTTATTTGTTTTGGTGTTTGTTTGTTTGTTAGTTTCTTTGTGTGTGTGTTTGTTTATTTATAAGTTTGTTTGTTTGTTTGTTTATTTATTCCTTTGTTTGTTTATTTATGTGTTTGTTTGTTTATTTGTTTATTTATTTGTTTGTGTGTTTGTTTGTTTAGGTGTTTGTTTGTTTCTTTGTGTGTTTGTTTGTTTATTTATGTGTTTGTTTGTTTATATGTTTATTTGCTTGTTTGTTTATTTGTTTGTTTGTTTGTATATGTGTTTGTTTGTTTATTTGTTTGTTTGTGTGTTTGTTTGTTTATTTATGTGTTTGTTTGTTTATTTGTTTATTTATTTGTTTGTGTGTTTGTTTAGGTGTTTGTTTGTTTCTTTGTGTGTTTGTTTGTTTATTTATGTGTTTGTTTGTTTATATGTTTATTTGTTTGATTGTTTGTTTGTTTGTTTAGGTGTTTGTTTGTTTCTTTGTGTGTGTGTTTGTTTGTTTATATGTTTATTTGTTTGTTCATTTGTTTGATTGTTTGTTTGTTTGTTTGTTTGTTATTTGGTTGATTGTTTGTTTGTTTATTTGTTTGTTTAGGTGTTTGTTTGTTTGTTTGTTTATTTATGTGTTTGTTTGTTTATTTATTTGTTTGTGTGTTTGTTTGTTTATTTGTTTCTTTGTGTGTTTGTTTGTTTATTTATGTGTTTGTTTGTTTATTTGTTTATTTATTTGTTTGTGTGTTTGTTTAGGTGTTTGTTGGTTTCTTTGTGTGTTTGGTTGTTTGTTTGTTTGTTTATTTATGTGTTTGTTTATATGTTTATTTGTTTGTTTGTTTGTTTAGGTGTTTGTTTGTTTCTTTGTGTGTGTGTTTGTTTGTTTATATGTTTATTTGTTTGTTCATTTGTTTGATTGTTTGTTTGTTTATTTGTTTGTTTGTTTGTTATTTGGTTGATTGTTTGTTTGTTTATTTGTTTGTTTAGGTGTTTGTTTGTTTGTTTGTTTATTTATGTGTTTGTTTGTTTATTTGTTTATTTATTTGTTTGTGTGTTTGTTTGTTTATTTGTTTCTTTGTGTGTTTGTTTGTTTATTTATGTGTTTGTTTGTTTGTTTATTTATGTGCTTGTGTGTTTGTTTGTTTGTTTGTTTATTTATGTGTTTGTTTGTTTATATGTTTATTTGCTTGTTTGTTTATTTGTTTGTTTGTTTGTATATGTGTTTGTTTGTTTATTTGTTTCTTTGTGTGTTTGTTTGTTTATTTATGTGTTTGTTTGTTTATTTATTTGTTTGTGTGTTTGTTTAGGTGTTTGTTTGTTTCTTTGTGTGTTTGTTTGTTTGTTTATTTATGTGTTTGTTTGTTTATATGTTTATTTGTTTGTTTAGGTGTTTGTTTGTTTCTTTGTGTGTGTGTTTGTTTGTTTATATGTTTATTTGTTTGTGTGTTTGTTTGATTGTTTGTTTGTGTGTTTGTTTGTTTATTTATGTGTTTGTTTGTTTAGATGTTTATTTGTTTGAATGTTTGTTTGTTTGTTTGTTTGTTTATTTGTTTTGGTGTTTGTTTGTTTGTTAGTTTCTTTGTGTGTGTGTTTGTTTATTTATATGTTTGTTTGTTTGTTTATTTATTCCTTTGTTTGTTTGTTTGTTTATTTATGTGTTTGTTTGTTTATTTGTTTATTTGTTTGTGTGTTTGTTTGATTGTTTGTTTGTGTGTTTGTTTGTTTGTTTGTTTGTTTGTTTGTTTGTTTGTTTGTTTGTTTGTTTGTTTGTTTGTTTGTTTGTTTGTTTGTTTGTTTGTTTGTTTGTTTGTTTGTTTGTTTGTTTGTTTGTTTGTTTGTTTGTTTGTTTGTTTGTTTGTTTGTTTGTTTGTTTGTTTGTTTGTTTGTTTGTTTGTTTGTTTGTT